>JAMQTF010000011.1:1195637-1547836 GCA_025919625.1 Trichoderma arundinaceum | reverse complement strand
ATAAAAATTATAATTTAATATTATATAATTATATTAAATAATTTATAAATATATATTATATTAATATTATAATTTTATTTAAATAATTTAATTAATTTAATTATTAATAAATCTTTAAATAAATTTTTAATAAAATTTAAGCTAAATAAAATTATTAATATTTTAAAAAAAATTAAATAAAAATATTTTTAATATTTTATAAAGATTATATTATAAAAAATCTAAATACTTTATAAATAAAGTAATTATATTAATAAAATAAATATATAATTTAAAATATAAATTAATTTATTTTAATAAAAAAAATTAAATTTTTTTTTAAATTTCATTAAGGTTATTTATTATTTAAAAAATCTTTATAAAAGTAATTTTAATAAAAAGTAAGATTTTTTAAAATCTTTAAAAAAATAAAATTATTAATATATAAATTAAAATTATTTAATATTTAAAAAATATATAATATAATATTAATTATTTATTTTACTTTAGCTTTAAATAAAATAAATTTATATAAATAAACTATATTAAAATTAAAAAAAATATAAATAAATAAAAAAAATTAATATAAAATTAAAAAAATAATTAAAAATTAATTAAATAAAAATAAATAATATCTTTAATTAAAATATTTTATTAAATAAAAAAATTATAATCTTAAATATAATTAATAAAAATAAAAAAAAAAGGCTAAATTAATATAAATAATAAAAGACTTAATTAAATAATATAAAATTAAAAATTTTATTATAAATATTTTATTAAATTTATTAAAATATATTAAAATATATTATATTTTAAAAGTAAATACTTAAGTTTAATTACTAGCTTAATTAATAATAATTAATAAGCTTTAATATTTAAAAAAATTAATTTAATTTTATTTTACTTTTATATTATATATTTATTTAAAAAAAATATAAATTTTTTTTTTATATATCTTATTTAAAATTCTTTTTTATTTTTTAATTTTATTTTTTATTTAATTTATATAATAAAAATATAATATATTTAAAATATTAAAATTAAATATTAATAATTTAATATAATTAATAAATAAAATATTACTTTAAAATTTTTTTAAATTATTATTTAAATTAAAATAAATATATAAAGTTATTATAATATTAAATAAAACTAAGCTAAATACTTAATAAAAAAGAAAAATAGCTAAATATTTTATTAATTATATTTTTTATTAAATAAAAATCTTTTTTAAAATAAATATAAAATATAAATAATAATATATTAAAAAAATAATATTTATTTATATTATTAAAGTTATAATTTAAAATAATTAAAAAAATTATAAAGATTTTATAATTAAAATAAAAAAAATAATAAAATTAATAAAATAAATTAAATATTATTATTATTTATTAATATTAATTATAATTATAATAATAATTTTAAAAAAATATTAAAAATAAATAATATTAATAATAATTAATTTTTAATTTTATTAATTAAGTTTATAATAATAAATCTAGCTTAAATAGCTATTTATATATTTAATAAATATAAAAATAATATTATTTATATTAATAAATTATATAAAATTAATATTATTTATATTAATAAATTATATAAAATTAATAATTATAATATATTAAATAAATATAATAATATTAAAATTATTAAAAATAAAAATATTAATTTATAAATAAATATTTATTAATTAAATTATTTAAATTATATTTTATTACTTTTTAAATTATAAAATATTTATAATTAAAGCTTTATTTTTTTAAAATAAATAATTTATATATTAAATATTAAATATATTATAATTAAATAAAAAGCTTATTAAAAATTATATAATATTTTTAAATTATTATAATAAAAAGGCTTTTTATTAAAATAATTATTAAAGTTAATTACTTTTTAATAATTAAAGATTTTATTTAAAATAAATAAGATTTTTATTAATTTATAAGCTATTAAAATAAAAAATAAATATATAATTAAATATTATAATTAAATTATTAAAAATTTTATTAAATTTAGCTAAATAAAAAAAATAATTATTTAAAATTTAATTAAATTATTTAGCTTATATAATATAGCTAAAAATTAAAAAATAAATAAAATAAAATTTAATTAATTTATTAATTTATTAATTAAGTTTTTTATTTTATTATATAAAATCTTTAAAAATTAAAATAATAAAAATATAAATATTTAATTTTATAAAAAAATTAAAAAAATTAAAAATAAAGTAAAAATTAAAATTAAAAAATATAATAATAAAATTAAAGTAAAATTAAATAATTTAAAGATTATAATTAATATATTAAAAAAGGCTATTATATAATTAAATAAAGATATTATAATTAAATTTAATTATTTTTATAAGCTATTTATAAATAATAAAGATTAAAATATTAATATTTTTATAAAAAAAATATTTATAATATTATTATAAAAAATAATTTAATTAAATATAATAAAAATAATAATTACTTAAACTTTAATAATAAAAGTAATACTTTTATAAAAAAATTAAAATAAAGATTATAAAAATACTATTTAAAATAAATAATTTTTTTTAAAAGGGTAGTTATTATAGCTAAAGTAATATAATATAGTTTAATATAATATAATATAATATAATATAATACTTAATATTATATTTTAATAAATTATATTATATAAATTATATATCTATCTTTAGTTAATATTAAAATAAAATAAATCAAGCTTCTCTTTATATCTTTACTTAATCTTTAATAAAAAAGCTTAATTTATTTTAGTTTAATATTAATTTAAAGTAAATATATAATTTATATAATATAATAAATATAAATATAATATTATTATATTATATTATATTATATTATATTATATTAAATTAAATTATATTATTTTAATTATAATATTATAAAAATAAAGTAATAATATTAATAATAACCTTAGCTTTATTAATAGTTTTAGATTTAAGATTATATAATAACTTTAAGCTAGCTATATTATTATATAAATTTAAATTATAAATAGCTTTAATTTAATATTAATTTTATAAAGTTAAGTTATTAAAGATTAATAAAAGATTTATAAAATCCTTTTTTTTATATAAAATATTAAAAAATAATATTATTAATTATATTCTTTAAGTTATATAATTACTTAATTATAAGCTATTAATAAAATAAATATTTATTAAGCTAAAATAAATATTTATTAAGCTAAAATAAATACTTTATAAACTATCTTTATATTTAATATAAATTCTCTATATATATTTATTATTAATATTAATATTATTTTTATTAAATTTTTTTTTATTTATATATAATAACTAGTTATTTTATTTTATATTTTTTTAAAACATTCTTTTTACACTTGCTCCTACCCATTTTATAATATCACACTTTTGTTGCTCTCTCCAAGCTTTTATACGCTCTTCTTGCCAACCCGATGTATACTCAACCCACTTCTCTTTATCCCCATTTTGCTTTTCTGCGCCTCGCGATCTTCCATGCTGTATTGATCTTAAAAGAGTGCACTTTTTATTATCTCTTCCTTCCCACTTCCATTGCAAGCAACCTGGCTCCTCTTCACAAGCTTGAGCACACTGTTTGGAGGAATCCACATCATTTGATGATGGATCATATGCATTAAAACGACCACCATCCCAATTTTCACGTGATGGAACTGTACCAGGTTTATTAAATTGCCAGATATCGGAATATAATAGGGGACGCTATCAACATGTTAGCCTTTGCAATTGATTCAACCAGCTTGCCTAAAAGGCATGGCAAGAACATTTGTATGTGAAGCTACTTGCCTGAGGAGTCCGTTGACTCGCCTCCCAACCAAATAAATCAATCACATCCTTTGGGGATGATTTGTGTAGAGTGATAATGGGCTGGCACCAATGCTGATCATTGAAAGGAATTTCATGAAGCCCATATGGACTGAACATAGGCCAGTGACCATGCATAGGAATACCAAGTTCCCATAGCACCCAACCTAGGACACTATCACCACAGCATTCATTATCATGATTCAAATAACTGAATTTGGCAGAGAGCGGGTCATCTGTGTACTGCCCGTATGTGCCAGTGGTGCGCTTTAACAAGGTTTTCATACCACCCCGACTGATTACATATCCAGGGCCTCCGTTGGCAAACAAGGTACCTTGGCCTCCTCTTTTTGAATCACGGCGGCCGGGCGATGGTGAGCCTATGTAAACATTCGCATCTGGGTTGTACGTTTGAAGGAACCGGAAGAGGTTGTCCCAAAAGATGTAACTAAGGTAGAGAGACAAGGTCAATGCTACAGCAGGTCAAAATGTAGGTGAGCCCACTTACGTGTCCGTCTCATAAAAGACATAAAATTCTCTATTAGGTTTCATGGCCCAAGCTCTTTCAATCATTGGCAGAAATTTAAACTTATCAAGTGCCCATCCGTTTACGCGCTTTGATTGGGCCTCAGTGTCTAATACACCAGTTGCTTGCATTTCTTTCTGAGCTAGATATTCTTCCCACAACTTGAAGGTGGTGGCGTTGTAATGAGAGTTGGGCAGATAGGCTAAAACGTCAATAGCATGATGATTTCGAACTTTCTCATCAAGGTCAGAAAAGATGATTAGTTCGTCTGGCGTGAAGCAAGCACTCGTGCTATCCATCTGCGCGTCCAATCTCTCCTTATTATCCCCATGACCGGTTTTGAGAATTGGCTGTATTCGAGACAAAACATGCCTGGGAAAAGAGTCGCAAAGTTCACGTGTTGAATTTTTCCCCAGGTGTATGGACGCTGGAAGGAACTCAGTCACTGTTGGCTGTATAGAGTCGTCATTCTCCGGGTAAACTTGATGTGGAAGCAATTGGGTGGCGTCTGGCCCCCTTAGGCGGTACAGGAATAATAATAAGAAAATGAGGCAAGAACAAATAAGGATGGTATTTTGTAGAAGTCGGCTATGCAGTACAGGGGATATAAAGAGCGGCCGCGAAAGCTTTCTAATAAGGGCCATGGTACTTCTACACAAGAGAAGAATAAAGTGTATGGAACTAAGCTAGAGAAAGAGTGAAGCAATGGTATGCCGCGAACGGCGCGTTTCGTATCGGTATACTCGTATACTTGCGTACTCCGTATACAACAAAAGTAAAGGATTTTTTTTTTACAATAATTAAGACAAGACTCCTAAATATACATGCAAGTAGTATTTTGAAGCATTGGAATATATATTGAAGCATATATATATTATATCACATAAAAAAAGACTGTTAACGTTTCCTAATTATTCCAAACAAGAATATAAACCGTGTATCTTCAATTGTACTAGGTAGTTATCTTATGTAAGTAGTGGATATTCCTCGGCCCCTTGCTAATTCCGCACTGTCCTCGTCACTTGGCTTTCAACATTTCGCCGGAATCATTTCTCAGCACATCGTTCCGCGAAGTCCGCGCAGGCCACGATGGAATTCGATACACTTCAAGCTCGCTTCGGCGAGATTGCCCGTATAGTGTCTTCAAATTTCCAGAAACTTCCTGGCTCTGCTATGCTGGTCCGATACATTCAATCCAGCTACCAAAATGACCCTGTTCGATCCGCCATCGAGTTGATCCTTGTATTGTTCTTCATACGATACCTGATGTCACCTTCTTACTCTACGCACAAGCAAAATTATGTCAAGCTTCGAGAAGGCGTGCGTTTACCTATGTTCCATTGGAAATACTCCCCGCTGATTGGGTGTGGCTTTAGGAGATTGAGGAGTTGGTTGATGATTGGACTCCCGAGCCAATTGTAGCAGATCAGACTGTCTTGGAAGAGTTCGAAAATGAGAAGCTTCCGATTATTGTAGGGTATGTCATGCCCCATGGCGATTGTAACGCTTATTGCTGATTCTTGAATTCCTGTTTCAGACCAACAGGTCCAAAAGTTAAACTGTCCAATGGGCGCACAGCCATTAACCTGGCCTCATATAACTTCTTTAACTTCAATGCCAATGAACAGATCAAGGAGAAGGCGATACAAACCTTGCGTACATACGGCGTTGGTCCTTGTGGCCCCCCTCAATTCTACGGCACGCAAGATGTTCATGAAAAAGCAGAGTCTGATATTGCCTCCTATCTCGGAACCGAGGGCTGTATCGTCTATGCACAAACGTTCTCGACGGTATCAAGTGTCATCCCTGCCTTTTGCAAGCGCGGCGATGTTATTATTGCCGATGCTGCTGCCAATTATTCCATCCGCAAAGGCTTACAGATTTCAAGGAGCAACATCAGATGGTTCAAACATGGAGACGTGAATGATCTAGAGAGAGTAATGAAATCGGTTGCAAATGAGCAGGCCAAAACTGGTAAACTAACTCGTCGATTTGTTGTTACAGAGGGCTTATTTGAGACAATTGGCGATGTCACCGATCTGCCTCGATTGGTTGAGCTGAAGGAGAAGTACAAGTTCCGAATCATCCTTGACGAAACATGGTCATTCGGAGTGCTGGGACGAACCGGGCGTGGCCTTACCGAGGCACAAAATGTAGATCCGCAACAAGTGGACATGATTATTGGATCGCTCTCCGGCCCCTTGTGCGCTGGAGGCGGATTCTGTGCAGGGTCTAAAGATGTGATTGTGCACCAACGCATTACTTCCTCTGCGTACACTTACTCCGCTGCCTTGCCGGCTATGTTGGCCATGACTGCAAGCGAATCAGTGAAGCTACTACAGTCAAACCCCGACGTTCTTGTTCAGTGCAGAGAAAACATCCGAGCTCTCAGAGCGCAACTTGACCCGCGTAGCGATTGGGTCGTATGCACTAGTTCACTGGATAACCCTATCTTACTTCTAGTACTCAAATCCGAAGTTATCAAGGCAAGAAAACTGACCGTGGATGATCAAGAGAGGATCTTCATGGAATGTGTCGAAGAGGTATATCACTCTACATTCTATAATGATTATGATTATAGCTAACAATTACCAGTCCTTAGCTAATGGTGTTATGATCACACGGTTGAAGACGAGGCCTTACGCGAATGCTATGGCAGCAAAGGATAGCGATTGGACACTCCAGCCAGCCTTGAAAGTGTGTATCACTTCGGCGCTATCAAAGAAGGATATCGAAAAAGCAGGTATTACAATTCGACACGCTATCACGAAGATAATGACGCGACGACCAACAAATAAAGCCATCTAAAACACGACTGACCTCTTTTTTTCCCGCTCACCACTCCCCCTTTCGGTTTTTTTCCCCCTTAGAAAAGAGAGCAATGTGATATAGAGAAAGTTCCATAAAAAGTCTTTGTTCTGCTTATATAATATAATAATCCTTCTTTTTATTAATATATTTAATTCTTGGATATATCGCGCTTGTATTTTGGGTAGTAGTGTGATATATACTTCTATTTTTGGTGGTTATATAATCACTCTAAAACACTGGTCCACTTCGGGAATGTCTTCACTGTGTTCAGTCTGAACTCTTGAAAGATACCTACATGGTGCCAAGCTACGAGGCCAATTCAACTAGGATTTCGCGGCTCATTGTCGCGCCTTAGTAGCTGCTATGCCGCGATTGCTTTGTATGTGCTTCTGTTTCTGCTAGACAACTTCCACTAACTTCACCACTTGAAGCCACAGCGTTATCATTGCGTCGCGACCCTCGACTATTAAAGATACCGCCATACGTGTCTGCCTTTTGCATCGCCATTGGCGTTGTTTGGCTCCTCCTTCTACCTCTAGACAATTATTCGAGGCGAACCTACGTGTCAGAGAATGCCCTCCTACCTGGCCAAGTGCATACTTATTTTGGTGGTAGCGAGCAACATATTTTCAGAGCATTTAGGCATGAGGTAGACCTGCTTGCTAGCAAGAACAATTACGAGTCTGTGACCGTACCCAAGTCCTCTATTAACCTTAACAATATACAAAAGACTAATATGGAGAATAGAGTGAATGATAAGCTAGAAACAATCCTGACAGGCTTTGGTGTCAAGGTCGGTCGGCAGAACTATACCTATCACTCAGCAGGGGAGATATATTCCGGTGAGAATGTGTATGGTATCTTGCAAGCTCCGCGCGGGGACGCAACTGAGGCCATCGTGCTGGTGGCTGCATGGAAAAGCATAGACGAAGAACTTAATCGCAACGGTGTCGCACTCGTCCTCACGCTCGCTCGCTACTTTAAACGTCAGTAGTTGACAGAATGGATTTTCATATGTATCTCTAACAATCTATAGGTTGGTCTTTATGGTCTAAAGATATAATCCTCCTTTTACCTCCAGATAGTACGACGGGTACGCAAGCCTGGGTTGATGCATATCATGACGCTCATGATTCCAAACACATTGCACCATTACCACTCAAGTCTGGCGCGCTGCAGGGAGCTCTTGCAATTGATTATCCTCATGAACAACGCTATCATGAGCTCCATGTCATTTACGATGGCACGAATGGCCAACTGCCCAATCTCGACCTCATCAATTCTATTGTTAACATCGCAGGAGGCCAAATGGGTATTGAAACCACTGTCCAGCGAATGGCCGGCCATACCGACAGTTATCAAGACCGACTACAGACGATGCTTCGTGGGATGCTATATCAAGGCCTTGGTTATCCCACAGGCCCCCATAGCAGCTTCATTCCCTATCATGTGGATGCCATAACTTTACAGCCTACTGGCGAGGGATGGCACGATGAGATGGCGATGGGTAGAGTTGTGGAGGGATCCTTTAGAAGTCTAAACAATCTGTTGGAGCATTTGCACCAGAGCTTCTTTTTCTATCTACTCATGCAAAAAAATCGCTTCGTTAGCATTGGCACATATCTTCCCAGCGCCATGCTGCTTGCTGCCAATTTTACTATCATGGCCATCTTTCTTTGGGTGAAAAGTGGCCAACCTACGGCGAAGAGAGAAAATAGTGACGAGCGAAAATGCGACGCTTCTGAACATAAAGGGATTACCAAACCAGCATCTTGGTCTCCTGTTACAATAGAAAGGGACCTTCTCTTACCTCTTGCTCTTGTTGCAACGTGTCATTCTATTTCTGCAATTCCTTTATTCATTTTTAACCACCTTGGCATTAATGTAAGTTGGAAATATAAATCTACGCCTTCAACGAGACCTGAGCGAATGTTGAACTAACTTCATTATGCCTAGACTCTACCATTGGCCTTTTTTATCTTTTCTGTTTTATCTACTGCCGTTCCAGTTATATTCTCTTTCACTGTTACCTCATTACACAAGCCCACTCCGCAATACTTTCAACTTACGAAATCCTTTTCCCTATTGATTCTAGGAGTGTCCCTTGCTACACTCAGTACACTCAACTTCTCTCTTGCTTTCCTTGTTGGGCTTCTGGCAAGCCCCCTCACGTTTATTCAACCAACCAGCAACCTAGCGGCCAGGTGGTTTCTTGCGATATTGCTGGTATTAACTTCGCCACCAGTCGTTATTTCATTCACAGCATGGACTAGCAGTGTTACAATGACCGAAGTACTTAAAGCAGCAAGTTTAGGTTGGAACGTATGGGGAATGTATACACCAATCATCATATGGTGTGTCTGGTGGCCTGCTTGGCTAATCGGTACGACGAACACTCTCAGTCCTTCCAAGGCTTGAGGCATGCCGGCCCTTCCCGGCAATAATTCTTGCTATGACCTTTCAGAACTTGCACTAGAACCGATACTGCAATTGGAAGAACCACTCTGGTTTCTAGAGTTGCAATTTAAATACACCTTTAATAATCATCACGCCTAGAATCAAAAAATCATGGGATTGCAGTGCGTATTTGTGGTATACTATACAGCCTCTTCAGTAGCATTTGCAAACCCCCCTGACTGATCTCTGATTGTGGTGCCCTTATGCGGCCCAAACGTCATGGCCAGCCGTTTCGATCCAATTTCCAAGTTGATTGACATTTGAATCCCACTCAAGTAGTCGATGGCGCATGCTCTCGATCTGTTTCATATCAAGTACCTTCGGTTGGACCCAAGTGATGTGAGCAATCTGGCCTACCTGATCTATCGTTCCACGTAAGAGGCCTAGGCTCAAAGCCTTCATCACCAAATGCTCAATTTCTTGTGGTTGAACTTTAGTTTCTTGGGAAATCGTCGCAAATGTCATAGTCCTGTCATGGGGCGGTCTTCGAAACACGGCTTCCGTCAACGCAGCCAAATAAATCTTCTGGCGGAGACTATCCGAGTTGTCGTTTAAAAGCTTGTTGGACGCAATATTGTCTGAAAGAACGTCATAGGCAGCAAGATCTCCTCTGTTGTAGGCAAATAGGAGCTCACGTAGCCAAGCGTCATCTTCGCTACGGCCCAGAGTATCCAGAATAGGGTGCAACAGCAGCTCGCCAAAGTTATAAATGCTGGTAGATACCAGGGCGGCAACACTAAGGTAGTAAGCTCTTCGATGTCGTTCCTCGTCCGAGAGGGTTGATAGGTCAATGCACGCAAGATAGAGTAGGGCGGTCCGGTAATAGTTTGCAAAATCCATCTTACGCTGAGAGAGAAGGCCGTCAGTGACAACTCAGACGGGCGGGTGACCACCGTGTAAGAAGACAACTTACCTGATAGTAATTAGCACTAGCATCGTAAAACGCTGCGTGAACGACAGCCTCAACAGAGTCAAAAGAATCCAAGATTTTCTCTGCAGCGTCTAGATCTTGTTTCGCATCTTCGAGCTCATTGAGACTCAGTTTCACTCTGGCTACTGCGACAGACGCAAACACAAGTGCATCTTGAGAATCCTCCGTGTCCACCTTCCTTACTACTGATTGTAAGAAAGCTAAACGATCGCGGTCATCTTCCAGAGATTATTAGTTACCCAAGGGCGATCCAGAATCCGAGTAGAGTCAGAGACAAACCTTTGCACTGCGCTGCAGCCTTGAGGGCCAACATCACCAACTTCAGCTTATTGATTTTGTCGGCAAATTTCAGGATGAAGACATTATAAAAAGCTAGACGCTGGGGTGCGCTACCGTCGTTGTTGAAGAATTCGACAAGGGCATCCGTGAGTTGATGCCATAGCTTGCGTTCCCAGTAGTTCTCAAAATTAAGAATGAGCGGTTGAAGCTCTTCCGGAGCTTCGTCTCGTTGCTCCGCAAGAAAATCGGAGATGCTATCGGCGTTCATATTGTAGAGGCGGCACTACTAGTGATGGTCATCCAAAACCCGTAGGAGTTCGTGGGTTTTGCGATGTATGAAGTATCGGCTTTGGTGATTGGAGAGGAAATATATGTAACGTAGTGACGTAATGGTCAGCGTTTCGAGAAAATTATCCAGAGGTGCAACTCTGTTGAATCTGGAGCTGTTAAAAGGTGGTTCAAGTTGGTGGTGATAGCGTATATGCAATGCAGCCTTACTCCATGGGTCATCTGGCGAATAACGTGGCAGCTAGCTGCCTAGCGCATAGATTTGGCAGCCTTGTTTTAGATCTTGGCCATGATGGGATTAATGGCCCAGAGCCAATGGTTAGATCGATCAAAATCCAACGCGGGCATATATCAGCTTACGTTATAAATACTAAGAATCGCATCTTTCAGAAACGTATTCATTTATTCTTCTAAATTATATAATTAAATATTAATGATAGGTTATTATATTTCAATGTAAAATGTTTCATGGATTACTTAAAAAATTATAGGGTACCTCCCTTTGCGCCTACCTCATACTCTCTGTGTTGCTGTATCTTTCTTTTCTGTAGTACCGAGTACAAGGGGCCATGTCACTGAAGAACCTCGGCTCAAGTGATGTAGCATTTTAGCTATGGCCGAACTTCAGAGACAAGACACTGATTTGACACTCGGGAAGATTCAACAAACGCCTAGGGTATCTCCATCATGCTATGATAAACCGCGGATATCCTCTTGTCTTTTGCCTTTCAAAGTAAACAGGAAAACGCCATGTCAGCAGCTCTTGTAGCCCTTCCTATGGTACAGCGTCTGAGCCCGCGCTGCATCAGAATCTTAGGTGGTAACCCGGGCAAGTTCACGCTGCAGGGCACTAACACATACTTGCTTGGCACTGGGCATTTTCGTATTTTAATTGATACAGGTGAAGGGCGTCCAGCTTGGATACGATCGCTTAAAGAAACACTGGCTCAAGAAAATGCGATAGTAAAGATGGCGGTGATAACCCATTGGCATCACGATCACACTGGCGGCGTCGCAGATCTTGTTAACGCTTTTCCTGAAGTAAAGATCTACAAGAACAGTCCGGACGATGGACAGTTGGCTATTCAGAATGGCGATAGTTTCCAAGTCGAGGATGCGACTTTAACTGCGTGCTACACTCCTGGTCATACAAAAGACCACATGGCGTTTGTGCTCGCGGAAGAAGATGCAATGTTTGCGGGTGACAATATCCTTGGACAGGGCACTGCTGTGTTTGAAGATTTGGCAACGTATCTCCAGAGTTTGGATAGAATGAAAACACTCTTCTCCGGGTGGGCTTATCCGGGTCACGGACCTGTTGTTGAAAAAGGGCCGGAAAAAATAAACGAATACATAGAGCATCGCCGTCAGCGGGAGGAGGAGGTTTTACGCGTAATGAGGGCCGGCAACTCCGGCAATATTTCTAATGACAGAGGCACTTGGACAGCGATGGCTATAGTCAAAGTCGTATATAAAGATGTGCGGGAAGATTTACACATGGCGGCTTGCGGTGGGGTTTTGCAGATGCTTGCGAAATTAGAGCAAGAGGGAAGGGTAAAGCAAATCAACAACGAATGGCAGCTACAAGATACTAAAAGCTTGATATAATTTAGTACTTGTTGAATGATTTGTTGTATAGTTTATAATTTTATTCAGTCCAACCATTAAACCAAAGCATTCGAAAAGGAATGTTGAAATAAAAAGGCCCATTCAGAGATTTAATCACACACGTGAGGGCAAGGACTCTTAGTAAAGAGAAAAAAAAATGCAGATAAGAACAAACTTAGTGTAAACCTAAGTTTGCATGTGATTGTTTCATACTAATATCTACTTTATGCAGTAAATATTTTGTAGAGCTAGTAATCCGATCGCACCAACAGAGATCTAACTTGGCTCGCGATTCTCACCATGTCGGCTGACTTTTGGGCTGGCTATCTTAGCGGGATAATTGGCATCATAGTGGGCAATCCTCTCGACATTGAGAAGATACGTCGACAAACGAAAAGCCATGTTACAGATAAACTCTATAGCCAGAATTCCGTGGCCTTCATGAAAGGCACTGCTGCGCCCATCCTCGGCTATGGAGCTCTGAATGCACTATTATTCTTTTCATACAATCGGACGGAAGCAATACTAAAAGAGTCGACATCAACCCGGAATGCAGGATGGATTACTTGGACGGCTGGGGCAATGGGCGGCCTTGCGGTCTGGGTCATCAGCGCTCCGACCGAGCTCATCAAATGCCGAGCTCAGATGTCCACCACTGCTATGTCAAGCTGGGCGATTTTGAAGCGGATAATGCGACAGGATGGTGTAAAGGGCCTCTACCATGGCGGGGTTGTAACAGCATTGAGGGATAGCGTCGGTTATGGGTTTTACTTTTGGACATATGAAATGGCTCATTATTACTGGCCGTCTGCTCGAGAGCATGATGACGCTTCCCCTGGGCGACGAGACACGTCGAAGATATTAGTATGTGGTGGAATTGCAGGAATTGCCACATGGGCCAGTGTTTTCCCTCTCGACGTCATCAAATCACGCCTTCAGACACAGCAGCATCTTCACCAAGCTACACAAAGTGCTACACCATTTCTCGTGTACCGTAGCATGCTAAGTAAGAAGCGGCAAGGGGCATGGCAGATCACTAAAGATACTTACCGAGAAGGCGGAATCCGTCCCTTTTTCCGTGGTTTATCAATCTGCAGCGTCAGAGCTTTTCTTGTCAACGCCATTCAATGGGCTGTATATGAGTGGATAATGAGTGAAGTAAAGATGCGCAATTGACATCTAAAATTATTGCTCAGCGTACGCAATTTAAATAGCTCTACAGGGATTTTATATTTAGTTTCTTCACCTCATAACTTAGCAATCGCATGCTCGCACACACGGCGTCATGGGCGCGATATACTTTGACTTTACCCAGGTACCAGATTTCATCAAAGAAGGCTGAAAACCAATAAGTACTAAGTTATTGAGCAACCCTATTAGGAAGGCCATCCACCCTGTACTGCAAATATTGTTTTCATCACGTGATAGCGCGTCTTAAACCCGCGTCACTACGATCTATTGCGAAGGAACGCGTTATCCAATTCACCTCATCGTGTATTGTGTGACTGCTTAGAGGCGCTGGCGTTTTGTTTTGTCTTTAGCTACCGAGGCTTTTACCGCGATTCTAATTCACCATGACTGCCGCGTAGGTGACCCCGAGCTAAATTAGCTAACAAGGTGTGCATCCTTGTTGACAATATCCAGTCCACCATCTATCTTGGCGTTGAAAGATAAGGCCCACGGACGGTTGAACCAGCAGGCTGCAAGAACTCAGAATATCGATGCGCTTCGTAAACCATTCAAATGTCCCTCAGCGGCGACTACCGTGTCCATGTCAGACCGTCCTGCCCGGAAAAAAAGGAGAGTTGACTACAGAGGAGCTGATGGAAACGAAGCAACGATTGTTGATACGGCATATGATGGTGCCGGTCGCCAAATACCATCATTACCGAAATTCCCAGTCTTTCAGGTCAAAGATAAAAACATTGTTTTCAGAAAAGCTTTCTCTATCCCTTTGAAAGATAAAACACATGGTGCATATGATGTATCAAGGCCTCCGCCGACTCTTGGACTACGCCGTGGGGTCGTGTTCGTTCCCAAGCCTCTGCATGATCCATCTGGAGAGTTTGCTATTGTTCTTTACGATCCGACACTTGATACGAAGACTAATACAATTCAAGAAACTGTGGTGCAAAAGGAGGCGGAGACCGCAAAACTCGACACCCCGATCGTGCATAAAAGCCTTGCTGAGATTCTTGGCATAAAGAAACAAGTGGAAGAAGATCATCCAAAAGTGCCGGTTGTAATTGACCCCAGGATTGCCAAATGCCTTCGACCTCACCAAATTGAAGGAGTCAAGTTCATGTACAAGTGTGTGACAGGGCTGGTTGATGAGAAGGCCCATGGGTGCATCATGGCTGACGAGATGGGACTGGGGAAAACACTTCAGTGCATTACTCTCATGTGGACACTGTTAAAACAATCCCCTAACGCCGGAAAATCCACCATACAAAAGGCCATTGTGGTGTGCCCAGCAAGTCTGGTAAAAAATTGGGCAAACGAACTTACAAAATGGCTCGGTCCTAATGCTATCACGCCATTTGCTATTGATGGGAAGGCACCAAAAGAAGAATTGAAACGGCAACTACGTCAATGGGCGATTGCTTCTGGTCGATCCGTCACTCGACCAGTCATCATCGTCTCATACGAGACCCTTCGCCTCAATGTTGAGGAGCTTAAACACACTAAGATTGGCCTCCTCTTTTGCGATGAGGGTCATCGTTTGAAAAATGCAGATAGCAACACATTCAATGCTTTGAATGATCTCAACGTTACTAGAAGGGTCATTCTCACTGGCACACCTATTCAGAATGATCTTACGGAATATTTTGCCTTGACTAGTTTTGCTAATCCGGACCTACTTGGATCGCGACTGGAGTTTCGAAAAAGGTTTGAAATACCGATTTTGCGCGGGCGGGACGCCGATGCCTCGGAATCTGAACGCCAGCGCGGAGACGAGTGCACTGTCGAGCTGCTTGGCATTGTCAACAAATTCTTGATTCGACGAACAAACGATATCCTCTCTAAGTACCTGCCGGTTAAATATGAGCATGTAGTTTTCTGCAACTTGGCTCCATTCCAGGTCGACCTCTACAATTACTTTATCACAAGCCCAGACATCCAAGCCCTTCTTCGTGGCAAGGGTAGCCAGCCCCTCAAAGCCATCAACATCCTCAAGAAGCTTTGCAACCACCCTGACCTCCTTAATCTTGCCGATGACTTACCCGGCTCAGAAAATTGTTTTCCAGAAGATTACGTTCCCAAGGAGGCCCGCGGGAGGAATCGAGAGATTAAACCTTGGTATTCTGGAAAGATGCAAGTTCTCGATAGAATGCTTGCAAAGATCCGAGAGGATACGAACGACAAGATTGTCCTTATCAGCAACTACACGTCAACACTGGATCTCTTTGAGCGCCTCTGTAGAGAACGCCAATACGGATGCCTGCGCCTTGACGGGTCGATGAATGTGAACAAACGGCAGAAACTGGTTGATCGTTTTAACGATCCGAATGGGGAAGAATTTGTCTTTTTACTGAGTAGTAAGGCAGGAGGTTGTGGCATCAATCTCATTGGAGCAAATCGCCTGGTACTTTTCGATCCGGATTGGAATCCTGCCGCTGACCAGCAGGCTCTGGCGCGAGTCTGGAGGGACGGTCAGAAAAAAGATTGCTTCGTCTACCGTTTTATTGCCACGGGCACTATCGAGGAGAAAATATTTCAACGGCAATCTCATAAACAAAGTTTGTCCTCTTGTGTGGTAGACTCTGCTGAAGATGTAGAGCGTCACTTCTCTCTCGATAGTCTGAGAGAGCTTTTTCAATATCGGCCAGATACAACCAGCGACACTCATGATACCTTCAAATGTAAAAGATGCAAGCCTGACGGTCGACAATATATCAAGGCCCCGGCCATGTTGTATGGTGATACAAGCACCTGGAATCACTTTGTCAATTCTGGCCTACAGCCGATACAAGATTTGCTGCTGAGACAAGAGTATGCAGGGAATGAAGTATCAGCCGTATTTCAATATATATCGCATTAGACTAGATTTAGCTAGACTTTTTGTTCAATTAAACATGCAGACTTTATAGTGGCCATTACGGAGCACTAACTACCACCTAGAAAGGAACTTAAATTAAGGTACGCAGGACGAAGCACTCGTGCTGCTCCAGTTTCTCCGTTGCGGAACTAAGATTAGCTCCGTCCTGGAGCCACTCGGGTTCCGAGGTGTAACACCGAGAACTTCGCAAAAGCGAGCTCCTAGAGCGGCGACCGATGTTTCGATTGCCTCGTGCCGAGGCCCAAAATGGCTACTGTCTTCACTCTCTGGTAGCATTTCGGCCATGGAAGACGACGAATTCGCTGTGCGGCAATTGCCGCTTTAGCCTTGTTTTGCAGTATCTTCACGTAACCAGTAAGCGATCGCCGATTTGCCTGGCCACTCGATGCGACCATTGGACTTTTAGTATGTTATGCGGCGAAACCCGCGCTCGCGACATCACATGCCTAGGATATTACGGTGGTGGTTTCGGAGGGTTGGGCAACTTCCGCACGCCCAGGTTGTGAAGGTGTGTCCGGCAATGGCGGTAGCATGCAGGCTGTAATGATGCGCTTGTGCGCTTACTAGGTAGTTAGCGCTGCGAGGCAGACGACACATCAAAAATTCGCAGCTTTGTGATAAAGTACGGAACTTGAACTGTACGAGTGTCGTGTTTACTCCATGAAGTCTACTAGATACTACTCCGTGCCCAATCACCAAGTGACAGGTGGGATTATATACGTGTGCGGAGAAGCGCACGAAGGATCGAAATGGCTCTCCCTGGCCCAGGGACGGAGCAACAAAAGAAAATGCCAGGAGTATGTATCCCCAGCGAGCTCGGCTGGAGGAGGAGAGGTTTAGCTCGGCTCAAGCGACGATGCGGGCCAAGGGATTATTTTTACACGGCCTCTGAGTGGCCAGTGAGGCTAGGGCCATGCCAGCTCTAAGACGCACATTCTGTCATTACCCTGCAATCCAAGCTGCGGGGCTCCATCTTTTTCCTCTCTGAGGATAACGACTGGTCCCAGAACAAGCCGAAAAACACCTCTCCCCACCTAGACAAATTCAACTCTCCACTCTGGTCGCTTTATAACAATCCCCCCCCCTCCAAGGTGTTTTCTGATCCTGATGTTGACTGATTTCCGCTGCTCCGCCAGCATCAAAGCTTTTCCAATTGACTGTAGTCTTTAGACCTTCTCAATTGGCCGAGTCTGCACCATGCTTGCTTCCAGACAGGTTCTGGGCAGTATTGCTCGGAGCCGCGCCGTTGGAGGCGCGGCCAGCAGCGTTCGCCGTCTGGCTACCGTATCTGACTCTGCCCTCGATAGAAAGGTATATTGATCCTCTGCGGCCTCCAAGTCCTTTGGAGAGAGTCGACGGAGCTCGTTGGTTCAGAGTTTTGCGCTGACGCTGCTTCCACTCAAACAGGTCCGTCAGAATAACTGGGAGGAAAATAACTTCATCAACTACAAGAAGATGTCGGAAAACCTCTCCATCGTCCGTAGCCGCCTCAACCGACCCTTGACCTTTGCCGAAAAGATTCTCTACTCTCATTTGGATGATCCCCACAATCAAGACATCGAGAGAGGCACGTCTTATCTCAAACTGCGCCCGGATCGCGTGGCTTGCCAGGACGCTACTGCCCAGATGGCTATTCTACAGTTCATGTCTGCCGGCATGGATTCCGTTGCAAACCCTACCACTGTCCACTGCGATCATTTGATTGAGGCCCAAGTTGGTGGTGCTAAAGATCTTGAGCGAGCTATTGGTATCAACAAGGAAGTCTATGACTTCTTGTCTACTGCCTGTGCTAAATACAACATTGGTTTCTGGCGACCCGGTTCTGGTATCATCCACCAGATCCTCCTTGAAAACTATGCTTTCCCTGGTGGTCTCCTCATTGGTACTGATTCGCACACTCCCAATGGCGGCGGCCTTGGTATGGCTGCTATTGGTGTAGGTGGTGCTGACGCTGTTGACGTCATGGCCAATCTACCCTGGGAGCTCAAAGCCCCCAAGATCCTCGGAGTAAAACTGACTGGTCAGCTGTCCGGGTGGACTGCGCCAAAGGGTAAGTGAAAATCTGGATACTGAATAACGTTTAAAATTTAGAAGCCTGCTGACTGATGTAATAAACTTGCAGATATCATTCTCAAGGTCGCTGATATCCTGACTGTCAAGGGTGGTACTGGCTCCATTGTTGAGTACCATGGCCCTGGTGTCGAAGGAATCTCCGCCACTGGCATGGGCACGATTTGCAACATGGGAGCTGAGATTGGTGCCACCACTTCCGTTTTCCCATTTAACGACCGTATGTACGACTACCTTGCTGCTACCAAGCGCAAGGATATTGGAGACTACGCTCGAGCCTATGCTGCGGAGCTTCGTGAGGACCAGGGTGCCGAGTATGACCAGCTTATCGAGATCAACCTATCTGAACTTGAGCCCCATATCAATGGTCCATTCACACCCGATTTGGCCACTCCCATTTCCAAGTTCAGCCAGGCCGTCAAGGACAATAACTGGCCTGATGAGCTCAAGGTCGGTCTGATTGGCTCCTGCACCAACTCCTCCTACGAAGACATGTCCCGCGCCGCTTCTATTGCTCGTGATGCTCTCGACCATGGCCTCAAGGCCAAATCTGTTTTCACCGTCACCCCTGGCTCTGAGCAGATTCGCGCTACCATTGAGCGTGATGGCCAGCTCCAAACTTTTGAGGAATTTGGCGGTATTGTCCTTGCCAATGCTTGTGGTCCTTGTATTGGTCAGTGGGACCGTCAGGATGTGAAGAAGGGCGAGGCCAACTCCATCATCTCCTCATACAACCGAAACTTCACTGGACGTAATGATGGCAACCCCGCCACGCACTCATTCGTAACCTCCCCAGACTTGGTTGTTGCCCTCTCCATTGCGGGCTCTCTACACTTCAACCCTCTGACTGATAAGCTTGTCGGCAAGGATGGCAAGGAATTTCTGCTCAAGCCTCCTACGGGTGACGGCCTCCCTGCTAGGGGCTATGACGCGGGTCAGAACACATATCAGGCCCCGCCAAAGGAGCGTGCCAATGTCACGGTGCAGGTCAGCCCCACCTCCGATCGTCTCCAGATTCTGGAGCCGTTTACACCCTGGGATGGTAAGGACGCCAAGGATGTGCCCATCCTCATTAAGGCCAAAGGCAAGACCACTACCGATCACATCTCCATGGCTGGCCCCTGGCTGAAATACCGTGGCCACCTTGACAACATCTCCAACAACATGTTGATTGGTGCCATCAACGAGGCAAACGATGAGGCCAACAAGATCAAGAACTTCACCACCGGTGACTGGGATGCTGTCCCCGCTGTTGCCCGTGACTACAAGAAGAAGGGTATCAAGTGGGTCGTCGTTGGTGATTGGAACTATGGCGAGGGTAGTTCCCGTGAGCATGCTGCTTTGGAACCTCGTCACTTGGGAGGCTTGGCAATCATCACCCGAAGCTTCGCCCGTATCCACGAAACCAACCTGAAGAAGCAGGGAATGCTCCCCTTGACTTTTGCTGATCCCGCTGACTATGACAAGATTAAGCCTGATGACAAAGTAAGCTCTCCATACCCCTTTGTGACCTATCTCTGAACGATGTCATGAGTACTAATGGGGAATTTAGGTTGACATTCCCTGCACCGAACTGGCTGTTGGAAAGCCCCTTACCATGGTTGTTCACCCCAAGGATGGCAAACCTTTTGAGGTCAAGCTGCAGCAGACTTTCAACGAGGCCCAGATTGAGTGGTTCAAGAACGGAAGCGCACTGAACACTATGGCCAAACAGACCAAGAACTAGAGAGGGAAAAGCCTTGGGAAAACTATGGACATGGTATTTTTGAAGGCCCACGATCTGCTCATAACCAGCCAGAAGCGAGGAAGAAGTCGTCATAATAGTCTGCCGGGATTCAGATGCGTCGGGAGTCATTATGTGCTTTTATAAGTCTGTATGTAACTTGTGATTCCCATGTCTAGTATATACTATAGTAAAGGGTAAAAAAAATTAAAATTAAATTAAAATAACTATATGTATATATAACCAGTCATAATATATGTAATATTAGCTTTAACTATTTTTATATAAGGAATGTAATTTATACAATTTATATATATTTTAAAGGTTTATTTTTTTTGTTATGTTTTCTTCTTTTTCTTTTTCCAAAGGCGTATTTATGATTTTCCTCTTATATCTGTTAGCGCGGTTACTATAAAAAAGAACCTAACTTTTAGTGCCTTATGTAACCATGATTAACTTCACGCGCAATGCATAAAGCCTAGTACATACAGCTCCAACTTTCGCTCTCGAATATCGCACATCGTCATCATTCAGATTATCGCTCGTCTTCCACTACCGAACCAAGCATGATATATTTAGAAATATGGATACCAATATCCAACGGGCGCTGAATGACAAACTATACGATAAGCGTAAAGTTGGGGCACTTGAGTATGGCACAGGCCCTGCCCAACTGATTATACATTGCTCGCATATATGATACTTACTATCGTTATATGCTTTAGACTCGAAAAGATAATACGAGATCTTGTTGCGTCTGGCTCTTTTCAACGCGTTGAAGAGATTCTTGGAGAGTTGTGCAATGACTATGCTTATGCTGTTCATCAACCACATGCTCGAAATGGTGGCTTAATTGGTCTGGCGGCAGCGGCGATTGCGCTTGGAACGGTACGTTTCAACTTTCCCAGCTAGCTCAAGCATCAGCCATACGGAGAAATCGTGGATATTCTCTATTATCCAGTTTGGCCTGTTATGCTCCAGTTTATCATATGCCATACTTGATGGTGTTCCTCTTTGGCATATATTAAAGTTTATGCACTCGTTAGTATCATTGCTGATGCTATTTATAGGAGTTACCTCGCTATCTTGCACATATCGTACCTCCTGTGCTTGCCTGCTTCACTGATCAGGATGCGAGAGTTCGATATTATGCTTGTGAAGCTATGTATAACATAGCTAAAGTAGCCAAGGGAGAGATTTTGGCTTATTTCAACAATATCTTCGATCAATTATGTAAGGTATGCCTGTCGATAGTTTTATTTCACTGGGAAGAAGTATAGAAGCTTGGGAATAACTGGCTTACTGACAGAGTTCATTTAGCTTGGGGCTGACTCTGAACTGTCCGTCAAGAATGGAGCTGAGCTGCTTGATCGACTTATAAAAGATATTGTCTCTGAGTCAGCCGCATCTTACATTTCGGTCTTGGAAACTTCCTCCAGTATTGATGAGAATTCTGTTGCGGGAGAGCATCAGCAACATCTGCCCACTGCTTTCTCATTGCAGCGCTTCATTCCCCTACTCAAGGAACGCATTCATGTCATCAACCCGTTTACTCGCCAGTTCCTTGTTGGTTGGATCACCCTTCTGGACTCCATCCCTGACCTGGAACTGGTGACTTATCTCCCGGAATTCCTAGGGGGAATCCTTAAGTTTCTCAGCGATCAAAATGTCGATGTCCGAGTGGCTACTCAGACTTGCCTTGATAAGTTTCTCAACGAAATCAAAAGGATCTCCCAAGTGAAAAGAGGACTATTTGAGAATAGGAGGTTCAAAGAGGGTGGTAAGCGAAAACGCCAAGAGTCATTGGATAGTACCGGCGGCCGCCCAAATCTAGAGGAGGGAGATGAGCTTGATTCTGAAGCCTTGAATGACGACGACGAGGACAGTATGGAGGAGGACTGGATCCCTGGTCAAGATGTAGAAATCAACTATAAAGAAATACTGGATATCCTCACCGCTACTCTTGATTCCCCTCTAGGTTTGTTCTATCTCTCCTGGCCAATATGCTTACCGTTTTGTGCGACATACTGATTGTGATGAAGAAGAGGATTGTCTACTTGAATCACTCAGGTGGATTGTCGAATTTCTCGAGATCTGTCCCGAGGAAGTTTTGCCTTTCACGCCCAAGATCCTGGCGCATATGCTTCCTGCCATGGCTAGCACCAAGGAAACGATCCGACTTGCTGCCACTCGAGTCAACACTTGCCTGATGGACTATGTGGTTTCTTTGTCGGACGAATCCGACGTTAATGCAACTCAGGCAGCGACTTCGGCGAACGCCCGGCTACCATTATCGCAAGACAAACAGGATAACAGCAGTCTCGGCCGGGCATCGTTATCAAACTCAAGAGATAATGAGATACGTAGCTTGACACCTGGAAGTGGTCGAATGTCTTCCGCTGCGATCACCACGCCTGATACCACACAGATTCAAGCCAACCTCGATTACACTGCCGCCGTTAATTCACTTACTCTGCTCTTTTTAAACGACCACGAAGCTACCCGTGTAGCTGCCCTAACATGGCTCATCATGCTACACAGAAAAGCCCCGCGCAAGGTGCTGGCGTTCAACGACGGTACCTTCCCGGCGCTCCTCAAGACTCTCTCAGATCCATCTGATGCTGTTGTGACCAGAGATTTGCAGTTGCTGTCCCAAATTTCCCGCAATAGCGAAGACGATTACTTCGCCAGCTTCATGATAAACTTACTCCAATTATTTTCTACAGACCGCAAGCTGTTGGAAACCAGAGGCAATCTCATCATACGGCAACTTTGTATCAGTCTCAGTCCTGAACGGATATACCGAACACTAGCCGACTGCATTGAAAAAGAGGAAGATGTTGAATTCGCCAGCATTATGGTGCAGAATCTTAATAACAATTTGATCACAGCCCCTCAATTAGCGGAGGTGCGCAAGCGGTTGAGAAACCTGGAAACAAAGGTATGAAGCTAGTTTACTCAGAAACCTGATCTCCCTCTTCTTCCCGTTCTTCCCGTTCTTCCCCTAGAAATGCAAATGTAGAATCCCAGCAGTTAACACCACACACAGGACGGGCAAACCTTGTTTGTAGCCCTATTCAGGTCATGGTGCTACAACGCAGTTGCGACATTCTCTCTGTGTCTACTGTCCCAAGCCTACGAACAAGCATACCATCTGCTACAAATATTGTAAGAAACGATTGGAAAATCTTTCCGAGTCAGGCGCTTACCCTTTTACAGTGGTGAATTGGACATGACAGTCAACATGCTGATCCAGGTTGATAAGCTTGTTCAGCTCATCGAATCTCCCGTTTTCACTTGTAAGTGCTTGACTCAAGTATGGAGAGATGAGGAGCGATATTGACTCGCTGACTTGAAAATAAATTTCAGATTTGCGTTTGCAATTACTTGAGCCTGAGAAGTACCCTTATCTGTACAAATGCATGTATGGAATTCTCATGCTGTTGCCGCAGTCCTCTGCATTCGCTGCATTGAAAAATCGACTCAACAGTGTCAGTTCAATTGGGTACCTACAAATCGCTCCGCGAAGGTAAGCTTTGCCAATAGTCTGGATTTCTAGACTATAACATCTTCCAGCGACTTCGGTGTTGATGGGCACTAATGGGTACAAGCATGACGGCAACAACAACCTCTTCAAATTATGATCGACCAAACAGGTTAAAAGGACGAGACGACGGAGCGATACGATGGGTTGAGCTTTTGGAAAAGTTCCGCAGCGTCCAAGACAGAGCAAGAAGAAGTCAGCGGCACAATGTTGATATAGAGGATACCCTTTCAGCTGGAGTCAGTGAATTTCGCATAGGGGAGGCGTCGCCGGAGATCAAAAATCGAGACGGCATTCGAGGGGTTCCGGGACCGCCTGTGCCATTGAAAGATCAGGCACCAGCGGTATCCTCGCCGCCGATCAAGAAATCTGGGCTTGGAAGGCAGTTTGGAAGATTAGGAGGTGCCGTTTCAGGCAAAAATCGTCGAAATCAGTAGACACCAAGTCAATAGCTAGCAGGCATTAATGGAGATACAAGCGACGATCAATTTCGATGCTGTAGCCGACACCTTTTGTGTCCTTTCTTCTAAGCTTCAGCGTCATTAGTTAATTTGGAAGTCCAGTCTACACAATAACTATTGACGTATTGGCGAAGAGCCAGTTCCAATAGTCACTTCCTATGCTGTAAATAATATTACAGGTTGCTAGCAAACATTGATATCCGGTGCAACAGTGTCAGGCTCGAATACCGAACCTACTCCTGTGAAAGAGCGGCAATCTGCTCACTGAGCTCCTCCATGTGAAATGTCAGGGCTTCATACCGTTGCTCTAATTCCATCACATCGCCAATTGTCAGATGAGGTGTGGCAATGGACGCGCCTAGAGCAGCAACACGGTCATGGAGATCGGGAAGTTGGGCAGAGACAGTCTTAATTCTTCGTTGCACATCCAGGTTCTGCTTGGCCAAGTCCGAGGGCGGCTTGAAAAACTCGCTTTGTAAAGTATGGAGTAGCTCTTCAGCTGCTTCAGCCTCTCTCTGAAGTTGACGATCGAAGGCGTCGACTCGAGCTGCTGTCTGCTCAGCTTCATATATAGTGCCCTGAAGGCGAAGCATTAGACTGCCAAGATGATCGGGGTCCGGGCTAGCGGTGGCGGCCTCGGAGGCCACAGTCGTGAGTACATTCAGAGCGCCCACTCCTTCTTTTGGTAGACTATGCTCTATTGCGTCGAGCAAATGGCCCTTTGTCAGAGTGGTTCCATTAGGAGCAATGCCCAACTCAGTCTTGTCATGAGCAGCATTAAGCCCCTGCAAAGCCGTGGCATCTACTCGAGCCAGAAGGCGACGTTGATCGTCAGCCGCTTCGTTTATAGACACAAGGGCGAGGAGTGCCTTGAGGGTGTCCTGGTTTCGTTCGAATGGTGGCAATGAAGTCTTCCATGCGGGGGACTTGGACGAAAGCCAAACATCGACATACGACCAGTCACGGGCTGTAGACGCGGCAATGCGGGCAACGGATGGCGAAAAGATAGCTGCTGAATTGTCCACCAGCCGGTGAGCCATAGCCTTGTATAGGGTTTTAAGCGGTCGCCGTTTTAGATATTTGACATGGAGATGGGGCTGGAAGCCCAAGGAGCTGACCGTGACATGCAGCGTAAGCTACTCTATACCCACCGATAGTGTAACTTGATAGCGAAAATGCCGATAAGATGTAAATGTTGACACAACATACTGTGCACACATAAAACCATCAAGAGATTTCCCCTGGTTGATTATAAAGTAATCAAAATGCATGTTTATTAACACTTTATTCAACACATTGGTAGAGAAGATGTGCATCTATAACATTATTCATATGTATCATGTCTTCATCTTAGCCCATTTGTCTGCGATTATCTTCATAACCTCCTTCTGTGGGCTATTTGGAAATTCACTTCTCACAGTTTTCATTTGCTCCTTGACAAATACTTGATACTCGCTCAATTTACCCACAGTCGGAGTTTGGCGTGGTGCTGGCTTTGTCTGCTCGAGTAAAGCTTTGCAAACACCGCATCGATGTCTTTGAGGATCAATACTCTTGGAGTGACGCTTATATTCGCATCCACACGCTGTGCATGTCCACACGTATTTGAAGTCGATTTGATAGGTATGCTTAGTAGTAACCTTGATGCCTTGTGAACCAAATACCTGGGAGCACTTTGCCGCCCAGACTTTGAATTCTTTCCCGTGAGGGTTATCTGTAATACCATTAATCATGAAGTTAGCCAAGTGGCAAAATTCATGTGCAATCACGTTAAATAAGCGTTGCTCATCATCAATGACCTTTTCGGCAAGCTCGATAGTAGAGTGGTGCCGGTACTGCTTCATGGTATTGTCAGTTGTTTGCTTCGAGTTCACAGTCTCTCGCTTCCAGTTTGCTCGGCCGGCTGTTGTCTTGAGAGTATTGCTCCACACAATCTTGACTCCACCAGTTGATTCAGTTAATTCTCCAATCTTGCCCTGTGTGATCTGTGTGTCGAGCTGGTGAAGGAAGTCTGTTGCCAGCTGACATTTCTTTGCATCGAATGATTTCTTTGTCTGTTTTTTCGAGGAGGTGGATTTCGGAGCCTTAGATTGAGCAGGAGTGGTCTTACGAGGAACATGCTGCTCATCCCGCTCTTCATCGGTCTCCTGATACCTAAGAGTGTTCACAGTTGACTCCTGACGAGTTTCCTTGATATGGGTATCTCCATGAGGCACAGCTAGGCTTTTTTGCTTGCTTCTTTTGGTAGGCTTGATTGGAAGAACTGGGGTAGCGGCGTCTGTCAGTAATGTGGCCCCCCCTAGAAAGTCTTGGTGGCCTAGCCGAAGTCGCGAGAATGGGCGAATTATATCCCGGCCATCTCCATGAGTAGGTAACTGTCGATGTTGATCCGGATCTATGCTTGGATTACGGCTAGTCGATGGGTTACGAGAGTGTAATGTTGCTGCTTCCTCTCGATCACTGTCACATAATGGTTCGCTTGTGAGAGGCCGTGACTGAGGTGATCTCAGCGGTAGATCACTAGTATTATTGACTTGATTTTTCAAACCGATCTTGTCAGGGCCGGGAGGTTCGTTAGCTGCGTCTAAAAGGTCGCGAAAATACGTTGCGCTCTTTGTCTTCATGCGCGATCGGAGATCAGATTCTGGTGGTCTGGGCCTCTGAGTGTTCATAAATCGGTCTTTTGGCCGAGGTGTATCCTCCTCCTCGGCAAATATATCATCACCATTCTGTTTACATGCTGGTGTTGTGCCACTTGATGTCAGGGGCGAGTCAACTGTGCTGGTGAATTGATCTTCTAGGCTGTTACATCGTCGTTCTGATGTAAATATACTGATATTTTCCCGTTTGGGACTGCTGATCAAGTTTTTGGGCGAGCATTTATATTGGGTGCGGCCAGGAAGACGCGTCAGAAGAGAATCGACCGTCGGCAGATCATCGTCGTTGTCAGTATATAAGTCAACTACTTCAGCATGAGCCATGACGGTGATATACTATGACATAACGAAGTTGTAGAATCAGAAAACTGCAAATGTATGACATAGCGTTTGTTTACTTCCCAGCCGTAGCTAGATGCCGGGCAACTGGCTTGTGATAAAGTGGGGTAGCGAAACACGTACTTCTCAAAAGGAAACAAGGGATAATTATACGGAATATATAACTAAAAATAATTACCTATAATAAATTTCACTCAGTGGAGATATATATTATGATAATGTTTCAAATCATGATAACAGAACAGAAGATATTCCAGCTATGGATTCTTTTGCAATTATTTAATAACTGACAAATGCTGCGTACGGAGTAGCAAGGTACTTACATGCCTAGGTACTTACCTAAGGTACCTAGCAGACTTCGATGCCAGGGGTAAGGCAACTTGAACAAATTGGGATGGTTCCATGACTATTGCCTTTTCTCCACTTTAGTTTTGCGACAATGTCTTGTTAGCACCATAGTCGTCAATTTAACTTCAAAAGGTATGCTGGCAGCTAGTAGAATGTTTATGATATGATGAACAGATGCCATGAAATTCGCCCATGCTTTTAAGCAGTCGCTGGCTAGTCAAGGTATGGCTTACTATTCTCCCCCTGGTAAATCTGAGTAGCCTTTGGCTACCGCTCAAGTTATCTACAGCCGCTTACAGTATTATAGGCTTTCCGCCTCATTGGGTCGCTCATGCGATCCCATATGGCCAGCTGAAGAAATGCCTCAAGAAAGTTCAACGGGAGCTCCAGGAGCTTGGCCTCGACACTGAAACTCTGAGAACTCTTCTCGATCCTAATACGGACTCTCCAGTCGCTTTAAATTATAGTCTCAATGGTATGCTTTCCCCTAATGCCATCCTCATGGCTCTCTTCTGTGTTTGCCTCGGCGAGCACCGCCTGATTCGCATTGCTAATGGCATCAATTTTCTCAGCCTCATCAAATTCTATGCTTGTCCGACCGAAATTAACTGTGTATATTCATCTGCACGAGGGTAATATTATCGACGCCTCTTTGACACCAACCACACGCCAGTTCTTTGAGAAGATCTCTTCAGGATTTTCCGTTGACAGCGCTGAAAATGAGGGGGAGTCTAACTTGGTTAATATTCCACGCGTTAAGGCGGCCGATCAGGCGATGAGCACAACGCCACAGAGTTCTACAGAGGCGAATCGAACTGATAGTGAGAGTTATGAGACCATAGAGGTGCCCCTCGTATTTGATGGTGTCTTTTTTGACATGCTACAGAGTGATGTCAATAATTTGGATGCCCTACAAGCCACGGAGCAGGACCAGCTAAAAGAGGAGGTCAAGGAGTTGGGGAAACAGGTTTCACAAGTGTCCCGACCGAGTCGTTTTTCTAAAAGCGATCTTGGTCGCTGGAGGCGCATATTCGAATTGTATTTGGATGCGGAAATATTCTTTGCGACGCACGAGCGTGATCACGGTGCTCGCTCTAGCCAGACAGCTCTACAGCAGCTTCAGTGGTTTCAGAACCAGGTCAAGAAGCAACAACTTGTTGGCACATTCAAACTGGCAGAAAGTCGGTCCGCCTTCTCGAGGTTTCTTGAATTAAATCTCAGTCTTTTGAAGCATCTCCAATTCCAGGAACTAAACGTATTAGCAATTTCCAAAATATTGAAGAGTAAGAATATTCCTCCTTGACGCCCAACATGTAGTTCATAGGCTAATGGGAGACGCAGAGTTTGATAAACGCACCTCTTTGGGCGTTTCCCGTGCTTTCCCGACGGCAATTAGCTCCCGAAAGCTGTTGTCCGATCATATTGCTAGGGAAGTGTGTGCTCGGATTTCTGAGGAATTAGTCTCTATCATACCCCAAATTAATGACTACCTCTGCCCTATATGCTACTCAATTGCATATCAACCAGTTCGCCTGGACTGTCAGCATGTTTTCTGCATTCGTTGCATAATTAAGATTCAGCGACGCCAGGAGGAGAACTGTCCTATGTGTCGAGCTCGGGTGGTCTTAAATGCTTCCGCTGGTGAGTAAATTTATCTGTGAAAATAGTATCAACCGCGAGGATAACGCTTCTAATATCATATAGAGAACCTTGACGTTGAATTAGAGAAGTTTATGAGAAAATACTTCATTAAAGAAGTGAAGGAGAAGCAACGCGCTAATGAAATAGAACGGGGGATAGAAGAGTTTGGTCCAAGCTATACACGCCCTGAATGTAATGTTATGTAAGATACTGGGCAACAGCTATGGGATCGTTTAGAGCGACATTTATGAAAATACTGTTTTCACGGTCCTACGGAGGCAGCAAACCAGTATCAACTACTGGTTGTCATTATTCGTTTTTTTTCTTCCGGTAATATCTCAATAATTTAAATACCCTCTACCTGCCGACTATAACAAGATTGTGCGCGGCTCAATAAGGAGGCAAATAGGTAAAACGACGGTCAATCATATGCCTTATGCCATACATTTGATTCCCAGCTCTTGACGGAGTACATTAAGTTTTATAGCATTATGATTAATAGTTTATTTAAAATTTTATTTGAAATAATGACTAGGCCAGCTTTTGTTAGGCAACACTTATTGTTTCAGCCGCTGCAAGGGCCTTTCGAAAGAGTAGTTGCAGCTCATCGGTCTCCTCTAACCCAACACTTACACGAACCAAATTCGCGTCTACCCCGAACTGAGCGGCCCACTGTAGTTCTTGGTAGTGCGCTAACAAGACATAAGGAGAGCAGAGTGTAAAGTTACTTCCCAAGCTTGGTCCCTTTGCAGTCTCTAGGTTGTTGTAAAAAACTTGGGCGTGTTCTGGGTGAGTGAACACAATGGAGAGCAGGCCTCCATATCCTCCATCGGGAAGGCGACAGGCTTCGTAGTTAGGCTTTGATGGGTTATACTTGGGATAATATATGTCTTTGACAAGAGAGTTTGCGCGCAATATTTCACATATCGCTTCCGCGTTTGCGTTTATGCGTTTGACTCTGTTGGAAAAATCACGGCTGTTTCTCTCCATGAAAAGAATATCCTCTGTCCAGTAAGTGTTTTCGTAAATCTGCTCTTCGAGAACTTGCTTGAGCAAACGGTAATATTTGCCTTCCGGGTTCAAGACCGTACACCCACCCATGACATTCGAGTCACCGGAAAATATCTTGGTCAGGCTGCTGACAACCACGTCGGCATATTGGAGGACATTGACGTTTGCAAATGTGCCTATAGTCTCGTCGATGACAACGGCAAAGTTGAACTCATCCGCCAATTTACGAATCCGTTTAAGGTCTGGGCAAGTGAGAAGTGGGTTTCCTGGAAACTCACAAAAGAGGGCAAGGAAGCGCTGCCCGTCCTTTAGGAGACGTTCCAGGTCGTCAAGTTCATCTGACGAGGCATTGCCGTACAGGACGCAACCTGGTCCAAACTTCTCTAGGATTTTGAGCGTATCCACATAAGGAAATCCGAAATTAATGCTTTTATATGAACCCAGAGCAGCCAGAAGAGCACGATGAGCGTTGAAAATAGCGTTCATGCCAGAAGGATATAGCAGGACATCAGTCTCATCAAGAGATTCCATGCCCCGGCTATTAGCCTCAGAGTGCGTTTTTGTCTCATCATTCATATCTGCATCACCAGCGAGAGAGCCTGCAATCCTTCTGCGGATGGCCGATTTCGCTCGGCTCACTTGAGTGAGATCCAGATTTCTGCCAAAACGCTCTTCCAGGAAGTGAAAACTTTCACGCGCTTCTTCGGGGTTCTCAGAGGATGAAAGCCCCTTAATTTCGGAACCTGCTGAATTGGGACCGCTAGCAGAGGCCGTGCTGGTAGAATCTGCCCGTAAATATCGCTTTGGGCCACGAATCGGTTTCTCTGGGAGAGAGCGATGGGGTTGCTGTTCAGTAACTGCAATAAATTGGCCATGTTTGAAAAGCTCATGGGAAAATTCAGCTCGTCGACTCGAGATGCCGTCACCAGTATGCTGCCAGTACTGCTTCGCTACTGGGAAAGAGTCCTGTGGGAAGATGATGCCAGAAATGGTCGGTGCCAACTGTTTCAACAGCGGTGATGGATCCTTAGACGTATCCAGAATAAGATTAATCACGTAGATTTGACTACAGACTTGCTGAGACACACGCTGACGCATAAACTCAAGACATCTTCGAGCAGCGCCAGCTGTGGCAAATAGCATGGCCCGCTGGCCAGGTTGGCCGTAAGCTGCTGCAAAATCTCGAGCAAAAGCATCAATGCTCTTGTGAATGAAAAATCTAAAGGTCCAGAGCCATAAGCAAAGATTACAACCGACAGATATTGTAATGAATCTCACTCACCGGGGGTAACCCGTGACCATACGACTCAGAACCCATTCCTCACCTTCTTCATAGCCAACATTTGACTGCCAGGTGGGTAATGAGACACTCACTGCCTATATTACGGTTACAAATGGCCTGGGTGAGTCACAATCTCACCAATACAGTAGAGAAGGACTGAAAGGTAACTCACATGAGCAGTGTCCGGAGGTATGGATTCTCCCAGTGAAATTATAGGCATTGTGGACAGGACAAGCGCCCTTATGCTTTTCTTTTTGGATCTAGTTCTTTTCTTCTGGGTCAATTGCAGAATAATAGTTTGGCTGCTATCTAGTTTTACAGCTACAGATTTAGGAGGTAGAAAAATGGTTCAAGATGGCAACACTATACTTAAATGCTCAGTGAGTAAGAAAAAAAAGATTCATGACTCTAGGAAATGAGTCATTAGATTCAACATTGCGATCTCGCTGCCCACTTACTATAAACTTATTAAATTTGTAATTATCCGATGAAATATAGGTTAAGTATAAATTATGGATAATATAACGATAATTGAATGATTTAATTATATATATTAGTAAATGAAAATATTTACTTATATTACCTAGCATTATATATAAAACTCTATATACATAAAGTAAGTTATAATTCGCTGTATAATGACATATATATAAACCACTTTCTAGGAAATATATTATAATTCGCTAGATATTGGAGTGTATTAATAATATATAGTCGAAGTGCAATATTAATCATAAAACGCAAGCCCTGCTGCAAGTGATTTAAGAATTAAGGCATATCATCAGGCTGATCAGCTACATCGTGCATGGAGGGCGGAGCACCATGTGATGTCATTTATTTACCCCACCATGGTAGCATCAAGATACTGCGTCTAACAATCTCCAAGCTTTCACTGCGTCTGGCCTTCTGGATACTTGAGCCAGTCGAGCGCATTATCCTTCGACCCATCTATAACAAAGGATAGCGAGTTATATCAAAGTTACCATGTCAAGTTACCGAAGCACTCCCCTCTACGGTGGGGCGATTACCTGCGATTTGCCAAAGCATTTCGCAGACGTAAGGTAAGCAAACTTGCGACGCAGCTCATAAGGCTTGTACTAATACCCCTTTCACAGCAAACTTAGACAGGTTCCCGACAACCAAGAAGTATGGATTGATAAGGATGGATTTACAAGTATAATTTTTGAAATCACAGAACGTGTTGGCGGCCCTGGATCCGGCCCAGAAATCGATGGTCGCGCCATGACCACGCATTTGGAAGATATGGTCGGGTCAGATATTAATACTGTCAAAATTTGGAACACTGCCGAGACTGAATTCACACGAATGCAAGAGTATGTCACTTTTCCAGGTGTAACCATTTCCCTTAGGCTTGTGCGCACAATAACTCACCAGAATACACAACATCAAGGTTGAAACACCCAGCATATACCCTCATAGCGACGCAGACCCCCAACGCCAGCCATTCTACTGGTCAGAGTTCAGCACCAGACTTCACGGCGATTACCATGACTCTACTGCGCCTTGAAGAGCAAAAAACAGATATATTAATTACCATCAACGTTCCCCACATCAAAGGAGAGTATGATGCCGAGGAAGTTGATCTTGAACTGGGAAAGCAGGGTAAACTTATTGGAGATGCGGTTGAGATAGCAGCTCGCATATGGGAAACTTTCGTCATTAAGGACTGGGGGCTATTTCATGAATCTTGAAGGAATTAATGCAACGCAGTTGGCTGATAGACATGCCATTTTATTTATATCCTTGGCTTTAAACATAAGCGCCATTATTATACCTAGTTGTAGATTTGCTATAGCACTTGATATATACATTATATACTCTACTTATGGAGTACACCTACTTTATTGACGCTACCAATGGTGTAGCAGCATTTTTTGCGGATATGTAGCCCTGTACTTTGATACCCACTTTAATTACAGATCTACCTACATGTCCCTCTAGCATAATTGGACCACATATCGGGTCAACCTCGGCAGTCCTCTTTATGCTATGACGAAAACGTTAGTGTGCAGATAGAGCCCAAAATGGTTTGGAATATGTATGCTCCGGCTGGTCGCAAACTTTTAGTACGGCGATGGGTGTTTGCGATCCACTGAGTATTGACTTGGGACGATGATAGTTGGCATTGGTTACCAATTGTTCACTCTTTGTTAGATACATCACAATGTCCTCACAAGTTGCAAAAGCCGCTCGTCGAGTGACTCATGAGCTTCATGGTATAGTTGTGTCTGCGGGTCTGATGCAAAAAACCGTCAAAGTTCGAGTCGGCGGCCAAAGATGGAATAAAGTCATCAACAAGGTATGTATATAAGCATTTGCTACAACTGCTCCTCTTTCAACTAACGAGTCGTAGTGGTTTGCAAATCCAAAGCACTACCTTGTGCACGACCCCAACTCCTCCCTCCGAACTGGCGATGTTGTCTCCATTGTCCCCGGTTGGCCGACATCCAAGCATAAGCGTCATGTTGTCAAGAACATCATTGCACCGTATGGCGTTCCCGCAGAAGAAAGACCGCCGATTCCAACATTAGAGGAGCGTATCGCCGAACGGGAAGCCAAGCGGTCCGCCAAGAGCGAACGCAGGATACATACTGAGGGGGAGCAGAAGGAGTGACATGGCGGAGCATGAGAAACAGAGCACAGAAGCTCAAAAACCACAAATTCCAGTTGGCAAGCGCAACATGGCTGTATAATAGACCAGATAGCATCTCTCCGGAGTTGCCCCCCCTGTGGGTTTATAGCAAAGGGATGCCCATTTTATGCTCCCAACGTACGACTAAGAGTCTAGCAATATAGCGCCTCGTTATGAACTCGCGCACCTTGATCATCAATCGATCATATAAAGCTTGCGACACACGTCACTGCTTCTACCTGGTATTTCGATCGTGTACCGCATAATTAGCTTGCTTGCCAACCTTGACTCTGGGCTTCTAGGAAGGGGCTGTATCTGAATGTACATATACATCTCAGCCAGTTCAGCTTAACCACCGCGCTCGCCAAATTTCTCGGCCCATTCTTCGTACTCCCTTAAGCCATTTTGATCCACGCTTGGCCGGATAGACTTTAAGCTTAGCTCGAAATCTGAAAGAGCAATGGGTCGAATTTCTTCCTTTGTCATATACAAAAGAGCCTCTCCTAGAGATCTCAATGGGCCCATGGCTGCATCTTTAGCAAGAGCTGTGATATCAGATCCCGAGAACCCTATTAGGTAACTGCTATCAGCTCAACAAGCCGAGAGAATCAGACGATACAACAGGTATCACTTACCGTCTGTGAGCTGTACAAGCCTCTCTGTATCTTCGTCTGATAAGTTGTGGTTTTGTTGCTGCAGTAGGGTCCTCAGCTGTGTCTCTCGCGTCTTCGGCTCTGGGAGTGGGATATACTGCCGACGCACAAATCGTCGCCGTGCAGCCTCATCGATTGCCCACGGTAAATTAGTTGCAGCCAACACCAATACCCGTTGCGCATCACCCCGTGAATTTAAAGTGCTGGTCATCTCTCGACCAGCTGCCGCTCGTTGGAGCTCACTCCACTGTATAAGAAATTCTGTCTTTATTCTTCTGGTTGCCTCATGCTCGCCCGAATCTGACCGCTGCGACAACAGCGAGTCAATTTCATCAACAAATATGATACTGGGAGCAAGCGCTTTGGCAAGGCCGAAAAGAGCTCGGACTAATTTCTCTGACTCTCCCAGGTATTTGCTCGTTAAGCTACTGGCAGAAATGGAGAAAAAGGTCGACTTAGATTCGGTGGCTACTGCGCGTGCCAACATTGTCTTTCCGGTTCCCGGTGGTCCAAATAGGAGCATTCCGCGAGCCGGCTCACGTAGGCCCATAAATAGATCAGGGCGTAGAAATGGATATACTACCGTCTCTCGTAATGAATTCTTAGCAACCTCCAGGCCCGCAATGTCGCTCCAGTGGACTTCATCACCATGGACGACAATCTCATTGAGAATTTGCTCTGCGGCACCCTCATCTATGCCCGGTGGCAGATTCTTAAGAATGGATTTCTTTGTCATTCCGTTAGGCATCTTGTCAATCGTATATTCTCTCGCTGTGCTGTCAACTTCTTCGCCGATACTAGCCTCTGTCTGGTCCAGATTCACGAGCTCGGGCTTGCTATTTGAACTAGCCGCTTCAGTAATGTAGGCTGAGGTTGTAGAAGATGTTGGGTTGGCATTGTCTCGGCGCCTATCACCTCGTTCTTTGCCATATTTGAATAAGAGAGGGCTTTCTGCACCTATCCTCTTACTCCTCGATACACTGGAATCCCTTTGCCCTCCGAATATTCCAGTACTGCTACCAGTGCAAGCCTTAGCGCCTGCTCTTTTACTCTGATATGACATCTCCTCGGACAGAGGAGGCTTCCGAGGCGTTACATTTTGTTCTGATTTACTCAGAGTTTGGTATGATATGGTGGGTTCTTGGTAGGTCGAGGAGGATGTCAGGGCACTTGATGCTGCGCTAATAGACAGGACTGAAGGTTGTGGGAGGCGGGATTCGTCAGATGAAGGAACCATATTCCACTTTTGAGGAGATGTACGTGGAGATTTCGCGTCATATGATGGCATTGACTTCTGCGATATAGGCGAGCTTCGTTCAAGCGATTGGCGTGGAGTAGGACTTGATTTTGTTGAACGCCCTTCAACGGAGAAAGGTCGTAAAAGATTGTCTCGAGATCCTGATGAACTCCACGCTATGGTCGCAGCCTTGCTTGGCCCCTCTGCCGCAGGTCTGCTCGACCGGCGAGCAGCAGCTGATCGATCATTGGTCTTCTTCGATCGTAGTGTAGTCCTCATAGTGTGCCTCTCGGGGCTTGGGGGGCGGGCTGCCTTGTCACTTCTTGTATCGGGTAAATCTGGGGTTCCCAAGTTGGGACGCGAATAGGCACGTTGCCCAGAGTCGGCAGGGGTGCTATGGATTCTCCTAAGCACTTCTTCAGATGACGTCATCGCATCAAGTGAACTCCTTGATGAGAATGCGGGACGTGAAAGTTCGGAATATGTTACAGCGGGAATGGTGCCTTGGCCTATGGTTCCCGTACCCTGGTTGGTGCTATTACTGGCGTGCGCGGTAGAAATGGTGTCGTCACCACACGGTGAGGCTAAGCTGTCCTGTCTGGACAGCTTCAACGCTTCCAAAAGGTCAATTCGTTCCTTGCATTGTAACTCTAACTCCTTCAGCGCATCTATCAAGGCAGCATCTGTATCGGTATATGATTGAGAGACTCTTGGTGCGCTTGCTGACGCATAGTATTCGTTTATGCGTCGAAGGGCGGCTCTCCAATGTCTAGTGGCCTCGCTCTCGTCGCCCTAAGCCAAAACATGGGTGTGAGTGAAGACCTGTAGCCAGAAGAGGCATATGAATTTGGGATGGTCGGTTCATCATCTTACCTGGCCTTCATAGTAAACGGCAGTTGAGCAACTGAGGTAGCTGTGATCATAGGTCTTCTGAAGGGCAGCGATATCTTTGTTGCTGAGCATTGCATGGGAGAAGAGCCGAAATCCCAGGAATGTAGTGAATCGCTTGATAGTGATTGTGCTACTTTATGGTGATTATAACGAGGTCATAGAAAGAGACCGATCCAACTAGGATTACATGTATAAATTAAAGTGACATGCGACAGGCCGATTCAGCAGGTACTTCCCTAGACAGTGTGTTTGATGGGTCTTCCGTTCCAAGCGTCTCATTTGGTACTAACTCCGTACTGAAATGCTATTTATACACGTAACCAAAGATAACAACCCCACCTAACCAGAAGCATTATATTTACCACTTAAACTCGAATCCATTGATTGTTACGCAAGAGCAATTATTTACGACCCTTGGTCTAAGAATGCAGTCTAAGTTAGTTGGCAATACAAAATTGTCCATCGAGATGAAGGCTATCTATAGTTAATACCTAAACTTGGAATTATTCCACTCGTCAACGCGCCAGCAGTTTACTTGCATCATTATTTTCCCCGACGATCAGATTATCGTAGTAATTGAACACCGATATCGTTTAGTTTACATCCAAATGCCTCTGTCTTATGAGCCCACCCATATATTAAGAGCTTCCTCCCACTAGTTCTGTTGGCGCGCTCCCTCCAACACGATTGGTAGTGGGTAAAACACCAAATCTGCCATATGTCTTCTGATCAACACTAATATAGTGCGGTAATATTGCGAGGAGATTCAAGCGAGATTCGACCCATCGAAGCGCCCATTCTGGAGGCGCAAGTAGTTTCACATAGCCAAGGCCAGCTAAAAAGAAAAGAAAAAAAGCTTGTCAGTTATGGAGTCCACGACTTGCGGAACGTGAATTATCACTATACCAATATAGCCGACGCCAACGCCGCAAAGATGTCCCAGCAAACTAGTGCTCGGCATCAACGCGGCCACAACTATTATCATGAGCAACGGTGTGGTCCATGTAGGGAGATGATATGTCCCAATAACCAGATAAGGATTCGATTTGTACGTGCGGATCGCCTCCATGCCTAATAACAAAAACACCCATATGCTAACCAGAACGTTAGTATCAAGAACCCGTCTAATTAGCCATTAGTATTGTAAAGGGTATTTCTACCTAGCACCCATAACAGCATGGTTAGCCCGAAGGATAGCGATCTCGATGAAGAGGTACAAAATGGCAGGAATCGTAGTCAGAGCTGCTTCTGTCAGATCAATGACACAAAGGTGGAATTCGAGTTATGCATACGTCCAAAGAAGAGTGCCAGTGTAGTCAAGGTTCCATATTCGCTTTCGAATCGTTCCATCAATGGCGTCAACGCAATAGCATTGAGGAGTGCATGGATGAAGTTAAGATGGACGAGGGGGAATGTATTCAACCGGTATCCTAAAGCCAAGTCAGACCAAGCACAAGCCAAAGACAGATGCTGAGGGCACATTGGTTACCTGTTGCAAAGGAGATCTTGTCAGGGATCAGAGAACCCCAGACCCTCACATCCCAGAAACCGGGCAAGCTAGCCAGCCAGAAACATGCTATGCTCAGCAGGATAGCACGGGTAAATAAAGGTAAGCGAGAGATATATGATCTTGCCCGCAGGGTATTGAAGCCTTGGATACTCGGCATCGCTGCTTGTGCGCCAGTCGACTTAGTCCCCAAGTATCCGGCACTTGGTAGACTGTACAGAGTTAGCACAACTGCTGCACCTAGGGAGTTAGGTAGGCGAAGAGGTCAGGTAAATCTTAATGCACTAAATCCACCTAGCAGTTAGCCAGGGCAACGATAAAGATTCAAATTACTCGACGCACTACCTACTTCAACTTATAAGTTTTACAAATAAATTATTATATACTAGATTAAGAATTTGTGAAGAAAATTACAAGACATTATAATATAAAAAAGGTAGTGTGCATTATAATAAATGAAATTCTGTATTTTTTTTAAAAAATGTTTTCCTGGAAATTATTTTTAGTCGTATCATAATCTTAATAAGAGTAAAATAAATATAACTATAAAATAATACCTCTTTTTATCCACTGTAATGTTCTTTTCATTTCTTTAGTGCGGCTTGAAATGTATGTAACTTTGTAAATAACTTAAATTTGGTGTGGACAGACAGTTGGTCGCCTTGCTGCCTTAGAATATTAGTTTGAATCGTAAGGCAGACAATACAACTTCTGTGTACCAGCCGTTAACCTCCGATCTACTATCAATTCAACCACGGTCTTCTCCCCAGGACCACCATCTAGCCAACATGACGACGCGACAAGCTGCTCTGTCAGTACCTATACCAATCAACCCTACGGACGTTGACGTACTCGATTCTAACTACTAGACTCCCAACTCTAGGTCGCTATACCGTCGCTCATTGAAGCTTGCTTTGGACTGGGCCGTCCATCGCCATCTGTGGAGAGGGCAAGCGCTCTATATCCGGTCGTTATTTGAGGCCAACAAGAAGGTCTCAGACCCTCGGCAACAGAGAGTGAGCGCACACTCCCCTGTACTTCAATGGAAAATTGGCATTAATTATCTCCCAGGCTCTGTTAGCGGAAACAGAAAAGTTGCTGGAAAGCTGGAAACACCCTGACCCGTATGTTCCGCCATGCGCACCAGGAGGTGAGACAATACATACAATGCAATCGCGTCAAAGTACCAAGGCTAATTGGACAGGATCCAAATTTGAACGAAACCTACCATCTCCCATTTTAGACCGTGAGCCAATGCCCGCCTGCGCATGTTACATCTGCTAATCTTTGACAGCCCCCCCTCACCACGCAAATCGGCATTGAGGACTCAACTTGCGCCAAAATTAGATCCCGAGTATATAGTAAAATATAATTATTTTCAAAATACCTTGCGTAATCTGCAGTGAACGGCATACTTGATAGAGGAGGAGAGATTAAATATGTACAATCAAGTAGTGATGGAATAAAACCATAATTAATAATCTAATAAATATATATATATTGTTTTACGAAATCACATAAGAGTATAGTTAAGCAAATAATATTACTAATAGTAATAGTAAAGCACAAGTCTCAGATTGTAATTTTTATATATTATCTAGGTAAGCGCTTCTTGGGTGATGTAATATGCGGACTAAAGCCCCTCCTACATCATGTCACTACTCTAAAGGCAGTTCGAGTTCGTTCTCTGCCTACTAGTATATAGGATAGCTGCCGTCGTTAGTCTCTTATTCAATACAAGCACGTACTTTTGCTCCAGCTTATAGCTTGCATTGCTCCCCAAATATCGCATTCGCAGAAGTGATCATGGCATCGTGTATATTTTGTCGCATTATCAAAGGTTAGTCAGACCTAGGAAATTGTTTATCAATGCCACCACTCGGTGCTACCCCTCTCTTGCATAACTGACAGCATCTTACAATAGGCGAGATCCCGGCCCTGAAACTTTTTGAAAGTGAAAAGACGCTGGCTTTCCTCGACATTGGGCCACTTAGCAAGGGCCATGCTGTAAATTTTTTTCCTATTCGGAGCGCTGCTGTAGAACACTAACACTGCGACACCCATCTAGCTTGTCATCCCAAAATATCACGGCGCAAAACTAGCTGATATCCCCGATGACCAGCTGTCGGAAATTCTGGTAAAACACTCTGCAGTTGCTTGACTTTTTGCTATCTACTTACCACTTACGCCATCCAGCCTACTCTCAAGAAGCTAGTGGCAGCTACTGGAGCCACAGATTACAATATTCTCCAAAACAATGGCACCATTGCCCACCAGCAGGTGCATCATGTAAGTTTGATGGCACCTACCATTGCTTAGCGAATTGCAGTCTAATCTTGGTTGAAATAGGTTCACTTTCATATGGTATGAGCTGTAGCCTGACCCGTAATGAAGTATACTGGCCTTGCATTCTTACTCTGACGCACTCTACAGATTCCAAAGCCAAATGAGGCAGAGGGCCTTGGCATCTCCTGGCCGTCAACTACTGGCGACATGGACAAGCTCAAATCGCTTTGCGAGGATATTAAATCCAAGATGTAAGTGCTATTATGCCATATTACATATTACAGGCCCATTTGCATGGCAGTTCGAACCTGGGCCGGCAGAAATATGATGCTAGGGTTTACTCAAGATAGCGGGGAATAAAAGCATTGTGTAGGTCTATTATCCATAGATACGCAGGACCCCGATCTATCCAAAATTATCTCAGTGCTCATGGCTTTTTCTTTAATCTAAATCGTTGATTGACGTTTCTAGACTCCCATTTCCGGCAGCAGTCTTCGTTGCTGAAGGTTCATACCAATTCGCCCCTGCAGCACCCTGTAATATGCCCTGTCTGTCGTAGAGAGAGCGCGCGCGAAGATATGGGTCAAGCCTCCAGTAATCATCTTTGAGCTGCGCCGCCAAATTATGCCTCTTGGCCAAAGTGTCTTTGTTGTTGCCCTCCGCGTTGTTTATCCACTGCACGGTTGCCTCTTCGTACTGCTTGATAATCTCCCCCCTGCCCTTGAGCAGATTTGTCTTGGTTTCGACATCTTTCATCAGGTCGTTTTCGCCAGCAATGGGCTCTACATATTTGAATTCCCAGTTTTCATCGCCCCCAAGTTCCTTCAGGATGTGGTTAGGCTCAATGAATTCTTGTAAATCATTCTTATTATTCGTAAAATGGACCTTCGCCGCCACGACTGGATCTAGCCAGCCGCGAATTATCTTCCAAATTCCTGCAACACAGTAAGTTATCATTTTCGTCAAATAAAAAAAATTCGGCCTCATACCTTGAAATATCCATGGTGCGTTATGAACAAGCACAGTTCCAAGAGATTCGGGGTAGTTGGCTTCGAAGCATTTGATCATGAACTTCACAGGAGTATAGTCCATATTTGCCATAGAAAACCCTGTCATATCGAAGATGATAGTCTGCTCAATGCGATTAGCAAAGCCTGTAACGCAAAGTAGACAATCTGGACAGGGAGTGGCCTACTGCTGTATCCACGGGTAGCCTCAATACCATTCTCGCCGTCTCAATCAAGTAGACAGTGTATCGTTCAAGGCTCTCTTCGCACTGCTCTCCTTGTCGATGAAGACGGACTCTCACCACGCAAATTGGTCGACCCTGCTTATCGACTCCATGCAAAAAGCTCTTGCCCATTCGGAGTTGAGCCAAGAAGTCTTCCGCGACCTTCTTGGCATCACCCTTACCGTCCCTTGCAGTCGTAATAGCTTCCTCTTCTCCATTCAGCATAATGTCGCTATCCACTTTCATATCGCTGTGCCGCCAGCTCATGGTAGACACCAACATAACCAGCGCCTTCTCCACATCCCATTTACGAGCTCGGAGGAATCGCAAGGCGAGGGCATCCGGGTGATCATGTTTTACCATGCTCCAGAATGCCTCACGAATAGCCTCAGGGCTGTTATTTGCAAGGACCTCCTGGAAGTGTTTGTTTTGACCATATTTATCTTCTTCCGCAGCGTCGCTCGATGAAGCGGACTTTTCATTTCCCTTCTTCTTGAAGACGCCAAAGCGCCTCTTCTTCTGCGCATCTGCTTCCGCTGCTTCCGCCTTTCCACGAGCGGATGCCACATCAGTATTGGCAGAGCCATTGTTCTCGACAACGCCGCAGAGCTGAAAGAAAGAATGCCACAATTGGCGCAGTTTCTCTTCCTGCTCTGGGGTGAGGTTGCCCACGTGCCCTGGTGCGATCTGGTCTGACATGCTGCCGGAGAACGAGATGGTAACTGGGGTGTCTTCCGGGTCCGCGATGGTCGTCGTCAAAGGCCCGCGCAAGTCCACTGTCGCAAAGCAGGAAATGGCGACGACAGCAAAAAGGATTACGGCGCCGGTAGTATACGTGATGCCACTACGAAGGTCGACTCTACGGCTTGTCCGGGTCGGCCTACGCGAAGGTAAAGGAATGGCGCTATGATTGGCTATGGAACTTCCGTCTAAAGAGGCTGTTCTTGGAGCAGGGTGGTCGCGGATGTCAGCTCTTGTAGTAAATTGCTTGAGGCCCTCACGTGCTCGTGATGTGAACACACGACGGTCAAATGAATTAGATGAGACCGTAGTCGATCGGCGCAGCGTGGGGTATCTCGAATACCTGGGCGATACTAGTGCGAAAAACTGCGATGCGCCGGACAAGGTCACTTCCACGCTCAAGCACTGCCTTGCTGGAGGCCTCATGTGCAATTCGGCAGTGTGTCCGCAGTTGTGCGGCCGTACAAAAGGACTGGCACCAACGGCGCAAAAAGTGACCTCTATAGAGAGATCAAGTTCCAATGCGGAGAAGAAGATAGAGTAGTATTTGCAATTTAAACTACTGTGTTTACTACCAGGTACGTCGCCACATGTGGAATAGGTACTTTGTGAATTTAGCTTATTTTCATACCTTAAGTCAGCTTGAAGGTGGTAGCAAGGGGAACTCCAGGTCAAGTTAAAAGTGATGATTTATTGTCTTTTTTTAAATTATGTAAGTACTATTTGTTTTTTCTTTTATTTTCAAAAGTAAAACAATAAACAAGATAAACACATGTAGAGCATTTGTTTTCTGGGTTCTAATAATATTATATATTCTCCCTTGTAAATATATAAATGCCTAGTATTTATAACTCATCCAAGACATGGATATACTTCTTGTCCTCCTTCTTCTCCTTCTCCGTGGCAGGAGGAAGGTCGTAGTAATTAGAGCTTCGGAATCCTTGCTATAGCAGAGGTTAGGTGTCTGGTTGCTCGTCAAGTCTCATCGGAGTGCTTACCAAGTAGTGGTACGTAAAGTTGGCGATGTCACCTGGCTCGATGCCGAGGTCACTGAACGTGCTGGCTTCGGGGTCAATTACCTGGTCGATGAATTCACGCTCTACTTCATCAGCAGATAGTGTGTGCCACCACAAGGCGTCGTTCAGGAGCCCTGCCACTGGTTTTAGAATCGCCTTTGGTACATTGATGTGTCGCCGCTTCTTAAAGATTTCCTTATCCACCAAAGCCGCAATCTCCGCCAAGCTATATTGCTTGGGTCCAAAGAGCTCAAACGTCTTGCCAGCCGTGGAGTCATCATACAGCAGCTTCTCCAGAGCAGCGCCAACATCGATAGACTAAAAACACATCGCCGCGGTCAATAAACACCCTTGTTTGACATTGAGTACCAGAGACTTACGTGAACTGGCCAAAACTTCTCCTGCATGTTGTTAGCTGTAAATAAGTTCAACACAGAGGCAAGCTTGAGTAAGAGGTTGTCTTCGAATCCGAACATTGGCGCTGGCCGCACAATAGTTGCCTCGGGGAAAATGCTTCTGGCAACAAGCTCTCCTCGTCCCTATAATAACATGATTCAGCGCCAAACTCATTAATCTTCGCACCTGAGCGTACCTTCGTCGCGAAGAATTCAGAGGGAGAGTCAACGTTCGCGTTATGTGATGAGACATGAATATAACGATCGACATCGTACTTTGCAACAGCCTCGGCGATGCGCTCAGTTCCTTCCACATGCACGTCCTCCAAAGTAAAGTTTCTACTAGATTTAGTATCTCGTCTGGCTCGAAATCAGAGCTTGATATGGAATGCGTACTTCGTAGGATAATCCCGGCCAACAAGGTTGTAGACAACATCCGAGTGTCGAACACTTGCTTCTATAGAAGCAGTATTGCGAAGATCGTACTCCTGCGAATACATCAGAACGAATTCGCCAATTCCATCCGGGAAAGGCATACAACAAAAATAACGCGGCCAAGGTCACCAGTGAGCTTCAGGTGTCGCTTTGTCATTTCTTCACGGAAAGGGACAACAACGGTACATCCTTGACGGGCTAAGAGACGAAGAATTAGAAAGATAATAACCCCTCCAGCGCTTCTTGATTCATCCGGAAACATACCAAGTCGATTGACAATGTACCGACCCAATTGACCCGTCGCTCCGAACACCGTCGCAGTATGGCCTGTACAGGTTGTTAGCCCCCTGGTTCCGAGAGTATAATACGGCGTCCGCACCTCCAAGAGAAGACCTAAAAGATAATGTTAATTGACTTCTCCCCATGCAACAGTTGCGTGCGTCGCTTACCGGCCGCCCTCTGATCGTAGAATAGTTTTGCCAGTGCGTGTGATTGTTACATCGGATAGGGATCGTCTGCTGCTGGCGCCGGCGGAGACAGAGCTGCGGAGAGCTCCCCGGGAGAATTGAGCGAACATCATGTTGGCTGAATCAACAGCAGAACGGCTGGTGAGGTCTTTCAACAGGCCAATTCGGGATCTTTGTTGATGCTACCTATCGTCCCTCCACCAAGATCATACAGTGAAGCGGCAAGTCGAAATAAGTTGCATAGTGCGCTACAATGCTAGCGCGCACTAAGCCATATTAGGCAATGTATCAACCAAGTGTGCTGCGTAAAATGTACTAACGCCTATAGAAACGAGAGTATGAGCAGAATATATTACTGTTCAAAGAAAAAATCAGGCATAATCCAATTGTGCCATACACAGAATATTTGATGAGAGTGTGCATCTGCCATTTAATATTCCCCCAGAAATAGGTCTGCATCAATAGAAGGGCACTGATAATATGTCGTCAGGTACTCCGTAGAACACATAATTATGTAATATTGTGTCCACAAAAGCGCTATGAGCGTTCTGGCAAGTGTCGTATCTAAGTTCCTGGTACGCATTCAAGCGCGTACCACTTTAGTGCTGTAGGCTACCGAGTACGGAGTACAGTCTTAAGTCATACCTGACGGATGTTGGTTTAACAACCCATCAAGACCACATTTCTGGAGGACTGTGGCATGCAATTTACTGGCGCTGACCGACCTAGTCAGATTCCAAAATGAAGCCACGCAATCGTGCTTTTCAAAAACAACGAGATGGCTGGAACCAGTCGCCTCGTAAGGGTGCAAACTTCAGGGCCGCCAACCACGACGCATACAATGCAACACACGCATCAGAAAACGGTAGCTTTCCTAGAGGCATCAAATCGTGCCACTTGGATATATAATTGACTATAGTCTCTTGAACAGTTGCTTTCACCCTCATTGACGAAGCCCGGCAGACCTCCCATCATGACAACTCGTTCTGGAGCCCAAGCACACAGCTTCGAAAGAAGCCCGTTGCGTTCATTAGCTCCGGCTCCCATGATCCTTTGGTCTCACCCCAGACCCAGACGGAGGATATAAAAGACTCTAGCACCACTACTGGAACATCGGGAGACACAAGCAGAGAACAGCCAATCACAGCAGCACAACCAACGTCGGAAGAGCAGCCAAGGATGGAAGAAGAACCAACGTTGGAAGAACGAGCGACGTCAAAAGAACACTCGACTTTGGAGGAACCGTCGACATTAGAAGAATACCCGACGTTAAAAGAACAGCCGATGTTAGAAGAACAGCTGATGTTAGAAGAACAGCCGATATTAGAAGAACAGCCGATATTAGAAGAACAGCCGATGTTAGAAGAACAACCAATGTTAGAAGAACAACCAATGTTAGAAGAACAGCCGATGTTGGGAAAACAACCAACGCTGGAAGACGCAAGCTCTAGCGATGAAGTTATTGTTTTCAAAGGTCGAAACGCCATAAAGCGAAAAACGCAAGCTCCTGGGATCACACTCACATCCATTCAAACAGAGATTAAGGCGGTAGAAAAGCAACTGTCCGTTGCGCCCAAGGAGTCTCCCATTCATCAAACGGAAGAAGAGGAAGATGAAAGTTCTGATAACCTCTTATGGCTAAGGAAAAAGCGAGATAAGTCACGTAAGCGGCGAGGCTGGAGAGAGAAGACAGAGGAGGAGGACATGTTAGCTGACTATATCGCCAACATGCGCGAGCATGGCGAAATGATGGATGGGCTATCTGGACAGCCGGAAATGGATGATTCGGAGAATACAACAAGCGATGACGCTGTGGACAAGCCATCAGCATCTTTCAATCCTAACGCCAAAGATGTGGACATAGATTCGGAGGAAGAGTATGAGCATAAAGGATCGTTATTTGACGATCCTGATCATGATATAGACAAACGCAAGTCGCAGGCCAACTCTCAATCATCGTCCCGAGAGAGGGGCAGGGAGAAACGCCCGTTGAAGGATCCTACTAAGACCTACCTGCACTCGTTTACTGAACTGGAGTACCTAGAAGAGCAGACAAATTTCGATGTCATGGACTGGGGACGACCCAGTTTGAGGCCTAAGAAGGGCAAAGCGGGACGCTTGCAGCTACTTCCGGACGACATTGACTCGGAATTCGAAGAGAAACTCCAAGCGGCATACAACAATGATCGGCAAAAAAAGGCCCAGCGCAAAAAGGAGAGAGAAGAATTGCGGGCGATGGGTATGCTCGGCAAAAGGGGGCAGCTGGACCTACGAGTGAAGTACCCGACAGGCATAACCATGAGCCAAACTGCCGAGGAAATCAGAACGTTCCTTGTCGGATCTCAAGAAATGCGCGTATATCCTAACCCTGTCAAAGATCCCCACTTTACTGACCGTCTACTAGTTTGACTCTACCTCCCATGGATAAACGATCAAGAAAGATGGTCCACATGCTTGCAAACAAGTTCAGTATCAAATCCAAGTCGATCGGGTCAGAGGAACAGCGTAGGCCAGTATTATACCGGACAAAAACGACATCGTATAAGGAAGCTGCTTTTGAGCAAGCAGTGCTACGAATCAAACGACAATATGTTTCACGGCCTAACAAGGACAAACCGAAATCGTCTGGTCGATATGATGCTTCAACTAGCTACCAGGATGGTGAGGTCATCGGCGCGCATGCCCCAGAATTGGGAACAGGGAATCGGGGCCGAACGATGCTTGAAAAGATGGGTTGGAGTACCGGAACGCCGTTGGGAGCTAGTGACAATCAAGGCATACTGCATCCTGTGAAGCAAACAATGAAACGAACCAGAGCGGGTCTTGGGCAGGAGGCATAAACATTCTAGGAGATTCTGTAATTGTTGATGCAGAGGAAAATAAAATAGCATAATGTGCAAACCATTGCCTCGAGATATCCTCGATAGCTATTGTACAACCGCGAACCCCATTGACCGTGAAGACATTGCCCCCATAAAGCAAACCATCCGTAACGCATTAAGAGATCCCAAAGGCGAAACACAGTCACCTATAGTCTCGAGTAAAGACACTAAAGTCACGCAAACAAAAACCCAAGTTTTCAGATTCGAAATCAGAACCAGCCAACATGATCCATTTCATTTCGTCGATGAAGAGTACTTGGTGACGGCCTTGGTGCCCTCAGACACGGCGTGCTTGGCCAATTCACCTGGCAGGATCAACCGGACAGATGTCTGGATCTCTCGGGAAGAGATTGTGGACTTCTTGTTGTAGGCAGCCAGCTTGGAAGCCTCAGTGGCAACACGCTCGAAGATATCTAATCAAGTCAGATAAACAAATCAAAGAGAAACCGAATGCGATTAAAGCTTACCGTTGACGAACGAGTTCAGGATGGACATGGCACGGTTGGAGATACCAGTGTCGGGGTGGACCTGCTTGAGGACTGCACATCGCGTTAGATAAAGCAGGAAAATTCCAAGCCATTTCTGGTGTAAACAAACCCTTGTAGATGTAGGAGCTGTAGGTCTCCTTGCGGGTCTTTGACCGCTTCTTCTTGTCGCCAGAGGAGGCGGTCTTCTTGCCGGCATCCTTCTTCTCGGGAGCCTTGCTGGCGGTTGAAGGGGCCTTGGCGGCGGGCTTCTTGTCGGCAGCTTTGGGAGGCATTTTGGATGAAGTTAATGAAATCGGTTTAGATTCTGAGGGTTGATAATCAAAATGGCAAAATGGCGGGCTGGCAGCGGGTGATGGTGGAAGTGAATGGTGCGGGAAAGACGTCTTGGGGATGAGCTGGGCTTTTGTAGCTGGACGCGTTGGTGCAAGTGGATTACTGATTGCTGGAGCAAGTAGGGGTGGCGCGAGCGAAGGCGCGTGCACGCCCTCGTGGGGACCTGCCCAGCTGCAAAGGACGGTAAACCGGTGCGCTGCGAAAAAAAAGTTTCCTAGGCACGTACCAGGTATTCACAATGTACTCGGCGCTCCAGCCCAGGCATGCCGCGCTAGGCACTTAACGGCAAGGCGCTCTGATTGTCACGCACGCTCTGCCACGGGGGCCCAGGGCCGAGTGCCTGCGCCAGATGCGATTGCCTTGCTGGCCAGGGTACGTATTTCGCCCTCCATAGCCTGGCGTCGCGTCGAGTATTTTTTTTGTTATTTTACAGCCATTTCTTTGTTCGCTGCGCCACCTGATTGGCTGCGCTGCCCTTTTTCGTCGCTGCGGCTTTCTCTCCCCACCGCCCCCCTTCCAGCTGAGGGCCTATGTACCTTTTTTCTTCTGATCTCTCCAGCACATGTACCTCCCGCTCTGGCCTTGCGCGCCCGGACTGTTCCGTTACGAGCGCGCCCCAGCACCACTCTCTTAGTGCGAGCAGAGCCAGTGCCTGAATAGCCTCATTTTGCTCACCACTACCTACCCTGGAGCCTATACTCGAAACAAATCGCGGGCGACTGTAGCTTATACACGCTTTACTTTGCGCATTATTTTACAGTATTGACTTAAATAGTATATACATGCATCCGTAGAGTGATAAATGGGGTGTACTGGAGTATCTTGTGCACTCATGCGTCAGCAATCACAACCAAACGTCCATCTACTTCGTGTTTTTTTGATGAGGAAGATAGAGTGTGATGCAGTTTCAGATGGTAGTGCTGCCACATCTACCTCGTGATCCTTAATCCGCCCGTGCATAGACGACTGAACACAGACCGTTTACTGTGGCCAATATCAGACGGCCACATCAAAGGTAAGCAAATTACTGTGGACATTGGAATGCTTGTATCTGCATGATGCAGCATATTTGCGCGTGTGTTCCAAAGCAGGGGATGGCTGGGCATACAGGATTACATAACTGCAAGAATAACGAGGCGTGGTGAGAAAAATGCCACCGCTGACTGCCACAGTGAATTATTTACTCTTCCCATTCTATCCAATGACCAGCCCTCATTTAATCTAAAGCAGCACGGCCACAAGGAGCATCCGGGGTGCCAACATAAAATTGCAACATTGCTAGTATTTGGAAAATGTGCCAATCAACGCGCACTAAATATTTCCCACGCGCATTGCACCGTGCATGGATGAGTAAAATACAATTGGTACGGAGCACTGAGCAGTCTTACAGTACTGCCGTCAATACTCCTGCCTTCCCCAGCGGAGGAATCTGTCCCGCAGTGATTGAGAGGTAGCGCTGAGGCTCTCATGCAATGCTGAGATGGAGCGTGGAGAAGAGGACGAGAGATTGCTGAGTGCCGGGCTACTAGGTGATGTACCGCCTAGGTACCTGGAGCGAGCATTAGCTGCATCTGCCCTGTACCCATTCTAGCAGTACTTCCTCACACCCCCCCGCAGTTGACATAGCAGTTTGTTTTCCTCGGAACACGTCTATTTTCCCAAACAGGATTAGCGCTACAACAGCTGCAGAGGGAGGGTGATTGGTGATCTCGCGTGCTGTGCACCAAAAACTACTTAACGTAGATTCCCCCCGCCGAACTCAATCCTCTTCATTTACACTGACTCTCAACTATTCCCGCTGCACGATTACTATTCTAACATTTACCTCCCTTTCGCACCAACTTTCTCGAGTAATTTCTCGTTAATCCAAAAAACAACATCAAAATGACTGGCGGCGGCAAATCTGGTGGCAAGGCCTCTGGCTCCAAGAACGCTCAATCGTAAGTGGCTCGACGCGGTACACGCGTACTTTTTCCATCATTTACCTGGACACGCAAACCTGACTCCATTCCAGCCGATCTTCCAAGGCGGGTCTTGCGTTCCCCGTTGGTCGTGTCCACCGTCTTCTGCGAAAGGGCAACTACGCTCAGCGTGTTGGTGCCGGTGCTCCCGTCTACCTCGCTGCTGTCCTCGAGTACCTCGCTGCCGAAATCCTCGAGTTGGCTGGTAACGCCGCTCGTGACAACAAGAAGACCCGTATCATCCCCCGTCACCTTCAGCTCGCCATCCGAAACGATGAGGAGTTGAACAAGCTGCTGGGACACGTCACCATTGCACAGGGTGGTGTTCTGCCAAACATTCACCAGAGTAAGCTTCATCGAAACCTAATTCGTATCCAATGTTTACTAACATTTTACAGACCTGCTCCCCAAGAAGACGACTGGCAAGTCTGGCAAGGGCTCCAGCCAAGAATTGTAATTTCTGCCTGTCGTTTGTGCTTTCTTTCGAGGTCGTTTTGGTTGTCATAAAGGGGTCAAGGGATAAGGTTTACGGTTGCTTTTGTACGTCTGGGTTGTACATTAATCCCCCACGGCTATGATCATGAATCAATTAGGGTTTTTCAATGCACTACGTTAAAACATCTACCATTTATTTTACCTTTTCACCCCAGTCGCAAGTGAAGTGGAAGCATGTTGTAGTCTGATCTCATTCAACACATGCCTCGAAGGGTTATTGCTATTCAGCTTCGTGCTTGATTTTCCAGTCTGTTGCGTTTCATGTCATTTATAACAGGAACTGGGTTTAGTGGCAGCTTTCCTCTTTTTCCACTACATGTAGTTTTACAGATACCAATTGCTTTATTTCGTTATGAAATGCAGTATGTACTATATTTTGTTTATTTCTTTTCAACGTTGGTCATTATTTTAAGTTTATATAGGTGCTTTTGACCTTTAACGTCTCATTTATTGTGCTCTAGTTATTGTAAACCGTCCCACTAGTAAAATGTGCTCCGTATATTTGCCTTAGCTAATACATGGAATGCCTAAAATAGAATTTTAGTACTACTCCCAGTTTAATACCTGTCGGTGCCTCGCGTAAATGTTTGCGTGTACTCCGAACCCCATATCGTTCTACTTCTACCAATGTCATTCGATAATCGCCGAGCGGCTTCCGTGCGCTTTAAGCGGTGAATTCGTCCTGCTTGTTTTCCAATTCAACCAATTCTCACACTCCTGTCAATAAACTCACTGCACTTTACCTAGGTCTTTCCCCCTACCTAGGCCACGCTTCTTTATCCCTTTTCTCTGTGTAATTGTCATGAGTTGGCACCATGCCTGCTACTGATGATTCCTCTAGCCAACAGGCACGGGATGTCGGCGGAAGCAAGACTCTGCCTCTGATGTCCCGTGATGAAATTGAGGCCCTGATCGCTGACGGACGACATATAATTATTCACCTCGGCTATGTCTTGAAGCTTGATGCTTGGCTCAAATATCACCCAGGAGGTGCCAAATCCATCATGCATATGGTGGGCAGAGATGCAACTGATTGGGTCGAAGTGTATGCAAACAAACCTCAGTATGGCGCGTGCACCGAGTGGATTGCTAACATCTGTTTCCCCTTCCCTCCTCAGTTTGCATTCGCAGGAAGCAAAACAGAAAATGCCGCGGTACCGCATTGGTAGGATCGAGGGCTCTTGGTTGAATTTTAGGCCGCCTATCCAGGGTGGCGTCTTCCGGACCATGGCGGAAATCGAATCAGATCATATCAAGGGCAATCACGACGTAGCAACAGGGGAATATAGCTCTTCAAGCTCCCGAGCCCCGTCGCCCATATTTGATGTTGACGAAGGAGCGTTGCGGGGTCGAAAGGGTACTTCAGGACGTGGATCAGCGAGGTCAGGGTCAATCTCATCGGAATCAACTGCAGACAAGGTGCCCCTGGACGGCATGTCCTATCTGGACGTTGTCACTCGCGAGCACATTCGCCTCGACTTGGAAACATATCCAGCAGTTGACGAGGCGACACAAGCTCATATCATCGTTAAGTACCGCGAGCTGCACCAGAAGATAATCGATGCCGGCCTTTACAAAACCAACTATTCGGCGTACGGCTGGGAGTGCCTGCGTTACTTTTCTCTCTTCTTAACGATGCTTATTACTCTTTCCTATGGATACTACTTCATCAGCGCCCTATCTCTTGGCTTTTTGTGGCATCAGCTTGTTTTCACGGCTCACGATGCCGGCCACATGGGCATTACGCATAACTATTACGCTGACACGTTCATCGGCATCTTTATTGCCGATTTTGTAGGCGGCCTTTCCCTGGGTTGGTGGAAGCACAACCACAACGTCCATCACATCGTGACGAACGCCCCCGAGCATGATCCGGACATTGAACATATGCCCCTCTTTGCGATTTCTCACCGCCTGCTGGGTGATCTGCGGTCCACCTTTTACGAACGGGTCATGAAGTACGATGCTGTTGCTAAAGTTCTCCTACGTATTCAACCATGGACTTACTATCCGTTCCTGGCATTTGGTCGGTTTAATCTTTACGTCCTGTCATGGGATTTCATCATCAATGGAAAGGGGCCTCGGAAGGGCCAGGCTGCGTATCATCGATGGCTTGAGCTGATAGGGCAGGTGTTTTTCTGGACCTGGTTTGGTTATGGTATCATGTACAAGACGATACCCGATGGCTGGTCGCGGTTTGTCTACCTCATGGTGAGCCACATTGCATCCTCTCCGCTGCATGTGCAGATTGTGCTGTCGCATTTTGCCATGAGCACCACAGATTTGGGGCCACAGGAATCATTCCCGCAGATGATGCTCAGAACGACGATGGACGTTGATTGCCCTCGTTGGCTAGACTTCATTCACGGAGGCCTGCAGTTTCAGGCAATCCACCACTTATTCCCCCGCCTGCCACGCCATAACTTCCGCGAGGCGCAGAAGCTTGTCATTGAGTTCTGCAAAGATGTGGGCATTCCCTATGCGTATTATGGATTTACAACGGCCAATGGGCAGGTCATCGGCAGGCTCGCAGAGGTGGCCAGACAAGCTGCGATCTTCTCCAAGTGTCAAGAAACTATCACGAAAACCAAGGATTTTGCTATTTAGATGCTAGAATGCTCCGATATGAAGCCTATGGTATGAACAGATGTATGTACTCATGAAGAATGGATAGAAATATATACTCCCAGGGCAAAAGTGGCTGCAGTATTTGGCAGCTCACCCTGTATGCTCGACTGCTTTTTAACACCAAATATTGCCTTCGCTGCAGAACACAGAGCGTTGTCCAGAGAGCTCTTTGTAGTGTAGCGACTAATAAAGGTACTTGCTTGGTACTTTGCTGCGGAGTAGTGCTAGCGCATCGTCACGCAGTGTCTGTACTTGCCAACCTGACATCACAAAGGTACTCACTCAGTGTACTGCCCGGGCAAACATGGTAAATTCATAGCATCACAACGTGGGCGCATATTTCTGCCATTTGCTTTGCACACCCAGGCGCCCCGTTTCAAGATTAAGGAGTAGACCAACAGAAGGAAATATACAAAATGTCTGATAGCGACGACGAGCCCATGTAAAAAATCTCTCTTCTTTTTTCAAATTCCAGGTTGCTAGAATAACGCTGACGTTGTGGACCACACAGCACACTGTCGGCGCATGCCCTAGCGGCATTGAAATCTTTTGAAGCCGAGAAGGACGAGCATCGGGCCAAGTTTGAGAGGCTGCAGGCCGAGGCGGAGAGCAACAGCCTCCTGTCCATCGACACCTTTGCTGAGGACTGGAATGAGTCTCAGTTCTGGGTATGTGCTTCTCTACTTCCATGCGCCTGTGTTGGCGGGTATATATGCAATGGCGCTCTCACTCAGGACGGCATTCTGCAACTTTCTGTAACTGGTTCTTGGGTGGCTAATATTGAGACGGGGGATTTGCTCCAACGCAGTATTCGGACGACACTGCGAGAACCCTGGCGACGGAGCTTCTTAGAGATGCCACGGCGGACATGACAATCGCTGTTGTCTCAGCGCCGAGCGTTTTTGTTGCACTCAAGAATATCATGGTAAGCATGCATCCAAGGATTACCCTAGACTCTGGAAACTTGAGCAGAAAAAAAAAAAGTCAAAGCTCGTGACACTTTGTTTTGAGAGGGAGCATCATATTCATATTCAACCTTCTACAGAGAGATCGAGGTGACGATGAGAAGCCGAAACTGGTCCTTCTGGAGCACGACAATCGATTTGGAGTGTTTCCAGAGTTCTACTTTTATGATTTCCAACAGCCAGTCAGGTTGCCAGGTACGAAGCATTCCCCCCCGTTTCAAATCGTTCTCTCTTGTATTGCCCTGCATCTTGATGACCTACCCAAGTCTCGAGGGACCTGTAATATTCTAACAATGCCACCTAGGTCATCTAAAAGGATCTATTGACAGAATAATTGTTGATCCGCCATTCCTGAGTGAAGATTGCCAGACCAAAGGTACTCTCTTCCCAATGCCTCTCTTTGAATCTCTTAAACTAATGACTGTCATCTTGCTATAGCTGCTTTGACTGTGCGGTGGCTTCTCAAACAAAACACTACCGGACCGCCGCCTAGGCTCATTGCTTGTACCGGGGAAAGAATGGAGGACCTGATCCTCAAGCTTTATCGGGCACTAGGCGTGCAGACAACTGCTTTTGAGCCCAAGCATTCAAGGGGCCTGAGCAACGAGTTCTACTGCTACGCCAATTTCGAGTGCCCGAACTGGAAGTGGCGTTGAGACGATATTCTTGTGTGGACTTTTCTCATTATTACGCTCATATTGACAAGAGTGATGGATGCGTAGCTGGATGCGTGGGCGCATGGCCCAATTGATGATGGGTTGAACTCTGTTGGACTGCGTGCTAATTCGTCTCATGCGCCATGGACGGTAGGTAAGGTGAAGTTATCTGACATATGCAATGACACCTACCTCAAGCGAGAGACCGGATAATATAGAACAATAAATACGCCTGGGCGCCGAGCACATCTGACACCCGGGCCATCTCTACCTTGTGATCGTTGAATTTAAACCACTGTGATTATTAGTGAAAGCGCGGACAACAAAAGGATGATGTCGATCATACCTGATCCCCAACTCGACAATATGATACGTAGTGACCAGTTTCAATCTCACCAACGTGTACAACAACACTCAAGAGGTCATAGGTACACGACCTCTCAAGCTCCATATTCTCACGGCTATCTCGGCTGCGAGCACGGTTGGTATAAGGAAGCATATTCAGCTGCAGCGGGAAATTAACAGTGTTGTCAATCTTAGACGCAGCCCGGTCGTGTTTCCCCTGCTTAAACTCAAATCTCTATCATGCGTGTCAATAAACGGACCTGGTCTTACCATCTGCCGTTGTGAATCACTTACCTTGAGTTGGATGGATAAGACGTTTGGTAGACGTTTGATATTGGTATATCTCCGTGCCTGCTGTATTGATGCGCAGCTGTGGCATCTATACTCGCACTTATCCGATTTGACGTACTCCTCATCCAAGCAATCGTTCAGCGAAAGCGCAGGCAGCTTCTGCCCGGGTTTTTTAGCCCGTCTCTGTGCCAACGTCTCGACGCCTAGGCTGAGATCCAGGAAAGATTGGACTGCATGGGTCATCCCTCCACAATTCTGACACGTTGTGATTGTCTGCATCTTGCCGTAGAATGTTTGATGAATGATGCAATTACATGTATGTTCGCTGCCGCTCTGCGGCTTTTTGCCATCACCGTTTCGCTCGTGCAAGTCTTCGGCCAAAAACTGGAAAAACTCATGGGCATCCTGCTCCTTCGTCGTCACGAGGTTTTCAAAAGCCTTCTTCTCAGAGATCCAAAACCCGGACAGGATGTTGGCGGCCGTGTAACCGTTTGTACTTTCCAGCGCATAGAAATCCTGGAACATGTCATCCATGGCACAGCTTAGGCAGTGGGAGATGCTGCACTCGCTGCTCTGATGACCATCACTGAGATAAAAGTTGCGCAAAAGGGGGTTGTGAAGGAAGCTCTGGAGCACAACGTTCTGGTAGCAAGTCGCTCCTGCGTTATATATACCGCGAAGGCCGTTCGCCCGACACGATGCGACGGTTGTGTTTGCTGAGATGAGGCGAGGGTCCTCTTTCACTGAGTCCGCGAAGAGTTCGTCATGCTTTCGTTTTCGATTCACTAAAAGAGAAAGAAAAAAAAAGGTTAGTGAAAGAGGAAGATTCGGAATGGGTGGCCTTCCGTTACGAGAAGGAGAACGAAATTGTTATGCCATGATCGACATTTACATACTTGAAAACGTTCCAGTTCCTATCTTTCGCACTCTGAGCTCCTCCAACGTGGGGTCCCAAACCAAATCATCGCATATCTGACAGTAGAGGGAGCCGCTACGGGAGTCGACATCTGTAATTGTAAGCATCCGTGAACCCATCGCAGTATCCAGTCGGCCGCATCTGCTACATACAGAATCGATGCAGTTTCTCTGTGCCATGATCCAATCGATCGTCTTCGGACACCGTTACGGGGCATTGCAGACAAAGATAGTTCGAGGTTAGCGAAGTGATGGGGCGGCCTTCTTGATTTGTTGATGTTTGAGGGACGATGGGACTTGTATCGAAGATGCCTCGGAGTATCATCTTGTAATGTGCTATCGAACTGTTCATGACCTCTTGGCTCTGGGACAGGAGAAGCTGCACATGCTCTGGAAGGCAGTCAGAGAACGGAATCCTAGATGCAGCCGACGTATACACTCACCGCAGCCAAACACTGGGCATCCAGGCGAAGGGGATTTGATTTTGGCATTTTTGGGAGATGCGGGCGTCGCTGGTCGTGCGGACATGGCGGCTGTGGGAATGGGCACAACTTGTACTCGACGCGCCTCTCAGCGAAGGAGGAGTTGCCGTCTGCAAGGGTTGATTGGCGGGCGTTGTGGTCTTGTGCGCAGAGCCTCGGTAAAGATGTCGGCAGGAATTGGGAGGATAATGCGTGAGGCTGGGAATCTTGTTGCTGGTAAAGGCTATCTTACGGATGTAATCAAATATTGGATCTGGGGTTGCACGCGCATTACTTTGGAGAAGTGCCGCTATAGCGCATCCGCCGATCCCATAGCATGCGCTACAGATTGCGTGCCTTGCCTTAGTAGCATGCTTTATAATTAGCGCCAGCTAACGAGGCGGCCAATAGTAGAGGCACTGTATAAAATGGTTTTTAGAACTATTAGGAGGAGGGAAAGATGGGGTATAAAATAATAGTATGCTAACTTTTGTATTTAGCACATAAAATCAGAAATAGAAGCATGAAATTAATAAAAAATTCACTTTTATATGATATCCCATCTATATACTTGCTTATTTTCAATGAATTTCTGCCTATGAACCCTCTTCTTAGCGTTTAAAGTGAATCAAATGGGCTAAAAGTTACATATTTTCCCTTATTCCTGTGATTAAAGGCCTAAATGTACTACGGACAGTGCTAATGTCAGCCGAATTCTTCCCCAGTGCCGTCATCATCCTACTTTTATCGCGTATCCGTAGCCCATCTCACATACGTAGGTTCTATCACCGATAAAGCATTCAAGCATTTTTTTTTTTTCCGATTTGAAGTCTGCATCAACTCATTTCTTCCGCACTCAATCACAATGCCACAAGACGCAAACCAAAGCCAGCAAGTCCCCTTTTCGGCACTCTACCTCCAGAGAGTCACACAAGAGCTCTCAGAGGACCTGGACAAGATCCGCAACGCCGACGACTTCAAGGCCGAATCTGTCCCGTTTCTGGTCCACGCGCTGCAGCAGGGCGCTCAGCAATTCTCCCCTGCGCAGCAGAATGCAGTCCTCAAGACCTCGGAGGGCCGTCAAAGCTGAATTGGCGTTGCGGACATGAGCTCGCGCTCTCTCTCATGGTAAATTCTTTTTTTCACAAGCGGCATCTTATCGCAGATAAGACTTTGGACACTAATATTTGCAAAGATACGCTTATAATATGACAACAAGACATGCTTATATACCCAATGAGGCTCATCAATTCACTCATCACATAACTCGGGCTCCTGCGCCTTAATAGGACATTGCAATGTCCAAACCATTGTGTCGTCGAGCCTTGCTCCAGCACTGTGCTGAAAGCTACTTTCAGCCACCATTATGTACGAATGATGCACGAGGCTGTGCAGGTAACTACAGACTACATGCCATGCTGATTGAGAAGCAGGTTGGGGAAATCACACCTTGGAAATGTATAGCAAGATTTGAGCTACCATATCTGTGGCGGAAGTCTAGGTCAATTATCCTTCATCAAATATATCATTACATCCTCCACCTGATGACTGTCCTGCATCTGCTATCCTAACACTAACTACTACTCTCTTCCGCTGCTAAATGAAAATGAACGTGTGGTATCATAATGGCTAAGGGTATCTGATCCGCCTCCCAGTGTATCATTGTATGAAGGGTATCTTATAAAAAAAAATCGTGCGTAAAGGCCGTATAGAAAGAGAAATTTTTGGACAACGCCAGATTTTAGGTTGACCTAGTCAACCTAAAATAAGCTCAATACCGAAAACGTGTTGCGCCTTGGTATGCTTGTGCTGAATTTCAACACTGTAATTTGCGGAGAGGCTTCCCATCTTCACTCATGGTGGGGGGAGGGGGGAAATATCTTCAGGCAAATGCCGAAGACTGCGAGTTGCGCTCCTTGCGGATTGCCCACCCCTTGAGAGCCAAAACGATGAGCTCCCAAGACATGAACAAGCCTGTGAAGCCCAGCGTAATCGTGTAAATGGACATGGCTTCCAGGTCGTAGTGAATGATGCCCTTGACGGTATCGGAGCTCTGTTTCCGTTAGCTTCTGGCCATGAGAATAATTTCCCTTGCGTCAAACTTACACTGTACATGAAAATAATGCCACCGGCGATGAGACCGAACGCTGCGAGGAGCTCAGTGGGCGGGCGAGATGGGTGAACCGACTTGGGCGGCTTCAGATACATGGTGACATAAGTGAGCATTCTGGCCAGGGCAGCGCCGAGCAGCAAATTGCCCCACTGCTTGTGGACCATGGTCGCAACCATGGTTGGTTGCGAATGTCCTCCCATCATCATGCCAAGGAAGAAGATGATGAGTGCCGGAATGGGGTTGATGGAGAACTCGTAAGCTTCCGGGGGCTCCAGGGACATGCGCTCATCGTCGGAAGGATGGGCCTCGCTGCTGGTCACCAAGGTGTTGAGCAGCTCCCTAATTCGAGTGGATTCAACAAGCATGCCGCACTATCGCAAACATCAGTCAGTAAATTGCCAGTTGACACGGAAAAAGACATCAAGCCAAAGGAAAGTTGCCGTGAGACTTACCGAACCGCCGCCAAGGAAAAGGACAGTGATGGAAAAGTGCTCCAGATCACTGGGAGTCCAGGTGCCGTCTTGGCTGCCAAGGTGCTCCAAGAAGATGTTGGTAGAGCCATAGACGAAGATGAGGGCGCTCTCGACGAATTCTGCGGACGGAGTCCATCGCTTGCCAGCTTTCCTTTGAGGACGCAGGTTCCAAGCCCAGCCTGATTCGTGAAAGCTTCCAGACCAGCGACCCAGGGTGAGGAGGCCCATCCAGAAGAAGATTCCTCCCTTGATCCAGTGAGCAAGTCCGCTGAAAATCGCAGTGCCCTCCTAATAAAAGCTGTTAGCAAAAAACATTGCAGATGAATTTTTTTTTGGTAACTTACGAAAAGTCGACCCCAAGTAGCAATTCCGGTAATGTAAGCGATAAAGCCAAACGGCAAAATAATGCGATCCACGACCTTGTACCCGAAATCGATGTACTTCCAGACTTTAGAGGACAAGACTTTGATGGCCACTAGAGCGGTGCGGCTCCGCGGGGTCGGCGCCGGCATTGGCATGGTTGGGCCGTCAAGATCCTCATCTTCTTCCATTTCCTTGTCATAGCTGGACAGGGGGCGGCGATCATGCTCTCCGAGAGTCGAGATGGAGTTGCTGCGAAGGGATTCCGTCGTCGGCTCAGAGCCCTGGCCGCTGTCGTTGGACAGCCGATAATCGCCGTAGTAATTGTTTCTGGACTCCGGGGCGTCGGTGGGAAGCGGGATGAATGAGCGGCGCTCTTCCGTTAGCTGGCCGTCCGTGCTCTTGAAAGCCCCGCCAACGTGCCGGAGCAGGCTTACAACCACCTGGGCGGAAATGACCCAAGTGATGATCCAGCCGATGCGATGGTGAGCGTTGTTGGGATACAAATCCGGAGTCTGCGCGTTGTAGACCGTTCCCAGAATCAGGCCCAGGGCATTAACGGCCAAAAAGATGAATTGCGACGGAAGAACGTAGCGAGACTTTGCCAAGGACAAGAAGACGGCTATTTTTGTCTGGTCAGCAAGATGCAGCCCGTTTGAAAGCTAGCGCGGCCGCAAGTTGACAAGAAGTAACGAGAAAAAAAGATACATAGAATAGAAATAGAAACGAAAATAAGAAAAACATACCAACTGGGAGGAAAATAACCCAAGCCAACGTCATGAGCGCAATGTGAGCGTACAGCACCTGGCGGTGCTCTGGGTGAGCAAAGTAGTTGGGAGGATACTCGGAATCGTCCTGCTGGACCTCGGGTTCCTCCATATCCATCTCCATATCGCCATGGCGCCGGCCGTTACTTGCCAGCACAGGCAGCGCCAAGCTCAAGCCGAGCACCGCGATGCTGGCGAGTTTACTGCCGAGCGCAGCTGACTTCATCGGGGTTGGCTGTATAGCGGTCTCTAAGGAAGCAAAGAAGGCCTAAGGAATAAGACGAGGGCGTATTCACAACGCTTTGCCGTAGAAAAGCTCTCTACTATCAAGCACAGGCAGCAGCTCTCTCCCCAGGTGCGCAGATTCAGAGTAAATCAAGGACGACAGGCAGGATACGTATAGGGACGCCGCTGCAGGAGGAAGGGGAGGAATGGCTTGAAGGGGCCAAGGGAATATCTGAACTACTGCGAACAAAGGAGACAAAAGCTTCATTCTACGAGCGTCATGGGCGGGTGGGTGGCTGTCTTAAAAAGACGAAGCAGACGGCAGCTTATAGATGCCGCTCCATCCCGCCGGCGGGACCTGAGCGGCCCAAACCCAGGGCTGTGATTGTCATCGTCATGCGAGAAGTTGAGGCCAAGGTACGTTCTTTGTGGGTTACTGGAAGGGAAGATGAGGTCGAGCTCCGAGGCTTCCGAGCCTCGCGCCTCGTTGGCACTACTTTCGCTCAGATGCGGTCAGTAGGTGTACCCAAGCTTGCCAAGGTAGGTAGTAGTGAGAATAGCCGCCGAGAGAAGCTTGAGTGGAAGAGAAAAAAAAAAAAAACACATCTCCACTAATGGATGCGCCGGGTGGGGGCTTCGTTTCCTCTTCCAGCGACTTCGGGAACGGATGATGCTGATGGCACGGTGTCGGGTCGCGCCTAAAGGAACCTGCATCCCCTTCCAGGGTCTAGGACGAGACGTAAGAAGCTGCGAGTTTCTAAGTCCGAGATGTGTACATCCCAACTTACGTGTAAGTTGCCATGCTGCGACTGGGTGCCTCGCCTCACCGCGCCCTTCCCCCTTCCGGCCAGGAGGCTGTGAGTCAGTCCGCCATGGCTGATCAATCACATGTCGGCGATGCCCAGAGGCGCTCGAAGCTGAAGGTGCCAAACAGAGCTTGAGAGCTGCGGAAATAGCAGGCGAAGCGTGAAGGGGACCGCCCAAACGCAGTGCGATGACGCACTGTCGTCTGGAGAACCCTGGTCCGGCAAACGGTTTGCGGCATCTCGGCTGTCACACAGGCTAGCATGTACTTTGCACTCTCTGTTGACGCCAATTCCGGTTCACCACGGGTACAGAAACCTTGGGTACGTACGCAGCAAGGCCACGGACTTTATCACAACGAACCCCGTCCAAGCACACGCAAGCATTTGCGTCAAAGTGGCCAGTACCAAGTACGTGTAGGCTGGGCTGTGCTGTGTTTATCTTGCATGGAATGGATGGCTCTTGCGTGGTACAAGTAGCGTCAGTGTGGCTACAACTCCACGCATGTATCGTGCGTATCCGGTGTAAGAGCAATACGCACCGCCAAGTAGCAGATTCCGGCGGCCGTACAATGAACCAAAAAAGCAACTAAAACTCATCGGCGATGACCTCGCACCACTTTTTTTTTTGTCGTCGTTTTTCGCTGTGCCCGCCCCGGTGATTCCGGAGCAGGAATCGGACAGCGGAGCGCGAACCATCGGCTGCGTCTCCACCGAGGGCAGTGACGAAATGGCTGGCTGGGCTTTATCATTTGAGAGCTGGGAGCTCCCCACTCTAAGGCGTCTTGGCGCACTAGGATGATTTACTGCACATCGGTAAGACTTTGGCATGCTGTTATACATGATCCCAATGTATGCAAAAGAGGTCATCTGATGGCTTGGATTACTTACCTTGGCGTGTCTCTGCTGCCGTTGCTGGTCTACTTGTACCTCGCCTTCCCTCCCCATTTGTCGAAAAGCAGCCGAAAAGCAGCTTCACAGCTTCAACCCCACGAACCTGTCTCTCCGATTCTCTCCCCCCCGTCTGTCTTTCTCCATTCCTCTCTCCACCAGATGCTACCTCATGGACACTATCTCGCAGCAATCGCTTGCAAACCCCTCCAACCCCCTCCTTCTTCCCTCCTCCCTCTCCCCTCCTCTATCCTCCCTCCTCCCTTCTCCCTCCACCTTGCCCGTCCCATCGTACCTTGCCTTGTCTTGCTTACAAGTGCCCTTCTCGCTTCGCCGTGGCTGCAGCCGAATCACCAATGCCGGGATGGTGGCGTGACCCAAACAAACGTGGAAAGCTGTGTCAGCGTCGATTGGCTCGATGAGATTGCAAACATCCCCACAGGCTGTGCAGCCACGATTGGCATGGGCACATCTGGCGAGCTATCAACTGCTAGGGCCATGTAAGTGGTGAGGCCACAAGCCCGCACCAGGCAAAATCACTCGTCCGATATCCCGCGCTCCCGTGTAAGAGTTAAGTAATAAACGCGCGGAGTATTGGCCCGCGGATATATGACCAGTTGGCCGACATTTCCACCCCCATTCCGCTCTCGCAATTAGTTGTCACATCTTCGTGCTCCGCGATTAGTAATGTAGCTCCGGCGATGATTAAGAGTCATCTCCGGCTTTCGTCTATTGATCAAAGATGGACGAGGTACTCCCGTATATGTAGGGCAGCAATACGGCGCGGAAGCTGCTTCACAAAAACAGACAAAGAAATCTATCCCAAGCTGCGAAACTCTGGCTGACTGGAAATCGTCTTATCGTACCATCACGCCTTTAACCGTAAATAGAAAACGCCCATGTTTACTTCGCAGCCTCTTTCGCGAGATGTAAGCAGAAGAAGGCTGGGAGGTAAAAAAAAAAAAAAAAAAAAAAAAATTGTGAGCTCCGCTATCCAATCATAGTGAATCCAAGTTGCCTACTACCACGGTAGTAAGGCACTTATATTCCGTTATTCCGTTCTCGATGCATTACAACGTACGATTACGCTTATCACCAAGTATATATCCTTGTCCACACTTTCTAGCCTACCCAGTAGCTATAAATGGAGAGCACCAAAGGTATCGAAAGGAATGGAATGCATGGCCAGCCACGTTTGCTATACCTACCTGGGTAGTACGGAGTAGTCAGCTCTAAGTATAGCTAGCTGCTTATGACCACATCGTAGGCTCTTACTCTTGTTCACAAAACAATAAATTTATTAACGCTGCAACTCAATTGCATTCAAATGTCTTATACACGTTATTAACAGGTACTACATTTTTTCTAATTATAATGTTTACAGCCGTCTATAGGTGGTGCTTGGCAAAGCTCCTATAGTAGCATCCTCCTGGGGTCTTCAATGTACTCCTTGATCTTGACGAGGAATTGGACGGCTTCCCTTCCGTCGAGGAGACGATGGTCGTACGTCAGAGCCAAGTACATCATGGGTCGGACCTCCACCTTTCCATTAATGACCACGGCGCGATCCTTTACCGCATGCAGACCCAGGACAGCACTTTGAGGCAGGTTAATAATCGGGGTACCCATCAGAGAACCAAACACGCCGCCGTTGCTGATAGTGAATGTTCCACCGGCCATATCTTCAATCGTAAGCTTGCCATCGCGAGCCTGGTATATAGTTAGTATGGTGCGATATTGTCTTAGGGGGTGCTGTTGCTACCAACCTTCTTGCCCATGTCAGCAATAGCCTTCTCGATGCTGATCATGTCCAGAGACTCGACGTTTCGCACAACGGGGGTGACCAGACCCTTCTCCGTGGCGACGGCAACGCTGATGTCGACGTAATCGCGGTAGACGATTGTGTCGCCTCCGTTGGGGCCCTCAATTGACGCATTGACAGCCGGGAGATCACGCATTGCCAGGACCGCGGCGCGAGAAAAGGCGCTCATGAAGCCCAGCTTCACACCAGTCTTCTTCAACGTCTCTTCCTTGTAAAGCTTTCGGAATTCCATAATGTTAGACATGTCGACCTCGTTGAAGGTCGTCAGAGATGCAGCGGTGTTCTGAGACTGCTTGAGGCGCTCAGCGATACGAAGTCGCATACGGTTCATCTTGACCCGGCGCTCCTCGCGGTTTCCAGCTGCCGGCTCAGATCGTGACTGCGCCGCGGGTTCAGGCTGGCTCTTCTTTTGGGGCTCCTCCTTAGGTTGGGGAGGGGGGGCTGGTTTCTCGCTTTGGGTTGGTTCAGGTTGTGACTTGGGCTGCTCTGGCTCTGCTGCTGGTTTTGATTCGGAGGCTGAGGGGGTAGACTCCTCCTTGGGCTTCTCTGATTCCCCAGAAGATGCTGGCTTCTCGCCACCAGTCTCAACACGAACCAGATCCTGGCCCACTGTCACGGTGTCTTCCTCGTTGACGAAGAATTCCTTAATAACACCAGCTTCTGTTGCGTTGACGGCCACATCGATCTGTAGACGCAAGGAATGAGAAAACTACGAGGCACACGGGGTCAATGGAAACACACCTTGTCCGTTTCGATGGTAGCAATCTCCTCGTCCTGTTCGACATAATCGCCAATGGATTTGGAGAACTGCTTGAGGGTGCCCTCAGATATAGATTCAGCCATCGGCGGGACCTGGATGATTTTGTCCGCATAGTGCCGTATTAAGCTCGGGAGCCCCTGTCGGAACATGGGAGATGGGCGCAAATGGCGCATGGGCGCCATGCGGGCGACGGAGGCTATGCTTCGAGACAGCATGGTGGGCGAGCTTGGTCGTGCGCAGAATGAGTGATGTTCAAGGGAGACTAGGGGAATGACTGAAGTTATACTGCGTAATTAAAAAATGTATCCTCGGCAGATGCATATCGGAAAAAGAAGGGCTCTACTCTCCAAATGACATAGTGTAGTTAGCAAACCGGCAATAGCCTACTAAAAGATATTAAAACGGCTATTAAGAGGACAGTGCAGCAATTTCTAATTAACGCTACGTGATTTGTAAAAAAAAATACTTAGATTATTTAGAAACTATATTTAATATATTTTATGTTAAATGTGCTCACTATTCGAGCAAATAGTGTAAGATAGATATATAAAACATAAATAATATTTTTACACTTAAAAACCTACACTTTTACATAGGATCCTTATAAAATTTATGCTCATAATAGTCTATATCTTACAAAATAACGCTTTTTAGAGGATTTTTAGCATTGGTTGCACACTGTAAACTATGTAAGTGTTAGTGGATTTTTTTTCTGTTTGAATTTCTTTTGCGGTTGATGAGACCCTGGTCAACTAGTACGTCATTCCATATTTTTTTTTTAGCATGTCTCGGGTTATCGCTACGATGCAGGTCTGATTATCAAAAGTTTTCATGGCAGAAAGCAACATTTTCTACACAATGCCTGCATAAAAGACTTCGCATTAGAATCCCGGCCCCTTGAGTATTCTCTTCGCTGTCATGCCGTCCGCAGACGTCTCGGAGCTTCAGAAAAAGCTCTTTAAGCGCATGGGCCTGACTGTGCCGGAAGATAAACGCCAGACACAGAAGCGCCAGTTCAAACAAGCCAAAGGAAGCTTTAGCCAAGTAGGGCTTCGAAAAGCCCAGAGAGCTCAAAAAAGGGCACAGGGCCACCCGAAACAGGTTCCTTCTGCGAAGAAACATATTAATGGGGCTGGGTTTTCTCGACCCGAAAGAAATCCTCCGCGGCGGCAGGCTTCTCCAGATGAATCATCATCGGATGATGACATTCAGAGCGATATCGATGACCATACGACGCAGCTAGATGGAAAAGATGAGGATTTCTCGCAGGAATCCGACGACGATCACGGCAGCGGCTCCGACATTGAAGATGAGAGTGACTATGGCTTAGAGGGCGAGAGTGATTCTGAGAGTGATGAGGCGCACGCGGCACAGAAGGATTCATCGAAATACGACGGTCTTTCTTCAGCTGTTCGCGAAAAATTGGCCCAGGATGATAAAGAAATCGAAGAATTTGAAAAGAAACTACGTATCAAGAAAGGAGCGACCTCATTGCCGAAGGCATTTAGAGATGATGGCCTCGATGAGATATTGGGCGATGCTGGAACGGACCCTGAGACGACGCAAGCAGATGAGCCGCTAAAAAGAAAGCGACAATACGACGACTGGCTAGCTTCGAAGAGGAGGAAGGCAATGCCAGATGCCGTTTCGGCTCCTTTGAGTGGCTCCGACATGTTAGACGGGTCGGGAGATGAGGACGATTTCAATTTTTCGGATGAAGACTCTGCCACTCATGACCAGGAGGAAGACTCATCATCTCGACCTCAGGCTAAAGTCAAGGAAAATCCGTATGTTGCGCCTGCTACTGGGGCGGTTGTTGCCAAATATGTGCCTCCGTCCCTGCGAAAAGCCGCTGGTTCAGAATCAGAAGCAAGGATGCGACTACAAAAACAGATCCAAGGTTTGGTGAATCGTCTGACTGAAGCGAATATTCTACAAATTGTCAAATCTGTCGAGGATCTCTACCAAAACAATGCTCGCGGTGACATTACCGAAATCCTTACGAGTACACTTCTAGCGCAGATGTACAAGTCTGCAAGTGTTCCAGACCAGTTCTTGGTTCTCATAGGCGGCTTTTCCGCAGCGGTTTATAAAGTCATTGGATCTAGCTTTGGGTCCCATCTCATTCAGCAAGTGGTGGTGAGCTTTGGAGATTCTTATAAGCATCTCATGCAATCAGAGAGCGATTTGTCAGAAATTCCAAAGGAAGCCTCCAACATACTCGGTTTTCTCACGCAGCTATATTTATTCGAAGTCGTCAGTTGCAGGATCATATTTGATTACATGGAAAGGCTTCTTGCGGATCTGAACGAGTTGAACGTTGAGCTTCTTCTGCGTATTTGTCGCATGGCGGGTCGTCTTCTACGGAGGGACGATCCTAATGCCCTGAAGCATGTTACATCAATCTTGAACAAAGCGATCACCGAAGCCGGACCCGCCAACCTGTCTGTGCGTACAAAATTTATGGTTGAGACAATCAACGATCTTGGCAAGAGCAAACCAAAGGCTCGAGGAATAGATTCCTCTATTGTATCAGACCACGTCCTCCGAATTCGAAAAAAGCTTGGTGAGCTCAAGTCACAGTCACGGAGACTTGATGGTCTCGCGCCGATGGGATTGAGTCTGCATGACATTGAAAAGGCAGATACACGAGGCAAATGGTGGCTGGTGGGAGCAAGTGTTCCGGCGAAAGAGACTTATCAAGATACGGAAAACGAGACAAAATCCACATCTCAAAGCCAAGACAATGACTTGAGCGATGATATTGAAGACATGGATATCGTATTGCCCGACTTTCCAAAAAAGGCTCGTGGCCAGGGCTTCCATACCTCAGCACAAATAGCCATCTTTACTGCCATCATGTCTGCGGCAGACTATGAGCATGGCTATCGCCAATATGCCAACCTCAAGTTGAGAAAGGACGATCAAGCTGAGATAGCGCGTGTCCTTGTGCAATGCGTTGGGAGCGAGGCACACTACAATGAATATTACGCACTCGTGGGCAAGCAGGCCTGCACAAACAACAAAATCAGGTTTGCCTTCCAGGATAGACTTTGGAGAATATTCCGGAGCCTTGGCGAATTGATGTTTGGTGAAGAGGCAGAGGAAGAGGAGACGGCCGACAGTGAGAAGATGAAGGACGAACGGCGCATTAGCCACGTGGCTCGCTTCTACGCGGACTTGATATCTACCGGGGCCTTGAACATCAACATATTGAAGCCTCTGAACCTCCCACGGCTGAACTCATGGACATTTGTGTTCGTTGAGCAGCTTATTGTCAGTCTACTGCAGGCCTGCCGGGGCAACGAGGCTAAGGAGAGCGTTAGGATAACTAAACTGTTTGGCGTGGTGGCAGAGGTGCCGTCACTCGCAGCAGGCTTGGACTGGTTTCTTCGGAAGAAGCTACGAAAAAGCAAGTTGCTGACGCCAAAGGAGATGAAGAAACTGGAGAGAGTAAGGGTAAAGGCTGAGGCTACTGTCCAGGCTCAGACAGCCGGAGAACACTAGCGAAGCCCGGAGAAACATGTCTCGAAGTGTCTTTTTCTAGATGCCTAATAAAAGTAGATAAACAACTCGCTGTTTGGGAGTGGCGTAGAAAGTCCATCGAAAGGGGTCTCACACAGGCTCTGATTACCGAGGATCCATGATGCTCAACGAAAACTACTAGGAACCAGCCTGACAATATACGGTGACTAAATTGGTCATCACTTCGCCCCGGTCTGCCCCGTGTGTCCTCTTCTAGCTGTGGCGATTCGCCCTAGCAAAAAGATATGTAATACCAGGCACCCTTTTGTGGTGACCATTGGCTTGTCAAGAAAGCCTTTCGCTCGGGTTTATTGCACTGAGATAGTTAGCACCCTTGATGGCAAACTTGCTTGTATAGCTTCAGCCGCTATGCTGGGGGCGTCCCGCATGTAAGCGAGAGAGGCCGACTTGCGCCGCTGGGCTGGGCGGGAGAGTACTTGGGAATACTTGGCGACGACGTATCGAGGGGCAGAAAAAGATGTGAAGCTGGAGTGGTGGGGCTGCCCTACTCGCACTGCGGCATCGACGTAGCAGGTACCCAGCAAGTACCCCTCCAGTGCCCGAAAAGTGCCCAGTCCCAGTGTTCAGGTAATCAAGCAGCAACATTAAGACTCAGCGGAGCTTCCCTAAAACCGGCCGGCTATGCTATAGGCCCAAGCCGATACACTTCTTTTCGACCTCTCCCCGTCTACATTCTTCCTCTACCAATTCATCATACAGCACCTTTCAACGGCTGCCCAGCATGCTTGCTAGCCGCCTGATACCCCGAAGTGCCATCCGCACGCTGCCCAGCAGGCAATTGACGTGAGCGCCCAATTCTCCTCCAGCAGCCACTATCTGCGATAGTGGAAAATCTCTCGCCTCGCTAACCCGCATCTTTGTTCAGTCTGTCATCCCCAGTTGCCGCGCCGGTTCTGTCACGATGGAGCCGAGGATTTGCCTCTGCTTCTGGTCCGTCACCCCCGTCGTGTCGATCTAGCAGGCGCAAAAAGTATATGCTAACTCAGCGGTAGAGGAGAAGGACCTGATCATCATCGGCGGTGGTGTTGCTGGATATGTAGCAGCCATCAAGGCCGGACAAGAGGGCTTGAAGGTAAGGCTCAAACTGAGAATATTATCCGTTCTTTACAAGTCCGGCGGTATTCAGAAATCAGAAGCTGACTGTTCTTGCTATGTAGGTCGCATGCATTGAGAAGCGAGGCACCCTTGGCGGTACCTGTCTTAACGTTGGCTGCATTCCTTCAAAATCTCTGCTCAACAACTCGCACTTGTACCACCAGATTCTTCATGACACAAAAAACCGAGGTATTGAGGTCGGCGAGGTCAAGCTGAACCTCGCAAACTTCATGAAGGCTAAGGACACCGCCGTCACTGGCCTTACCAAGGGTGTGGAGTTCCTTCTGAAGAAGAATGGCGCCGAATATATCAAGGGTACCGGTTCTTTCATCAACGAGCACGAAATCAAGGTCAACCTCAACGATGGCGGCGAGTCCGTCATCCGCGGAAAGAACATTCTCATCGCTACCGGATCTGAGGCCACTCCCTTCCCTGGCCTCCAAATCGACGAGAAGCGTGTCGTCACCAGCACCGGTGCTATTGCGCTGGAAAAGGTCCCTGAGACGATGACTGTCATTGGTGGCGGTATCATTGGCCTTGAGATGGCTTCGGTCTGGTCACGATTGGGAACAAAGGTCACCGTTGTCGAGTTCCTCGGCCAGATCGGTGGACCCGGCATGGACTCCGAGATCTCCAAGGCTGCCCAGAAGATCCTCAAGAAGCAGGGTATTGAGTTCAAGCTCAACACCAAGGTTGTGAGCGGTGACACGAGCGGCGAGCTTGTCAAGCTTGATATTGATGCTGCCAAGGGCGGCAAGCCTGAGAACGTAAGTAGTGAATTGAAATATTTAGATAACCTTAGCAGGTGGGTGCTAACATGGATTTACAGATCGATTCGGAAGTTGTTCTGGTCGCGATTGGACGACGACCCTATACACAGGGCCTGGGCCTCGAGAACATTGGTCTCGAGCTGGATGAGCGAGGTCGCGTTATCATCGACTCCGAGTATCGAACCAAGATCCCTCACATTCGCTGCATTGGTGACGTTACATTCGGACCTATGCTTGCCCACAAGGCCGAGGAGGAGGCTGTTGCTGTTGTCGAATACATCCAGAAGGGCCACGGCCATGTCAACTACGGCTGCATCCCGTCCGTCATGTACACCCACCCCGAAGTTGCCTGGGTTGGCCAGTCAGAGCAGGACCTCAAGAGCCAGAACATCCCCTACAAGATTGGCACTTTCCCCTTCAGCGCCAACTCCCGAGCCAAGACCAACCTCGACTCTGAAGGTCTGGTCAAGATTCTTGCCGATCCTGAGACTGATCGACTGCTCGGCGCTCACATCATCGGACCTGGCGCTGGCGAGATGATTGCGGAGGCTACTCTGGCACTGGAGTATGGTGCATCGAGCGAGGACATTGCCCGAACCTGCCACGCCCACCCCACGCTTGCTGAGGCTTTCAAGGAGGCGGCCATGGCTACCTATGCCAAGGCTCTCCACTTCTAAATTGAGCCGTTCTGGTTATGAAGCCGGCGTGGCCTTTCAGAAAAAAGGGAGTCGCGGGGGGCTTAGTCAATCGATGGTCTGGCGTTGGGGGGTTTCCTCTCCAGTCAATAGGTCATGCGTAGTGAAAAATAGATAGATACGGGGATGCAATGAAGCATGTCTGCATACCCAGGACTGCCGAGGAGAACAAATGTTTTACTCAAACTGAATCTATTTGTAGAGTCAAGTTATTCAATGGTTGTATAATACTATAAATAATAAAGTCAAAAGAAGCAATTTTCACGATTCACATCACCCGTGTTCCATTAAACAGTAATGTGTCATGTAACGTTATCATTATACCAAGTAATATCGTATAACAGTCATCTTACAGAGCTGGCAACGCTTGTCGCTGCTAGACTAATAACATCTTGACTACCAATGCACGATTGATAGAAGGCAAGAAAAAAAAGAAAATCTAACGCTTATCCCCTGTGTGTGTATTTCGGCAATAACAAAACAGCCGTAAGAACTCCCCAATTCCATGAAAACGTCAGTTCTAAAATACACCCCCCCGACGGTGGTGCTGCGTTTGCCGGAACTGATTAATAAGCCCAAGCACACCAGCCTCCGGCTCCTTGGAATTGGCCATGCTGTTCTCCTTGCTGAGCTCCCTACCCGGCGACGTCTGCCACATGGACTCCCCAAGCATGGCGCCGGCCTCGGAGCTGTCTCCCCCGAGTCCCGTGGCGCTTGCGTCAGCCTCGAACGGCTCCTCGGGGATTTGTATCTCGGCGCGGTGAGCTCCCCGTGGCGGTCGTGGTTTATATGGCCCTCTTCCTCCAACGTTTGTGATTGATGGCTGGTGACGAGGATCCAGCAGCATAGATGCCATCGGGGATGGCTGCGTAATGCTATGGCCTCCTCTGGGAAAGCCTCCGAGCCCTACTGTTCGGCTCCTGTTTCTTCCCGTCTCTGCGATCCCTACCTGCTGGGAGGATTGCATATCCGCAGCCAGAGTAGGTGAATTCAGATTTGGAAATGCAGGGGGAGGATGGAATGGCTGCTGCGTTCCCGGGGGCAAATGTCCGGGGATGCCGGTCTTTGGGTTGATAACATAATTGTCAAGGAATCCGTAATAAGACGCAGCCATCTTTCCATGCTTTGTAGCATAGTAGTCCTCGCGGACGTCGTTAGCTACTCCCTGCCGATCGGTCTGACCTGGCCCCTTTTTGAAGTCAAACACAGCAAACGAGCAGACGTAGCCTAGCCCATCTACATGCACGGTAAACTCTCGGAAGAAATCCACAATCTGGTCACTGCACTTAGGTAGTGACAGCAGTAAAAGTAAGGGCGTGGTTATGATGCCCAGGACTTCTTCCAAGAATATGACCACTTTCATCTTGTAGAGCTCCGAAAACTCCTGCTTAATTTCGAAACTGTGCAGCCTTCCCTGCCAGTGATCGGGCATATAATGTGTATACTCGACAACGTTCCTCAGAGCATATTCTGGGTTGAATACCGTTGCCTCTTCAGACACCATTCCCCTGGTGAGCGCCCATATTCCTCCAAAGATTCCCAGGTAGAACAAAGCAGTTCGGTCTTTTGTGATTTCAAATGACAGGAACAGTTCCGAGTCGAGTAGGGTACATACCGCAAGAATAGCAGTAAGGGCGCCAGACATGAAGGCAATACTCCGTGCGATTTCTTCAGTCATGCGCTTCGGAAACTGATCCATGTATCGAGTTGCAAACGGGAATGACATGTGGAGCCTTTCGTAGAATATGTGAGGAAGCTCGTTGAACTCGCGGAACTTCCATTCAGCAAGTGAGGTGTATTTACGCGCTGCAGCCAGCTTGGGGTCCTTTTGATACTCCTACACGTAATGTTTAGCATTGATCGCACAAATTAAGCAGCGTTGGGGCTCTCACATTGTAATACGTAAAGAAGTAAACGATAATGACATATGCAAGGACAATGGGAGCGAATAAGAGGTTCAGAAATCCAGCAAAATAGAATCTCTGCTTCAGCTTTTGGCTCAGAACCCCTCTTCGTTCGGCACGCAGGAAGTCTTGCTGTACTTGGCCCAGCTCGTTAAAGGCCATGTCAAGGATGCAATAATGGAGATACCACTCCATAGTCTTTGAGAATAATTGATGACCCCGGAGGAATGGAAACGGAAGTGACAAGTTGAGCAGATCCTTATTGATCATGGCGATCAGATAGTTCTCCTTGCGCATCAGCCGGTTGGCAATGTCATGGGCATCGAGCCGTTCTTTCGATTGGCTGCCTATGAAGCGCCGTAGGTTCTGCGGGATATCCGTCGCCGTCCTAGGGTTTTGATCCCGCAAAGCCATGATCCGGGCCACGACATCTTGCCATGATATCGTTTGCATATCCTGCTCCGGAATCTCAAGGAGAACGATGAAGAATTCACGGATGAAATTCAGACGGCGAATTTCAAAAAAGTACTGCACAGACTTCCATATAAAAAAGAAAGAATAGAGCCAGATGCCAAAACTCCACAGGCCGGACATTCTCTGGGTGCACTGAGGCACGACGACCTCCTTCAACGCGTGGCTATGCGGAATCTTGCCGTAATCCACACACTGGGTCAAAAAGGTCAACAAGACGGCCACGAATAACGTTTCCCTGCATCTCTATATTAGTAATTGCTACGTTCAAGTAGACCAAGCTCGTAATGGCACTTACAGCAGCCACAGGGCATTTGAACACATTATACACCACATTCCACCGCCTTCATAATAGTCATACACATCCCGCATGAAGCTATCGAGATTCGTAATGTTTACCCATCTCCACAGGGCCGCATTTTTGCGGTCGAAAGATGCCCCGGTGTTCACCAAAGATCTGAAAGGCGCAGCCGTCGGTCGTGCGCTCGGCTTTGGAACCTCATGTCTCCCTTCCTCAGCTGGCGGCCGCCACTGAGCCCGGCCGTGGCCTGACGAAAGCTCAGGGCTGTGATAATGCTGCGACTCATGCTGTGCTTCTGGTCGACCCAGGCCCGGATTCCCCATGGCCTTGTTTGACTCCACGAGGAGAGACGCAGGCACGTCATCATCGCCTTCGTCATCGTGTTGTGGCCATCTTAGAGGAGGGCCTCGATTACCGGCCGAGGTTCTTCGGGCGTCGTCGTGTACGCTGCTCGCTCCTGGTGATAGCATGCTGTCGGTGTTGTTGCGACGTCCGGCGGCAAGCGTTTGTGCAGGGATGCTGCCAAAGGCTCGGCTGGCGTTGCCTTCGCCCGGCGGCCCTGCTTCCGCGTCGAAATCCGTTTCGTCGTCGTAGCCTCGCAGTTGTTCGTAGAACGATCTACCGCCGTGTGTAGACGCTGTGAGGCGTCCAAAGATTTTGGGTGCCATGTTCGAAGGCTCAGTTACAGAGCACAGTTGATGCTCAAGCTAACCATGTTCATGTAGAATCGCCTGTAAGACGTGGAGGGAGAACAGGCCAGGGACCATAAACGTCGAAAGTGCCAACGATGCGCATGTCAATGCGCTTCAGCTCAAGGGATCCCGCAGATGCCAGCTATTGTTGTAGCCGTGATACATGGACAGTCAGCTGGTCCAGTGTTGACATTACTGCCTAATAGTCAGGTGGCTGTAGAGGGATGGAGAAAGCGTCACCGGATGAGTAACCAGGCAAGCCATGATCTAAGCGTGCCGGTACCAAGATCTCGACTAGGAACGCTAATTTTAGAACAAGGGACTGCCTTATCGCCTTATCGCTGCAGCTACATGAAAGTACAGTAAATAAAATGCCCGGTATTTATTTTCATTCAAAATCTGAATGAATATTTGGTTTTCACAAATGTCAGGATTTAGTACTTTCAAAAAGTATTTACTTAAATACTGTATTTAAAACATAATCTATTTACTTTATTTTAAAACAGTAATTATAGCTTATTGCTCTGTATAATCTCTATAATTACCATATCCTGCAAACACTCCTTACAAACCATCGTTTCGTTTAATAAAATACGCTCTGAGAAGCGGCCAAAGTCAGCATGTCGGACACAATACGATGGCCAAAGGGAGTAGTGCAAAACTTACTTGGAAAACTCATAGGCGGACCAGCAAATGGCAGTGCTGGGCATTGTCGTCACAACTCTGGGCCTGACTCCCTTGAAAAAGCCCCTGAAACCCTCTCTTCTGTACAGCAGCTTGCAACCTTCTAAGAAGCCGCTGACGTTTCTGACTTGCGGGTCAGAGGATGTGCCTCTCGTTTGTAGAATGGTCTTGATGACATCCATAGGTGTAGTAAGGCCGGCGGCGAAGCCACCGGCAACGGCTCCGGCAAGACAGTGGGTGACAGGATCGTATGCCTTTTGCGGGTTCATCGCGGTTGAGATGGATTCGTACGCAAGGAATTGCAGCGCCGTGAACGGAACGGTCATGGACAGGGTGGTAGGGTAGGAGATGTAGAAGGCGCCCAAGCCTTCGTTTCGGTAAACGTACTTGGCGCAGTCGACCATGGAGCGATACATCTTCCGAGACTCCTGCATCTGCATTCGCTGTTTGATGACTGGAAGGGAGATTAGCGATGAGCCTTGATGCGCGCGCTCTGTACATCAAGTCAGACGTACCATCGAATGGATTCATGAAAGCATCGCTGGCGATGGTAGCTGCAGCACCGCTTGTGGCTATAGAACGCCGGGTTAGTCACGGAAGATGAGACCAAGTTCTAGGGAGGAAGAAACTCACCAGCAGCAAGAGGATGGTGAACACCCGCCTGATTGCCGCCCATGGCGTGTTTGACGGCTTCGTAGGTCGCAAAGTAAACAGCGTGGGCAGGACCTATTCAACTCAGGTTAGTTAGCACAAGAGACAACATGGCGACATGACAGATACGCACCGGCTCCCACAATCACGCTGGACATGCCGCGCCATAAACTAAAAACTCCCTCGGTCCGCGCGATCTGGAACGTATTCCGAAGAACGCTGTGATGTGCCGTCGTCCCATGTGGTTGCAACACTTGCATTCGCGTCTATCGTCAGAACCCAGTGTCAGTACTTGGTCGAAGCAAACGGCGGCCATGGCAAGAAAGAGCGGGGTGCCTGGCATGTGCGTTACCTTTATCGCATCAATTGGATACATGACGGTGTGTTCCTTGAGTCTCGGTCAGCGTATGCTCCGTCGTGAGTCAAAAACCAGAGCTGTCGCTCGTGCCAGCTCGGCGGCGTGCGATCGTTCACTTACAGCGATGCCGGCAAATGCTCCTGCAGTCATGTTCTGCAGCAGCGAGAAGTTTGGTGGAAGGGATTCATAGCTACACAAGCCCCAACGCCAGTCAGTCCCAATTGAAACCCAACGGCGACTCCCTTTCTTCGCATCGCGGCAAAGGAAAAAAAGAGCACAAGCCTCGTTTGCAGCAAGGGGGGGGGGGGGTGTCGCTCACTCGTAGTCCTCCTCCTCCACAGGCTTGCCACTCGGCGGCTGGGCCATGTCGGCCACAGCGTCAGAAGCGCCAAAAGCCTTGGAATTGATGGCAGCCAGGTTGGCAGATGCAGCGTGCTGAGGCAGCACGGCCAGCGTAGGGATCGGAGTCGGCGTCGAAGAGGGAAACGGGCGAGCTGCGGGCGGTCGGCGATGGAGGAGCGCAATTCACCTGTGCAGGCGAAGCAGCCGCGGTTATCGCTGATGTGTTCGGCTGAGCTCGCGCGGAGTCGGTCGCAAACAAGAGGCAGATCAATCAATGGCAGGCGTCTGGAGCATCAGGCTGGAATCGGCAGCAGGGCGTCGGAATGAGTGAATGTTGCTGGGAGTAATCGAGGAAAAAGGATGAATCTTCACGGCAGAGTCTCAAGAGCCGGCCAGCGTCAGAGCGGATCCCATCATCCGGTCTATAAAAATTTCCCAGCTCTTCTCCGTTGACGGCCTCGGAGTCCGGGAGGCAATTGCGAGGTGGTGCGTGGGAGGGGCCCCACCGCGAGCAAGAGACGTCCTCCAGCTGCGGAGTAATCCCGGGATATGTGACCAGTCGTCCCAAGATAGTTGGTGGACGCCGAGTGGCCAAAAGTCATTCAGGGTGTGCTATAATATTTCCTTAGGCCTTTGCTATTTTGTGGCTTGCGATACGGGGTACGGAGCAATTTGAAAAAAAAAAAGAGGCATCATCGGGTTAGTACGCCTACCTACGTCAATGCACACCAATAGCTAACGGGTTAAACATCGTGCAACAAACCCCAAAAAGCTCGTCTTCGAGGGGGCCATTTAGGGTGTAGAAGCTTGCTGGTGCTTCTACGAGAAACATGTTCATAATGCACTTGACTTTAGCTGCAGCCAGGGCTATCCTATTCCTTGCGAAACAAGACAAGGAAGAAGCCAGCAAATACCATGTGAATAGCCCGTGGGGTGTGAGTTCGGTTGGTCCGGTGTCCCCCCCCCTCACAAGCTTTGAGTAGCCTATCCTCTGAATCCTCTGAATCCTCGGAGACGTAACAGAAAAAAAAGGTCTGACGTAACTACGGTGTGTTTGAGAAACAATACGCCGTACCTATGGTAAGAAACGAATTTATTTGAATATACGCTACGCATGGTGATGCATTCATCTCTATCAAAGCACAAAAAACACTCTACTACTGCTTCAAAATCCAAACGGGCCGTTGTTAAATTGGAACTTGAACTGCTGGCCGCCGCCGCCGCCTCCTGGTTGTTGGAAGGCCCACTGCTGGCCTCCAAATGGAGAGCCGCCGAATGGAGAGCCCTGGAATGGATTCCCTCTCTCATTGGAGTTGGGGTCGTCGCCTCTGTCAAACCGGGCGCGTAGCTCGGGGTTGCTCAACACCTCGTACGCTTCGTTGATGGATGCCATCTTCTTTTCCGCTTCCTCTTTGCTAACGCCTTGCTTGATTGCCTTGTCTGGGTGGAACTGCTTGGATGCTTTACGGTATGCAGCTTTGATCTGTCTCTCATCAGCATCATTGGCAACTCCAAGAACTTTGTAGTAGTCCTTTGTCTTGCTTCGTTTGAGTTCGATCTGTGCCTTGTTAAGAAGTGGGTTGATCTTGTCTCTCTTATCCGGGTGCGCATTGGCTGCGCTCTCCAGCGTTTGAATGGCTGCCTCAAACTCTTCTTTCTTGAGAAGAGTCTTGCCGCGGTGTAAAAGACCCCAGAACGAGTCTTCTCTTAGCTGAAGTGCTTCGTCGCAATACTTATCGGCATGCTTGCTAGTTGACTATCGCACGAGACTGTTAGCGCTATTGTACCATCAAACAAGCTGAGCTGTTGCAATGGGGAGTTCCATGACGTGGCGGTAGAACACCAGATGTGTAGCACGTTCGCTCAACTCACCTCAACGTAGGCCTGGCAAACCATCTCGACCAGTTGTTCGTAGAGCAAAACCTTCCCTTTAGCGGGTATTCTTCCCTCCTGGCGTAGCTCGTTGACCTGTCCTTGGACGGTTTCAAGCAGCCCGGGCTCTTCCTCTGTTCCGACCAATCCTCTGCTCGCGGTGGTGAACTGCCCCTTGTTCAGCTGATTATTTGTTTTGTTCAAGGCTTTTGTAACGGCCTTTTGCTGCTTGTGCAGCTTTTTGCAGACTTTCGAGTCTGGGTCTGAATGGAGACACTTCCGGATTTGGTTGACGCCCGCGTCGAGATCTCCCAGGTTGTAGAACGAAACAGCAGATATCACAACGTGGGGAGAGATATCTCCCGGTCGCATCTGCAACACGTGGCGAAGATCGCCAATGCCTTCTTCCAGCTCGCCACGCTCAAAGCGACAGTGCGATCGCGCTTCACGCAGCGGCGCATACCGAGAGGCGACAACGATGGCATCGCCTGCATGGTTGACGCATTCCTCCCATTGACCATCTTTTTCGGCAGCCAGCGTGAGCCTCATCGACTCCTCGGCGGCTGCTATGCTCAGGACATCGGGCGACTCGGGTCCCTCACCCGCCGCAGCGTATTCAGCCCTTGCGCCATCCCACTCGGCGGCTTTGGCCTTGATTTTGGCAAGCTGAATGTGGGCGCCTGGAAAGCCGGGCTTCAAAGCGAGCACCTTGTTGAAATCCTCAGTCGCCAAGTTTGCGCGACCGAGTGACAGATACGTCGTAGCCCGCTTAAAGAAGGAAAGGTAGTTGGTTGGATCTCGAGCGATGGCCGCATCGAAATAGGCCAGCGCCTCGCTCGTTTCGCCCCTTGTGAGATGCTCCTGAGCCGAAGTCAGGAGAGTGGACACGGGCACATCTGTAGGAATGTCTTGCGCCAACACTGCGCCAGCTGATATAAGTGCAGCCGTCACAAGCAAGTTCGGTAGGCGAAGGCGCATCTTTGCGGCTAACGGTGCTTAACGTAGAGAACAAGTCTAGGTGCTAGAAGAATGCGAATTGAGCATGAAACTTCGTCGCGGGACAATGAGCCCTTTGAAGCTGTTGAGCGAGATGTCAACCAAGAGCAGTGGTAAAGAGTGAGACGTGTCAAGAAAGACGGTTCTATATACTAGAGGTCTCGATCAGGTGTGGTATATGTGGGGAGAGCGCAACGGGAAGTCATACTGGGAAAAAAAAAGAGGGTATGCTGTCCTTTAGCATGGGCATGGACCTTACAGGGGGCAAGGGTGCATTGGCGCCTGCTAGGATGCGCCACGACTTTCACGAGGAACTACTTCGTACTAGTAGGCTAACCAGCGCTTATCCCCGATTTCGCAGCCTTGTGTTCCAGCAAAGTACTTTGGCAAACAAACATATTTGGATATGTACATGGAAGTGCACTTTGGGGTATGAGCATCGAATAATTACTAGGTAGAGCTCAAAGTTCCATTTAATGAGGTGTGCTAGATGAAGTATTCTCATGCACAGGTCAAGCACATACTCTATATAATGATGTTCAAGAAGGATCGCATAACCATAGTCCGTAATAATATTTAAGCTGTCGATAGTTCATTTAAATAAAAATATTCGTCAATCACCATGTTTGTTAATTTACCTAGAGGTTCCCTATATCCCACGTGCAGAGCACAAGCAAAATCGAGAAAACACGCTAAAACAGCACCACAACCCGCCGTTATCGTTATCTACTCCAGAATATCTGCTACTACTGCCACCTCGAACTAGCGACATCCCACTTTCAACGGCAGGTCCTTGCCAGTCAAAACTCCGCCTCCAGGATGAGTTCAGGGCATCTCAGCCAAGAAGAGGTCAGGCGCTCTCCCCAACATCTCATATAGCCTGTCATGATGTGATGTGCATATGCTGACCCTTCGTGCCCGCCCTATCCAGTTCTTCGACAAGCTCGGCCATCTGTTCAACCACAGGAAGGGCAGCGACCATGGGGCCATCTACTTGACACAAAAGCGACGTAAGACGGCATAACTCTCCCCCTCTCAGCTCAGCCAATTCAAACGCACCCATTCTCTAACTGCTGCTACCCAAATTACCAGTCGCATATGACCCCAGCGAGCAGTCAACAACCGCCAAGCTCTTCCCCGACCTCCTCCCCAGCGGACCCGTGCCCATCATCATCCGCGCCACAAACGGCAAGTCGAAGCGCGACAGGTCGGACAAGGACAAGCTCACGACCGTCGTCCAGCCGCACGAGCTCGAGGCTTTTTACGTCCGGTACGCCGACGTCTGCAAGGCGGGCATGACGACGCTGAAGCCGAGGGACAAGAGCAAGAAGAAGGCAAAGGCGAAGAAGAAGAAGGCTACTTCATAGCGATAGTCCCTACAAATGGAAATTTTTATTTCACACGGTCGACAAAATGGAGGGCGGTGAAAACGCTGAATTGGCAGAGAGCGTAGACGGCAGTTGCTAAAGATGTGTATGTGCCTGATGTGGCAGTGCTAAAGTGCCGATCCCCCCTTCCCCCCCGGGGTTGACGATAACCTCAAGCAGTAAAAAGATCTCATCTGGGTCCAGCAAAGCTTCAAAATCCTCAACATGGTACGACTTTCTTGTGGCGCAACACTGTTGCTTTCTGGCGTGTGCTGCTCTGACTACAAAGCCTAGCAGGTGTATTGAGATCACCAAGAGGGCAGCCCTCTTTGAAACTGTTTTTCTTGTCTCCTCTTCATCTCCCCAGAACTGAGATGGTCTTGTCAGGAATCATAGAAGGCGCGAAATTGAGGAATAAATTGATGATTCGTATGTGTTCAACTATAAAGCCGTTCCATATAGAGTACGCAACCCACTTTGCCCAGTGGCTTCTTCTATACTTGATTTGTTCTCCTGTCCCGCCTCCAAGCCGCTCATTATATTGCGCAGAAAAAGGTATACCGTGCGCACCACTGCACTACCTGGCCTCTTATTCTTTTTACGCTTTCACACTCCTGGCCAAAAAATACCATGGTTGTTATGTTCTATGAGGTGGCCCCGTTCGCCGCCCACCCAGTCCGCAAATCACGTCACGCTTAACACACGCATCTTCACCACGCTCTCAGACGAACCATTTCGAGAGAGAAAGGAAAAAAAATAGAAAGTCAATAACTTCGCCCCCCATCAACTGCTCATTTCCCTCCCCAGACTTGAAAGGACACATGATTCAAGTTCTTTTTTTCCTCATCTTTCCTGGTGGCATTCTATTCAACCAGCCGAAGCCCAGGTGATAAGCCACAGCTGGTCTTTGTGAAAAGACACACACCCCTTGATTGAGTTGAATCCACCACGACTTTAGATAGATATAGCATTCCGCAAATCAAATTTTCAGTAACCCTAGACGAATATGCGAATGAGAGTGATAAAGAAAAAAAGAAAAGAAACAGAAGATCAACGACCCAAACAGAAACAATGCGTGAATGAAAAAAAAAAATGAAAAGAGGAATGGTCAATAACCTTCCCCCAGGAGCTGAGACAGATTGAGAATGCCACGGACAAAAAGTCCATTACATAATCTGATCCTGTGTCAACCCGGCGTGGGGATCAGTATCCATGGTGTCACTTCCAGCTTGGTTCAAGTATTTGACGAAGCTCAGGTTCAGTGGTCGACCACCATACTGGTAGCCCTGGAATTTGGCGATTGCCGTCTCAGCGGTGTCAGCCGAGTCGAAACGGACCACACCGGTGCCTCGAGATCTGCCGCTAGGCTCATACTGAATCTCAGCTTGCTCTACTTTGCCAATTGTCGTGAACAGCTCGACCAGATCGTCATTGCTTGTCGACCAAGGCAGCTACAGCACGGGTCAGCATCCACCCAAACTAATGGGAGCCCAAGGGGCGGGGATTGGGCAGGGGCGTCAAACTCACATTTCGAACGTAGATGATCTCGCCTCTCTCTGTTCCTGCAGTTGCATTGTCGGTGAAGGCATTGGGGAGCACTGTGGGTGCAGCGGAAGCATCAAAACCGCCGCCGCCTCCTCCAGCACCGGCACCAGCTCCAACACTACCACCACCACCACCACCACCACCACCACCATGGCCGCCGCCGCCGCCGCCGCCAAAGCCCCCGCGTCCGCCGAAGCCGAAGCCTCCACGACCACCGCCGAAGCCGCCACGACCGAAGCCGCCGCCAAATCCACCGCGCATCCCGCCGCCGTATCCTCCACGGCCGCCGAAGCCCATGCCGCCGCCGCCACCGGCAAAGCGATCCTCGCGGACTTCAAGCATGCGGCCTTGCCAGTCGTAGCCGTTGAACTGTTGAATAGCGCTTCGTGCATCTTCGGGGCTCTCAAAGACGACAATTCCCGAGCCCTTGGGTCTCCCATCAGGGCCCTGATGCACATCAGCACGCATCACTCCACCGATTCGGGCTACAGGAAAGCGTTAGCAGAATGAACCGTCAGACAGCACGCCTTTCGATGAGACAGCGACCGCCTACCTGCTTGTCGGAAAAGGTCTTTCAAATCCTGCCAGCCAACATTATAGGGAAGCTAAAGGGGGTCAGTTGATCGTGCTCACGGTGCAATTAAGGAGTGAGTGAACAGACGTTAGCAACGTAAATTTGACGGCCGCCGCCGCCGCCACCACCACCACCACCACCACCGGGTGGACCGCCAGCATATCCGGGGTTGAATCCACCAGGCATGCCGCCTCCGTATCCGCCACGGGAGCTGGTGCCCGTAGCACCGATGAATCGAGGTTCGGCCTCACGATCCTGAAAATACAAGATTAAAGATTAGTGCCACGCCCACAGAGGCGGTTGACATTGGGGAGGACTAACTTCTCGAACGTAGACAAGGCGGCCCATTAGGTTCTGATTGCTGAGTTGAGCAACGGCCTGCTGTGCTTGCTCCCTTGTAGCATATTCCACAATTCTGGGGGACAAAAGAGTTAGCAACCCGGCGAATTGTACAGATAGACGCAAGAGGAGACTTACCCGCAACCCTACAATTATTCCGAGGACATCGTCCCAACCCGTCAACCCAACCATCCATCAAAACCAGAAAGGGAAGAAAACTACAAAAGAAAGCCAACCAAAGCTACGCGATGAAGCCCACCTTCGACATTCCATTTGGAAGCAATAGTACATCGGCAAAGAGTACCTCTCCAGCTGTAGTAGAGAAAATCGAGTCTCGTCAGTTTTCGAACCTCTTGACCTCGTCCGCGTTCATGGAGTCCTGTTCTCACCCTGTCTCATAAAATCCTTGAGATGATGCCACTTGACGTCGTAGGAAAGGTTGCCGACGTAGACGCGGCGGTCCTGCTGAGAGGTCTCGCGAATGTTGCTCATCATCTGCTCTCGGGCAGCGGCCCGTTCCTCGAAAGATCGATGGGGTGCCTGTCCCCCGTAACTGCCAGTGGAACCACCAGCGGTTGGCGCCCCTGTTCCAGTCATTGGGGTGCGGTCACGGCCCCGTCGATAGTCGTCTCGACTATTTGATCTGCTGCGAGGCGAATAGGATCGCCGACGAGGTTGTCGGCCTGGACTCCTAGATCGTCGCCGAGGTGATCGAGACCTCTCACGCTACAGGCTGATCAGCATAGGCGCTTCAAACACAGATGCGAGACGTGTGACGTTGGCTGGGCAAGTTTGGGTGGATGGGTTATGTGATATAGGACGCAGTCGGACCACGAGTTGCCTAAAATGGCACTCGGCTTTTTTCATAGGTGGGTATAGAGAATTGCTCAATGGGGGATGATGTGTTCAGACTGGGCCGAGCATCTATCATGCCCGGGCAATTGGATAGCTCGACTTCTCAACCAACGGCGGCCTCACGTCACAGACATGATACTTCCCGGTGACGTCCTCCGCGGGCTACAGAGTGTCGAACAAGGTCGGCCACTGCGGGGTGGCGTTGTAGGATTTGTTCTTCAAGGCCAAGCAGCGAGACCAACATAGGCGGGCTCGCACCAGGGCGAGGATGATGAGTGCGAGCAGCAAGGCAATAATGAGAAGGCAAGCAAAAATGATGTCAACTTACTGGTCGGTAGTTATCGCCGGAGTCAGCTAGAAGAGACAAAGGTTAGAAAAAACTGGCGCTGAGAGAGCCTTCAAGGCAAAGGAAATTGTGCCCAGAAGAGATGGAAGAAAAGAAGGCCTGGTTGAAATAATAGTCATGTACCCGGGTAGTGGTGGGGTGTAAAGAGATGAGAGGCATGCGGAGTAGCAAGGCGGGAGGACATGCAGGTAAGGGGGGTCAATGATAATGCAGTGGACAGACGGAGGCGAGTCGAGAAGAGGCGCCCAAGAGGACGTATCGGCCGGCAACGGGGCAACAAGTTACATCCAAAGTGGTATCACGTTGAGTGAAGCAAAACCGTGCTTTTTTTCTTCCCCGATGGTGTGGCCCCAAGGAGAAGAGAGGGGAGGAAAAACCAAATGAATTCAAAGGCAGGGCTGGGGAGGAAAAAAGCCTACCGGCGAGGACAGCGCCGAGGCTGGCTGCAACGCGTCTCGACCAGAAGCAAAAGAGTGAGAGAGAGAGAGCAAAATTGAGAGGCTGCCAGACGGGTACAGGAAGAGACGGATTGGGGGCGACAGGTTCGACCCTAGACAGGCAGATGGAAAGAAGAGAGAAGACGTACCCATGGCGATGCGATACAAAGGAGGAGAGCGGCGTTGTGCCTTGTGCCTTGAGCCTTGTCGCGCGTGCAGTCAGAGGCAAACCGGGTGTCTCAACAGATTGGAGGGCAGCTCGAGCCAGGTCGCGACGACGGCAGAATTATGGGTGACTTCTGGAGAGAGGGCAAGCCACAGCACAGCAGTCAGCAACAGGACGGATCTCGCATGGACTTTGAGCGGGTTGCGGTACCAGTAAGTCGCAATTGGGGGGAGGGGGGTAGGACAATGGAGGCGCATGGTATGCTGTCAAGCCTGATGGTGAGAAGGGAAAAAGAACGCGCGGACCGGAGGGAGGGGAGCAGGCGGCGAATGAGCGTGCAGAGGCTGAGGGAGGACGAGGGGGGCCAAGCTGCACAGCTGTGACTGCTACCTAAAACGGAGCGCGAGCACAGTACAGAGTGCTAGCTCCAGGCGGTAGCAGTACTTGTCAGCTCTCGCCGGCAGTGGGAGGGAAAAAAAGGTACGGCAGCAACTACCAGGTACCAGCAGTACCTGGCGCTACTTTGCGTTGCGGTTGGAGCAAGTACCGCCTCGTACCCACACAAGCTCAAGGGCATGTACATGCAGCACATGTAGTAAGCGGCGTCGTCGAGCAGAAGGATGGGGGAACGGCCAAATCCAACAGAGAAAAAAAGAGCAAAAAAGCAAAAAACAACCCGGGAATGTGTGATTGTGCAGGGGGGTCGGCAGCGTGGGCTCGTAGGCCCGGAAGTGGGAAGCGAGCCAGGTCAGGCCAGGAGGGAGGTTCGCGCAGCATGTGGTGGCAGCAGAGGTGAGCGTATGCATGCACGTCGCTCCATGCGTCGACTTTTGCTGTGATGGTGGCCACCAGAGCCCAAGCCCGGCGACGAGGGGGACTCACGTACGTGATTTTAGCGCGGATTGAAGCCGGGGAAATTAATGCTGGTCCTTGAGCAGAAGCCGGCGATGCGATGGCCTAGTCTTATGGCGCCGCTCGGGTCCGGCAGCACACAGGCGAGCGATGACAAAAGGGCTCCTCTCCTCATGCAACACCTTGCGTCAAGGAGGCTCCCACACCCGCCTTAGAGTTTTTTCTGCTCTTTGTCGCTCGGGAAGTGTGACCGGGGGGGCAGGCCGGGGGGGATCCTATTGGGTTCCTGTTGGGGGCGTCGAGGCTGGCTGGCTGCTTAGGCGCTGGTACGTGGCGTTCCCTCGGATTGCAGGATGGAGCACCGTGTGAGGAAGTGTTGCGAAGATGCCCGGCGGATGAGAGGGTGGGAAAGAAGAGAAGAGAAAAGAGACAAGAAGCATCAGTTCTAGGCCGGCCAGCAGCACGTGTGGTGCTAGCAGAGGCTCAGCAGAGCATCACCGAGCGAGCTACTGCACGGCGGGAACAGCACAAAACGGAAGTGGATCGGGGGGGCGGTCGCGGAGCAGGATTCCGCCAGAGCACTAACTCCATGCTAAGGTGCCTTACCCGAGAAGATCGGTGAGAGGAGACGGCCTTTAAGCTTGCCGTTCGCAGGCGCAGGCTCCGCACAGCGTCTCGCGACATGTGAAGAGGGCCAGCAGGGTCCGGAGCACGGAGTGCGGCGCCAGGCCTCGCCTCGCCTCGCCTCGCTTCTTCTCCCGAGCGAGCACTGTGTGTGCCTGGCTACGGGGGGGAACAGGGCGTCGTTTTGGGGGGTTGGAGATCCCATCAAGGCATCTTACTGGTATTATTGTTACTTTAGTAGTATTGTACGGAGTGTCTGATGCTGCTATTGCTATTTCTTCTGGCTGGGGCAAAATCAAGCGTGGGCAGGCAGGGCATATCAGCATGCTGCCATGTTCTGCGCGTGCTACTTACTAAGTATCAGCAAAGCATGTCCCGGCCCTCAGCACCGGTACCAGCACCATCTCCCAGCGGTCGGTATTGGCTGCTCAACCGACAACAGCCACCGCCTGGGGTTGATTGGCCAGCAGCAGCACCTCGCCGCTCGTTTAACTGCCTTGCCAGGATTCCCCTCCGACACCTGGCAGCTCGTTGAGTTGCCTCCCATGTGCATCATGCGAATCTAAGATACCAAGGTGGTACCTAGCAAAGCCAGGGAGAGCTTGCTGGGCCAATTGGGCCGCAGGATGACTAACCGCGGTCAGCGTCCTGACAGTGCTAGCACGATAGTCATCGTGGTAGGTACCTTGGCAAGCTGCACATTTACATGTAGTCGAGCATCTAGGCACCGTAGGACTTTGATAGTCTATCTGCGATTTCCCATCTGACGATTGGCTAGTCACTAGATTGTAATCAAAAACTATTTTTCATATTTATGACAGAGGCAAAGAGCAACTTCGGCTGCAGGCCTGATTGGTACTATTTTGAGAATAGAGTAAGTAGGTAGGTACATGCACCACGCATCGCGGACCCTAGCTCCAGGATCCACTTATCGGCCTCGAAAAGCTTCGAGTTTGCAGACCCCTCGTATAGCAGCAAGACGATAGGGTTTGCAGCAGGCCAGCAAAGCCATCGCAAAAACGCACGCAAGGCATAGCAGCCCGAACAGCACACAGATCGCCCACAATGGCCTCCCCTTCCCTCGCCAGGACCGCACGATGCCTGGCCCGCTGCCCAATCGCTCGCCGCACGACGCAGGCCTCCTCCTCCTCCTCCTCCTCCTCCTCCTCCCGCATCTGCAGCCAGAGGAGCTACCACTCATACGACCACCCGCCGCCGCCGGGGCCCTTCGGTGACGTCGATAGGTCGATCCTGGCCGCCGCCTACAAGCACGTCCCCGAGCACGGCTTCTCCCAGCGCGCCATTGGCCTCGGCGCCCGCGACGCGGGATACCCAGACATCAGCTCCAGCATCCTGCCCGACGGCCAGTTCAGTCTGATACACTACCACCTCGTGGCGCAGCGCGAGAGGCTGGTCGAGACCAGCCGAGACCTCTTGAAGGATGATGCTCTGGCAAGCATTGACGACAAGGTCGCCGCGTTGACGTGGGAGCGGTTGATAGGCAACAAGGACGTTATACACAGGTGGCAGGAGGTTAGTCTTGGTGCCCTGATCCCGGTCTCTACTGATCCCATTCGCTGACGAGCATTTGCCGGCATCTAGGCCCTGGCCATCATGGCTCAGCCCAGCCATCTGCCCAAGTCCCTGGCTGAACTGGCTGCCCTGTCAGACGACATCTGGTTCTTGGCTGGCGATAAGGCCGTCGATCCATCCTGGTACGCCAAGCGGGCCGCCCTCTCCATGGTCTACAGCTCCAGCGAGCTGTTCATGACCAACGACAGGTCGCCCTCCTTTTCGGAGACGAAAAAGTTTTTGCACAGAAGGCTGGACGAGGTCCAGTCGGTGGGCGGAACCTTGGGATCCGTGGGGCGATGGGCTGGCTTCACGCTCAACGCGGGCATCAATGTCCTAAGAAGCAAAGGTGTTCCCATCTGATCTGATCTGATCTGATCTGATCCTCTGGGGATATACGCGTTTCTGCCACATCTCCTGTCTTGTCTAATTAAAAAAAAAAAGAATCGTGAGAGTCATGTACAATATTATCAGCATCTAAGGCGCCCGAAACCCCGAATTTCCGCCGCCACTTTATGTATATATATACCATCGTCTATTATTTTGCCGCCCACGAATGAATGGCGCCCAATTACCTTGTTCACGGCCCGTAGCTAGCAAACCATACATAGCACCCTAGATGAGAGTTCGTTGGCGTGGATCGGTCAAGCTGTAATTGTCTACAAGTCAGCCATGGAAAAGCAACATCAATCACTGGGCAAGATGCAAATGAAACTGACCGGATAATCTTGACATCTTTATCCAGCCTGGCTCGGCCCTCGATAGCATTCGGCGTAATCAGAATATACTGTCGCGATACCGATCGGCGAGCGGCATCCACCTATAAACAACATCACAAGTCAGCCCTTGTTCACTAATTTCTCTTGTAAAATTAGAGAGATAACCTACCAGCATATTGGTGCTAATTGCTCGGTTGACATTGTCCATGAAGACGTCAAATTCATCCAAGCATCGTATCGGTGAACCGATGGCTTCCCACACGGAGAGAAGCATGCATATTGACGAGAAGGACTTTTCGCCTCCGGATAGCGTCTTGGTGTTGCGGCCTGACGAGTTCTTTCGAGTCTTGTCGGGCTCAATCTGGATGTTTACCCTTCTGGCCCGGTGATCAAGATCTATCTTGCCTCTGAACCCACGCTCGCTAAGAAGGTAGCTGAATTGAATGCGGATTCGAGCGCTAATCTGCCTCTGAAATTGTCTCCACAAGTGAAGTCGGTGCTCAATGGCTTGCTTCAGACTCGAAATGGTCTCGTCCACGTCTCTCGTCTTCTTCATCACATCTTCATGCCTCGCCCTAGCCTCGATGGCTCGATCGTAAATTTGCTGATCGGTAGCTCCTTGGCGGGCTTCTCGCTGTGCCAGCTGTTCGCAAACTCTTTGATATTTGATCTCGAGGCTTTCGTATGTTTCGTCTTCGGGGATGTGGACACGATCTGGCGACGCTTGCTGGGCTTGCTGGATAAAGTCGGCCACCTCGGCAACCTTCTGGTCACGCTTGGTTTCTGCCCGCCGCCTCTCAGCCTTCTCAATATCCAGCCTTTCAAAGGCAGCATTCTTTTGAGCCACTGCAATCTTCCGCATTGCTTCGTGCTTCTTGACCTTGTCGTCTGCTTTGGCGACGCGGCTTTGGTGGTCCTTACGCACCTCCTTCTCTGCGTCAAGGCGTGCCTTGGCCTCCTCCGCTTTCTGGCTCAAATCTCGCTTCTCCAGTCTCAGGTTACCATACTGAAGGCCAAGCTGCTCTTCTTCGGTGCGTTTCGCCTCTCGCTCTTCCCGTAGCGCGACAAGACGTCCATCCACTCCTTCGAAAGCGTCCAGGTCCAATGATATCCGTTGAATCTCCGCCTGGATCCGGCGATGATCTTTTTCTAAATCCTTGACTGTGTTCTGTTGTGATGCAAGATCGGATTCGCATTCGTCACGCTGTTGGCGCGCCTGCCGCTCCTCGCTCATCAGGTCCTTCACCTCCAGGCCCAGCTGTCTCAGGTTCTCCTTTTGCACAAGCAATCGCTGGGCAGAGTCTGAGCGCATTCGGGGACGGTAGCCGGACGGCGTGATGGGACTGGTGCCTATGGTTCCGGATCGATTTGTAATTCTCAAGCCATGGCCACGTTTCCCTTTGCCGTCATGGAAGCAGATACACGCCACTACGTTCCGAGGGGGACCGTCGTTATCGATCATGACTCGTTCTGCTTCCAGGCGCTCCTTGATTAGGATTACTTTCTCGATCTGGTGGTTAATGACAAGCTGTGACCGAACGAGCTCGTTATCAAATTCCAACACTCTAAGAATGGTATCAAATGCGCTGTCCGGTTCCTGGGCGCGGGTATCAATTGTGCTTGCATAAGCAATATAAATGGGTGGTTGCTTCTTCAAACCCATTTTCTGAATTAGACTCGATAACCGCGAGTGATCCCTCTTGCTCTTCACAACAAATGCATTCAATGTATCACCGAGGGTCTTCTCAAGGAGGCTGGACCAATCTGGCTTCCGGAGGGTAATGTGAACACCAAGGGGGCCCAATGGCTTGCTTTCAAAGCCACCATCCTTCTCAACTGCTTTGGAGAGGTTAATCAGGTCTTGCTCGTATCCATCAAAGGCTGAACCGCTGCTCTGCTCTAGATCCTTGACGCCTTTTTGCGCTACAACTACCTCCTTCTTCTTTTGCTGTAGAAAATGGTCTGCTCGTTTAGCAGCCTCCTTTGCTTCTGTTATCTTTTCATATAGCGTCGGCATCTTGGCCTTGGCCTTGGCGATTTGCTCGTTTATGAGCTTCTCCTGCGCCTGTGCCTCGGATAGTTCTTGATCTTTCTGTGCGCGCACAGAGCCTGTTGCGCCATCCAACCGGGTTTCTTCTTCCTTAATCTTGCTTTCGCAAAGTTGTATGTCTGTCCGTAGGTTTTTAAGCCGCGTGTGAGCGTCTCGCTCCTCACGCTGCAGTTCCGTTTGCTTCCTCTTGGCGTCATTCCACGCAGTCTCTGCTTCCAACATTCTCTCTTCAAACGTGTTTTCTTCATTGTTGAGAGCTTCACGGGCCTCTTGAACCCGAGCAAGTTTCTCGTCATATTCGGCGAGAGTATCTGTCGCCTTGTCACAATCCCTTTGCCAAGTGATGAGTTCTTCGTCGCGCCTGGTTAGGTCGGCGTTACGCTGCTCAAGTTCTCTTTCCCGCTCCACCACTTGTGACCAGACAAGCTGATTTCTGTAGTGCCTTGCTTTCTCCCGCAGGCCCTGGTTCTTCTGAGCTATTTCCGCAAGTCTCTGGGCATCGTCCATGTCCTTCTTGACTTGCGCTATCGTCTCATCGAGATCATCACGGAGAATAAGCGTCTTGTCCAGCGTGTCCTGGGACATTTTATAATCGTTGTCTAGTTGCTCGAGTTGGACTCCAGAAACAAAATACTTATATTTTTGTGCTGGGGTTGCGGCATTAAGAAACTGCCTGGCATTGTCCTGGGAGAGGACGGTTAGGGGATTTCCTATCTGTAAGGCATACCACTCCGATATTTCCTCCACTTCCTGCTTCTTGGTCGAAACAACTTTGCCTTGTTCCGTCTTGATCTTGAAACCACTGCTGCCAGATCTGGAGAAGTGGCGCTCGACAATAATAGAAGATCCGTATGTGTCGGGCTGGTATGCATCGGATCCGGCGTTCTTGATCTTGACGACGAGACTTCCATGCTCGCGTCCCTCCTTGACAAAGGATTTCAAACTTCCACCTCTGTTGGTGTCGCTAGCCTTGCCGCCAAGACATAGGGTCAGGGCCGTTAAGACAGCACTCTTGCCACTGCCGTTCTCTCCGACGATGAAGTTGATTAGAGGACCAAGCTCTACATGCAATCGCTCGTGGCACATGAAGTTATAGCACGTAATGCTCTCAATAATGCCGCTCTCGGCGACCATGTTATCAAAGGTCTGTGTCGTAGTGCGGCGCATCAGCTTTTGCGTAGCTTGCTGGTCGTCCCAATCGATGTTCTCGAGATGCCGGAAGCCATTGTCTCTCATAAGTTCGTATTGAGTCTGGGGGGGAGACGCAGGGGCGTCATCGTCGTCTTCGTCCGCATTTTCGCTCTCGGAGCTCGATGAATTGTCGTCTTGTCTTGTGCTTGCTGCCCTGCTGCTTGAGGCTTCTGCTGCTCCGCCCAATGATAACCGCACCCTTTTCCTCTATCGCCTGGGTCAGCGACCTGACATTTGCACCAACATATTCAAAGTAGTTACCGGTTGCATGTCATTTGCCATTGATGCGCGTGCTTCCCTAACTTCGACGACATCGTCTTGTTCTTGGCCGTGCGAGGCTCTCCGTCGTCTCTTGGGAGGCGCCATGGCCGACGACTGTCAGCGATCAGATCGGCTAGCTAGAGTGACGAACTGCGGCCGTCGAGGGTAACCGAGGAGCTGGTGAGGCCCAAAAGGATTTGGCTGCGAATAATTGAAGAATATTAATAGAACCCCATCCCGGCACCATACACATCTTGCATGCCCCTCTAGCTAATAAGCGATGCAACAAGGCTGGCTACTCAAATCCCATTAAAATGTTCCTGCACCGGCGCGTGGAGCGCGACGAGCGCGTCGTGGGGCAAAATGGCCAGGCAGCACAGCACATGGGCACTGCATGACTAAGGCAGCGAGTACCTGAGCTCAAGCAGGTGCGGTGATATCACTAGACATCAAAACATCTGAAATCCCACGGCATGGTTTGCACTCGCGAATCACAAATTGTGTGTGAAATACTTAAAATATCTCTACGCAGCTACATTAGGAAAATTCAAATAAGCCGACATTAGATGCATAGGTATATGCAGCGCACCTTTATAAAAGCCAGCACCTACCCAACCAAGCAGCCTTTAGTGTAAGTGCACAGGCTTGCCAGCGTGGGGCTCCAAGTGGCACCTCTGATGAAGGGATTCGACATTTTCAAACTCACATCCAACACAAGTGCGCTTGTTATCAGTAATATTCGCCATGTTGATGACTACCAATAACCACTGGCATCTTTTCTCACGGTAAGCATGCCTGAAGACGGCAATGTCGGCGAGGCGGAGGCTGCTTCCGCCGGGCAGCTTTCCGAAAACACCGTTGAGTATATGCTTTTTGTGATAGAGGACCAGCAGCCCGAGGCTCGTAAAACACGTACAGGCCTTGAAGCTATTCGGAAAGCAGCGGTAGAGCTAGCCCAATCACTTACAAAGGATTACATTTGGCAGCGCGAGGGGTTTGAGGTTTCTCTCAAGAGCGAAAATGGTGAGTGCCGTGCCAACCCCCCCGAACAATGCGATGCTCAGTCCTGTTCTGACGGCTGGTTCTAGGACTGCTTTTTCTTCATGGCACTACCGATTACGGAGATGCCATCGAGGACGAGTGGCTTATTGTCCATATGCTCTGTGAACTGACCAACGCCCATCCTGATCTATGGGTCAGAATTGGAGATTCTGATGGCGAGTTCCTCTTGGTGGAAGCAGCCAATGTCCTTCCAAGGTGGCTAAGTCCGGAAATTGACCGCAACCGCGTATGGGTTCACTTGGGCAAGATCTTTCTCATACCACTTGATTATAAGGGCAAAGACGATGAATCAGACGTGCGTGCTCTGCCTGACCACTTGTCGCTCCTGCAAGCGATTACATTTCTGCGGTCAAATAAAGATGCACTGATTCACCTCCCTGCTATCGATTCCGAGGCCTTCCACAGACTGAAAAAATATCCACAGCAAATATCCAACTCCATTCATCATTCCCTTGTCACAATCCCTCGGGCGGTCGCATACATTTTGCATGTTCTTCCTAAGACTATCGCTCCTGCAGTTGAGCACTTCTATCTGAGAGACCCCAACTCTCTAAAGCCCATCTTGTCCTCATCGGGGCCACTGCAGTTCCCTCCAGAAGATCTCGTCACAGTCAGTGTAAGATTTAGCAAGACGCTATTTGCTCAACTCAAGTCCCAAAGATTCGATACGCCGCCGAGATGGGAGCCCTTACTCCGGAACGCTAAAAACTTGGAGCTATTGCCAAAGGAGGAGCAGAAAAGGGCTGAGCGTTTAGAGACTGGCCTGAAGCTTACTTGTGGTTTCGAGATGCTTGCCACAAATGCAGAGAATAGCAAGAGCAGAGTTGTCCGTGAGATGGCCATAATGCTGGATGATCTCCAAGAAGATGGTAGCTCGGTCTTGCCATCGGACGAGGACATCAAGCTGTGGGAGCAAGCTGGTCGGGACGATGATGACTCATGGCTTGACATTAATTATGAAGATTTCGAGCGGGAGCTGGAAGGGCAACGAACTCATGGGTCATCAAAGGGCACCTCCGGATTTGGCGAGGCGCAGACCCAAGAGGATCTTCGAAAGATTGTTTCACGCTTTGAAGCTTTCCTCAACGATGATGCTGCGGGGTTGGACGGCGCCGAGCTTGATAGGATGGACATTGATGATGACGACGAGGAAGATGACGAGGATCAGGACAAAGAAGTGAGCTTCGACGAGGAAGCCTTTTCTAAAATGATGAAAGAGATGATGGGTATTGCCACAACAAACACTGGAAAAGAAGTGAAGTCGAGTAAAGGTGGAACGATAGAGGACCTTACCGACAGCGATGCAGAAGAGGATCGCGATATACAAGATCTCGCCTCTCGCATGGAGGCTGAGCTTAAAGAATATGGCACACTCCAGCTTGATCCACCGACGGACAAGCGAGCCATAAAGGCAAAGGAGAGCGCGGAAAAGAAGGATAGGAAGAAGAAACAGCCGCTGGAAGGACCAAGTGGCCATTCCGCCGATGGCTCCGACAAGGAGGACGACGAGGTCGACATCGACTACAACCTGGCAAAGAATTTGCTCGAGAGCTTCAAGAGCCAGGGGGGCATGGCCGGTCCGGCAGGGAACCTCATGGGACTCATGGGGTTCCAACTGCCGCGTGACGAAGATAGTGGTAGCGAAGGCGCGGATGATAAATGATAGCTAAACTGGCGCATTACGAGCAGCGCGCTGCTGATGTGATTTAATCATTGAATAAATAAAATGATACACGAGGTTAATTCTACGGCATCAACCGTCGTTTCCAACTCCTTGCTCGTCCAAAAAAGCAATGCTTGTCTCCCTCTCTGTACGACTTTTAGAAAATAGAGCTAGACACATCGAACAATCCACGGAACGGGATAGCAACCCGCTTCAAACATCCTCAATACTCTCTCACTCAGTCTTGGCAGCCTTCCCACCGCCACCGCTCTTCTGCTCGCCCGTCATGTCATAGAGCGCATTGATGTTGTACCGTTTCAGCTCTTCCCACTCCTTGCCGTCGACTACAGAGATTCCGCAAAACATCTAGCAGCATCACAATCGTCAGCTTTCACCCATAATACCTCATAGTGCGGCAATGCAGGCTAGAAACATTAACGAACCTGGAAGATCTCGACGAGAATGACCTTGTCTGGTGTCCTGAGGTTGACCTTGTGCTCAGGCTTGATCATGCCGGCAATCAGTTTGATAACGGCCTCTGACTTCAGAATGGTGTGGTTTCTCATGGTGTGTCGTATAGCGTACTGTCCCAATAGACTGTTAGCCAAGCTCATTCCGCATCAAAGCAGTTTTCCGGTCCGGAGGCATCTTACCGTAAAAGCAGAAGACGCTTCAGCTTTTTTCTCTTCTGCCTCTGGCTCAACCGCTTTAGTCGTCTCCTTCACCTCTTCCGTCTCATCTGAGCCTTCAACGGGCTTCTGCTCCTCACCCTCAGCCTCCTTCTCCTCCTCGTTCAAGCTGAAAAAGGACGCGAGGACCTTGCGCGCCACACGCTCAATCCCCTTCTCCGTCGCCTTTTCTGTGTCCACCACGGGCGTCATCCGGTTGATGTACTTGCACTTGCGGTCTTTCGGCCCAGGGCACTCCTGCGCGTCTTTGCAAATCTGAAGCACCAGCTGGCAGGGATCGACCGGCCTCATCGTCTTCATGAAGAAGACGCACTCGATCCCGACCGACACCGGCGAGAAGACGCCTCTTACTCGGGGCTTCTGGGACGCCTTCATCCCGTCCAGTTCTCGCTGGATGGACGCCTCAATGTCTTCCTCTTCGTCTCCTGACTTTGCCTCTGCTTCATCAGCAGGCGGCTTGATGCCGTACAACTTTTCACCATACTGCAACGTAATCAGCATCAATAAGCAGCACATAAGAAAATCATCACTAGGAAGCGGTCACATAGAAAGGTGATTAGCATTACCTCTTCGCACAATGCCTTAAACTCCCTGACGGCTTTGCCCTTCATGCCCCTAGCGTAAGTAACCCAGATGCCCTCATCGCCAACATCAAGCGCGGTGCCCATTTCCACCCTCCCGGCCTGCTTCGCCTTTTGAGCTGGTGTCTTCCATCTTCCAGCAGTGCCCTCCTATTTGAAAAGCACAGCGTTAGTGTGGATTCATGCAGTCGACGATGATGTTATAAATGTGAAGCAGGTTTTTTTTTCCCCAAGACATTAAGGCATCCATTGTAATACCTTTCTCTTTTTAAAGGCAGCACCTTCAGAGCCACCAGGGCCCTGTTTTCTTTTTGATGCAGAATCCGCCATCTCAATTGACTGTTATGAACCAAGTATGGCTTGGTTAAATGATGCCCTGAAAGCGCTTTAATAGAACGCGATGAGCTTGCAGACCGGGGCAGCTTACTCGAGATCGAACGATTAGATACGGTGTATAGGTACCCAGTACATTCAGTTCGGTACTCTTTTCGCCCCAGAGGAGAGTACCCACAACTTGTTCCCAATGCAAACAACTTCTATTTCAAAGATCACGTGATTCATGATGGTCTTCAAGGTCTGATATTTGCCCTTTGTTACATGTCAAGTTGAAAGTAAATCACATTATGGCGAGTCATTACTATAAAAAGGGATATAATTCTTGAATTTGTAAGTTATGTAATGCCTAATTAAATCGTGTTTCGTTCAATCATTTTCATTTTACAAACCCTTCCAAACCTGTTAAATTATTGATCGGTACCTGCCTTGATCTGCTTTTTGTCGGGTCTATTACTCTAAGAGGGTGGCCACGAGTCATCATCTCGCGACTCATTAAGTCTTCTTGGCGTTGTTTTTTGCACTAGCTTCTGCAGTCATAATCAATGCCCGGGGAGCGTCTACCTTGGGCATATACAGTTCCACAAACTGAAGACACTCTGCTGCATTGAAGGAGGCATCGGTGAGGAGATTTTCCAGTTCCTCCTTTGACTTGACAACAAACTTCTTGGCTGTACTAGATCCGCCAAAGACGTCAACGAGGGCCTTGAAATCCCAATTAGCAATGTCGTTGTACTCGGCTTCCATGCCATGGATGAAGCGCTCAATGGTGAAGCCGTCATTACAGATGACAAAGCTGAAAGTTTGTCAGTACATATAATGTTACAGTCTGGTATGAATTGCGACTCACATAATGGGCTTTAGCTTGAGACGAATCATTGTGCTCAATTCCTGGGCCGTGAGTTGAAATGAGCCGTCGCCAACAAAGAGAATAGTCCGGCGGTTGCTATTGTCATCGGCGGCCGCAAGGGCAGCTCCTTGGCAGGCACCAACCGACCAGCCAATGCTTCCCCACAGGACCTGGCTAAGCGCTGTAACGCCAGAGGGGAATTTGGTATCCCAGATGCCAAAGTTGGCTGTTCCAGTCTCAGTAATGACAATGTCCTTCTTTTGAAGGAACTCGCCAATGCGTGGCCAGAACCAAGCCTGTGTGATAGTGGATGTGGGATCCAGGTTCTTGGTGACTTCATTCTCGACAACTGGCGCCGGCTGAACATTGATCTCGGATGCGCTAATCTTCTTAATGACTTGCCGCAGCACGCCCCTCATCTGAACACCCGGGTACGTTGAATATTTAACAACACAGTGGTCGCTATGTAGATCAATCGTATTCAACTGAGAAGTGCGGTAGGAGAAGCCGGCAGTGTTGAAATCGCTCTAAGCGTTGTCAAACAATGTCAATAAATGTGCGATGGCAGAGACTGGAACATGATCTAGAATATATGCACATACCTTGAGAGCACCAATTGTCAGGATAAGATCCGAGGACTCAACAATCTCCTTTACTTGATGCGGATGGGAGCCATCGCCGGCATAGACACCACCATATGTCGGGTGCTCTTCGTTAACAGCACCTTTACCCATGGGGGTGACAAAGACGGGAAGGTTTGTCTTTTCGATGAGATCGTGGACCTCTTCAAGGACACGATGCCGGATTGCACAAGCATCGACGAGAATGATGGGGTTCTTTGCAGCTCGAAGGTACTTGAGGACGACGTCAACGACGTAGGCCTCACTCTCGGGTTCATTTTCGGGCTCTGACAAGTCAATCGGCTCCTTAAGCCTGGCGCCCTCAACTTTACACTCAACCATATCGGTGGGGAGCATGATGTAGACAGGTCGAGAGCGGATGAAACACACCCGGAGGGCGTGGTCGATCTGGGTAGCAATTTCGGCCGGGTTGGTGAGCTTTGCGACCTCACATGAGATTTGGGCGCTCATGTTGGCAAAGACGTTGAAGTCGCCGTTTCCTAGTGTGTGGTGGAGGAGCATGCCGTTGCGCTGGGAAATGGTAGAAGGGCAGCCCACAATGTGCACCACGGGGATGTGCTCCGAGAAGGCACCGGCAATGCCATTGATGGCTGAAAGCTCTCCCACTCCAAAGGTGGTGATGAGAGCACCCATCTTCTTGACACGAGCATATCCATCAGCAGCATATGCTGGAAGTATCAGTTAGTCAATGCCATCCAATAGTTGATAGACATGGGTTGAATAGCCGCAGTAACAGTGCACCGCTGGAGCTATCATTCATTCAACTCACCAGCATTGAGCTCGTTCACACTGCCAACCCACTTGAGGCCGCAAGAAGGCAGATAGTCCAAGGCGAGAAGGTTGTAGTCACCAGGGAGGCCATGGACGGAGCGAACGCCGATTTCATGGAGTCGCCGAAAGAGATATTCGGCAACGTCTATCGGCTGCTCGAGGTTCTGCACCCTGATGTTAATGTTGGCCATGATTGGTTAACAGCGGCCTTTGCTATCGATATTGGAGGTGGGGGACTGTCGCCCTTTTAGGAGCGAGGATATGGAGTCAATTGGTTCAAACGATAGGAGTCTTTGCTCCCTGGAAGAAACTTGTAGGGTTGTAGACTGTATAGCCTGTGGTGGAAAAGAGCAAAAGTAGGATCAACCGACAGCGGCCGAATGAGGATATTTATGATTGCTCGCCATTGTCGTCAACGTCAAGCTTCGAGAGCTGTCCCAGAATAGCAGCAGATCCCAGCGGCGCCGGAAAGAAAAAAAGCGGAAAGAGGGCCCCGCCATGCGAGACGCGGGCTGCTCGTGCCATCAGCAAGCATGAGCTCACTTTGGATGCGCCTCTGTGATGATAGTGATGTAATCGAGCGGCAGGGTGGGCAAGTAAGGCCATTTACAGTTGGCCCACGCAGGCCGCTAATGCACGGGGCAGGAGCGAGGCTGCCAGTGTGTGTCGGTGCATGCCAGTCAACCAGTGCTCTTTGTTATCAGGCTAATGGGCAGGTGCGTGGGAGGACGGGGATTGGCCCGATTCAGGCTTTTTACGGGAATCTAGATCCATCGGAGCTGCTCGGCAGGCGCCCGGTCAATTACTTGCCTGCCGACCCGATTTTTGCGTTGGGCTCTTGGCTCCTGCTTCCCGGATCACGATATCGGCCGTGGCCCTGTCCGCTCGGCGAATGTACCTGGCCACCGAGCACATGGTGACGGAGTACGAGGCGCCATCACCACCCGGCCGATAACTATGGGCACCCTGCAGCTTCGTATCATGAAAATTTCAGTGCATTGATTGCGAATTTGATTGTAGAATTGATAAATTTACAAGTTGATAGGCCGATAGGCCAACATCCAGCAATTGAGTAAAGATTTTTCCGTGGCATGCTCGCAGAGCTCTCGCCACCATGCGCACACAAGTCATGATACGTCTCCGGCCTCGTACCACGACCCAACGCGAGATCTGTCTATTGCCCCTATTCCCAACGCTCCCAAAACGCCGTCCGTTTATGCTGCCGATGATATCGGCCTCGCTTACAATCGTACATCGTGCATGCATTTGCTGCAGTTTTTTTTTTTTTTTTCCTTCTTTCTTTCTTCTCCTCCCGCTCCTTAATCGTACACAGTCCCCATCAATGTGGCGCTTCTTGCTCGCTCTTCCGTCAGTCGCATCGCCCGTCCTTCCACCCGGTCCTCCAGCGCTCGTCCCAGCGCGAACAGTCGAATTCTGGCTTACCCAGCTTCCTGTTCACGTCGTTGTGCGCGCGACATAGCCATTGTGAAAACTCGTCGCGGCTGGACACTTGGGGCTTCTGCCGCGCCATGTAGCCTTGGAAATCTTCGGCGCATACCCAGCATGGATACAGCTTGGAGAAGAGGCCGACAAAGCTCAGCAGATCCGACTGCTGCCCTCGCGAAGGAGTCTCCGGGTACGTTGCCGCGATGGAATGCAGGAGCGTCCAGGTGCTCCGGCCAAGGGTCTCGACGTCCGGCGGGCAGTCGGCTGGCGGGCCCGAGGCGACGGCTGTGGTGGATACGGTTCTGCTGCCGGTAGCCACATCCTTTTTGGTCTTGTCCTTGGTCTGCGCGGCCCATGAGGCGAACGAGGTGCAGCTTCGACATCTGTAAAGACAGAGTAGGGTTACTAGACTTGATCCCTTGATCCAATCCCATTCCCAAATGTCCAAACAGAACTCGGACACAGGTACATTTAGAAAAGAGGATACTTACGGCTTGCCATCCTTGCCAAGCACCACTCCCTTGGGGAACTTCTTGGGCTGCTGATCAGCAGCGGTAGAGTCGGAAGCGGCCGAGAGCCCCGGAGTCGACGCAATCGCCGTGGCGTCGCGAAATGATGCCTCTTCAGCCATCTTGTAATCAGCAGTGGAAGAATGTCCCTCTCGCACTGACAAGTCTCTCTTACACTCTGAAAAAAAGCGTCAAACGCTGGGCACAAACCAAAAGTAGACGTAAATACGAAACGATGAACAGAAATGGTATATATACAGCAGTCCCAAGACTAATTAATTCACTAATTTGTCAGCCTTCCGCTCAAAAGATTCCGCTAGCTCGGGACACTTTTCTTATCGATAAAGCTGGGGGTGCCCCTCCAAGCCATCCGTCATTCGCTCCCCACGTCTAGTATGTACCTGGTAGCTCGTCAGCCATCATTCGTCCCAGAGATATTCATGCTGTAGTAGACTGCTTCCTGTGCTGACATCCCGTCAATTGAAAACAACGCAGCTCAGTCCATGTCAGGCCAATCCACCCGCCATTCATCAGAGCATACAAACCCTTAGGAGAGTTTACCCATCTCATCCACCAATGCCCTCCGCAGCAACCAGCATCACGTACTACTAGCCCATCATGTCACCCTCATCCTCGGCCCAGCCAATCCCAGTCCTACTGCTCAAAACAAAATCAAGCCCATCCGACGCATATGAAGACCTCTTCTCAGCCACTGACCGTAGCCCCTCATTCGACCCAACTTTCGTGCCAGTCCTCCAGCACAAGTTTGAAGAAAAGGGAGTAGATAGACTCCGGGATCTGCTCCGTGGGAAGGGCATCGGGAGGACGCCGGACTGCGAGTTCGGCGGGCTGATATTCACCTCTCAGAGGGCGGTGGAGGCGTTTGCGCATGTGGTGCGGGAAGACGAAGCAGCAAAAGGTTAGCCCACATTCTCCAGCAACCTATGACCAGACCAATGCTGATACACGACGTCAAGATGCCCCCGAATGGCCTCACCTGCAACACGTCCCCATCTACAGCGTGGGCCCGGCCACCACCCGCGCCCTCACTGCCGTCCCCCAGCAGCCCCCCCTCCAGATCTTCGGCAGCCACACCGGAAACGGCGATGCCCTCGCGCAGTTCATCCTCGACCACTTCGCCGAGTGGTACGGCAAGGATCATCCCAGCCTGCCCCCGCTGCTGTTTCTCGTCGGCGAGCAGCGCAGAGACATCATCCCGCGCACCCTGATGGACCCGTCCCTCCCCGACAACAGACGGATCCAGGTCGTCGAGGAGGTCGTCTACGGGACGGGCGAGATGGAGTCGTTCCCGGACGACTTCGCGGCCGTCCTGAGCAAGTCCCGGTCCAGTCCCTCCCGCTGGGTCGTCGTCTTCTCGCCGACGGGCTGCGACAGCATGCTCCGCGGCCTCGGCGTGCTGGATGCCGACACGGGCAGGTTTGTGCCAGAGAAGCGAGACGACAGGACGTTTGTTGCGACGATTGGGCCTACGACGAAGAACCACCTTGTCAAGAACTTTGGCTTCGAGCCTGATGTCTGTGCTGAGACGCCGACGCCTGAAGGGGTGCTGGAGGGGATCGTGGCGTTCCAAGAGAAGAGGCTGGCAAAGCTGGTATAGAAAGGAAGAGATGAGAGTTACAAGCAGGAAAGAGGAGGGAGTATAATGGACAATCTGATGATGGACATAATTGTTTATATATAGGGCGCTGTAACACTGTAAGAGTATGCACCGGGTCGAAGACAACAATAGAGATAGATGTGGGGAACGGCGCTCATGCATTTTGATTTTGGGTATCATAGTATAAAGCTGTCTGTCTGTCTAAGCGTCAAGTATTTGGTGGTTTCCCTTTGTTTCACCTTGTCCTTCTCTTCTTGTCATTATCAGCTTCCTTTCCTCGCTCTCTCACCCAAGATCAAATCTGACAAAATATAATTCGGCATTGTATATAAAAGACGTGATGGATGCCATGACCTGAAGCATTTTCGGTAGATATTTCGTCTGCGTTGGTTGCTCCGGTTTGCATTATGCATATTTCTGCTTGAAGATGTAAATGAAGGCCATTCAATATGATGGAGCGGAGAAAAAGATTCAATGGATGTAAAGGAGGCATTCAGCTCCTTCCAACATCCCCCCACACCAACTTGGGAATAGCAGTAGCAGATTCGAGACGTCAAATCGAAGCCGCTCGTCCTCAGGCGCCAATCACCCACAGCTCAACGCCAATGACGCTAAACTTGGGCCCAGCGTCGCTCAGCGGCTCATTCCCAAACGTCTCGCAGGTTGCACTATGGCCCACGTCGAGCGAGTCGTCCAGCCACAGGCCGTAATGCCCGCCGCCAGACCCCACGCTCAGGAACCCCGTCTCGCAGTTGATGTAAAAGTCGTTGAGGCCGCTATACGGAAACGCCTTGAAGCGAATCCCGGGCGTCGTGTCCACCGACCGCGGCGTCGAAGCGCCCGATCGAGGCGGAGGAGCAAGCGTCGTGCTGCGCGTCAAGTAGGTCGTGTCGGCGGAGGGCGGCAGCGGGAGGGATGTCAGCGTGGAGGCACGCCATAGGAAGCATTCGCCGTTGCCAAAGTAAGACGGAGCCGGGTGAGGGTACTCGGAGAGATATGCGCCAAAAGTCTGTGTTGATTACATGTCAGCAATCGTTCCGTCCGTCCACGCAAGGCTCGCAAAAAGACAAAACAAGGAGAAACGCCCAATCTCTCGCCAAAAGTCCATCTTCAGCCTCAGAATAAAAACCTACCCCGCCCTCTTGATCCTTGACAACCAGCACAAAGCCCACCCTCATGCCCTCAAACTGCCGGCATCGCTGGTACAGCGTCGTCAGGCTTGTGCCGTTCTGCTCGAGGCTGTACACCAGGCGCCAGTCCTCGGTGATGCGCAACCGCTCGGGCACCATGGTGCGAATCTCCTCGGCCACCACCGTCGTCAGCAGCCTCGACCCAACCGGCGTGCTGTCCTTGTATCCGTGCAGCACAATGGGGTCCAGCGGCGGGGGGCGGAAGGGACTCAGGGTGCGCAGCGAGGGCGTGTAGACGTCGTTGATGCCATCTTTCATGGTCGCCGCACGGTGGTGGTGGTTCTCGGACGACTCGTCAAACTGGCTCGGGACGTGCGTGTCCTCGGTTGAGAAGCGCCGCATCAAGCCCGTCCACATTGCGGCCAGCTTTACTTTCGGATTTTTGGCGTTGGAGCCTTGTCTGGAGCTATCCTAGAGGAATATAGATCTTCTTTGCACCTAGGCGGTAGTGCTAGGTCGCCTAAGGAAGAGAAAGAAAGCCAAGTAGTAATTGGTTCGTGGCGGTAAGGCAGACGCAACCACACTCTAGCTGTTCAGAGTTACGATGTATCCAAAGAGGAAACCCGCCAGCCGTGGAAGAGGTGCTGGACGGCCATGGAAGAAAAGAAGAGAGAAAGACGAAGAAGAGAGACGGCGGTTTAGCACGGCCCAGGACTTGATCAAAATCCAGGGTGCGGTACCTGCGCAATGCTCGTGGGATGGAGTGATTACAGAGGCGGTTGGAGGATTCGAGAATGGCCAGCAAAGCCAAGCCAAGGGTACCGCACCAAAGCCGCCATTAGCGCATGCGTGTTCTTGTGTGTGTGTCGGCTGATGGATGACGGGCCTGTGTTTACAGTGCATTTCCGCCTGCCAAACAGAGTGACCTGCCTGCCTCTCAGTGGGGTTGGCCTTTTGCCCAAGACGCAGAAAGAGGGCCAATGCCAATCCATGTCCCATGGCGTTCTCGGCCCCGCAGCGCTGCCGGAACCAGCGCTACAGTAGTGGTTTGGTGCTAAATATATATTACCATGACACAGTGAGAAGTAACTTGCATCATCATCATCATTGCTTTGAAAAAGCTGCATGGCAGGAAGATGCCAAGGAGATGTAGATGCGCCATTGAGCGATCCGTAGTACAACCTTACAGAGCACGGCATAACAGGGGTGCTGGAATCTCCTTGTCCAAATGCGGAACACACCATTGCCGCGCAATTCCGCAAACGTGCAGCTCTCGCAAGCTTTCCATATCCCTTCTTAACCTACGGAATACCAACGAGACGCAAATTCACATCGACCGCATGTATTGAATAAGAAGCGCAGGCTGCTCAAAATATAGAAACTAAAAAAAGGGCATCCGAAGCCAGTGTATTTATTCATTTCATATCTCGTCCCGTTCCTCCTTGCTTTGCTATTCACTCATCTCGGCTTTTAGCCAAGATCTCCCTTCTTTGCCAGTCTCAGTGCTCTATATCATCCTCCAAATATGTTTCCGCTTTAATTCGTCTCCTTCATTGCAACAACGTCCTCCAACAAAATGCCTCATCAAGCTCTGGGGAAATTCGAGCCCATCCTTTTTTCTTTACCGCATAATTTCTTGGTAAATCAGTTGCTTTAGCTGCTCCTTGCTCAGGGTATCTTTGTGCTTATCGAAATCGAAGAACTCCTCCGGGATCGGAGGCGCGGTGGGCTCATCATCAGGGTCGTGGTATGGCTCGAGATAGGGGTGCTTGAGGGCATCCTCCACTGTGATTCGCTTCACGGGGTTGAATGCAAGCAGCTTCTCAAGGAGGTCGAGTGCCAGGTCGGACGTCTTGGGAAACAAGGTGCGGAACGGCACCTTCTTCTTGAAGGGCAGCGAGCGGATGTATTCCCTCGCTCGTCGAGACTTGATGCCGTAGTAGTCCTCCATGGTCGGTGTACCAAGCACATCCAGGATCAGCGTCAGCTGATGGTGGTCTGCAGAGGGCATCCTGTTAGTATGACTGTACCATGGCATCTTCAAGCCAGTGCATCGAGCTTGAAAAGGACAGCGACGAGGTGTGTTGGCACTTACAATCTTTTCCGGGGAACAGGGGCTTGCCGCTGAGCATCTCAGCCAGGATGCAGCCCACGGACCAGACGTCGATGGCCTTGGTGTACTCCTTAAAGGTCAACATGATCTCGGGTGCGCGGTACCATCGCGTGGCAACATATTCCGTCATGAAACCCGAGTTGTCTTCCTGAGAAGCGGCAGACCTGGCCAGACCGAAATCGCAGACCTTGAGGTCACAGTTGGCGTTGAGCAGGAGGTTGGACGGCTTGAGATCTCGATGCAGGACGTTTGCCGAGTGCATGGCCTTGAGCGCACGCAGCGTCTGGTAGATGAAGTACTGGCAGTGGTCATCGGAGAGGTCCTGGGTTCGGATGACTCTGTGCATATCCGTCTCCATGAGTTCCTACGCGCAAATTCCATGGTGAGCACTTGAAAAAAAAAAAAAACGAGGCAGCTTCCGGAGCTGCAGGGGAGGACATACCTGGATAAGATAGACCTCGTTAAAGCTATCGTAGCTTCGAGGCTTCTGGATATCAAGAATGGAGATGATGTTTTCGTGGTTGAAATAGCGCAGCAGCTTCATCTCTCGAAGGGTTCTCAGGCAGAACATGGAGTGGTCGAAGGGGGTGATCTTCTTGATGGCGACCTTTTGCCCCGACGGCTTGTGAATTGCAGAGCTGTTGGCGTGCGGGCGTCAGCAATTGCCCGTGCAGCTACGCCCAGAGGCTAAGCTCCCTTATAAAAGGGGGGAACGGAGACTTACCAAACAACTCCATAGGCTCCTTCACCAACGACATCCTGAATGTCGTACTGCTCGCTGACGTTGAAGGAGATTTTGCGCGATGCCGACGCATTATTTGGGGGATTCGATCGAGACATGGTGATTGAACCAGAGCTCTGTGCGAGTTGAGGCTAGTTCGGTTTGGTGGTGATGGATGCTTGCCGAGTACTCGTGTGTTGGAGTGTGCAGAGGCGAAACACAGCAGCAAGCTCTCCGTAGGCGTTGGAGATTCTCGTCGATGCCCGCAGGCGAATATGCGGATAGCCAAGCAATCCAACCGCAACTCCACTCAGCAAACTGGACGCGGTCAGTTGAGGTCCCTTGCAGCAGGTAAGAAGAGCGCAACACCCGGCGGCGGGGAGTCGTGGCCAACTAACAGAGTCAAGAGTGGCGTGTAGATGCGGCTGCCGAGTCTCTCTGGAGGGCCGCGGGTTGCTTGGACAAGGGATGGGAGCTGAGTCGAGTTGTTGGGAGCGAAGGAGGCACGGTAATCCGCTCGTGCGTACGTCTCGGGATGGACAGAGTGCGATTCCCAGCAAAGTCTCGGTGAGTTGAGAGCCAGAGGCACGAGTCGGGCTGCGCTGCGGGGTCGAAGGTGCGTGCTGGCGATTCAACTGTGCCAAGTGGGGTGGTGGAAGGTCTTTGTATCTGAGCTGAGTGGTGGTTAGCGACATGTACTTTGTATCGCGGCGAGCAATAATTCAGGAGGCCCGGCGGGGGCGGGCTAGGAGGCGGAGGGCGATGCTCCAGAGCAGGGGGGAGCTCGACGGACTTGGAGCTTTCAGCAGCAAGCTGGAAACGACATCAAGGTCCCCTAGCCTGCTCTGCTCTGCTCTGCTTGGACAAAGGGTGCAATACCGGTAAGCCGCCACGAGGACGAGCCGGGCCTTGCGCACGGAGGGCAGAGAAACAGAGTTACAGGTTCGCATGGACGGATTACAGGTCCAGGGCGGCCGCGGGGGATCCGCTCAGGCCCCTTGCAACTGTCCTGTGACAAGCTGCCGATCCTGGCAGAACCAGATCGAGAAGCCCTTTGTTTAAGCGGCTGCTTGCCGTCGCCCGCCGGCCTTATTGAGACGTTTTGAAGCTCAAAACGGCAAGATGTAATGCCTGAGAAGGGGGCTGCAACGGGGGACGGGGAAAGGGGGGGGGTAGAGAGGATGATGGGAAATGCCGTGGCAGAGGGCCTTGTCCCGCATAACGCATACGGGAGACCAAAACGCCGGCATACATACGGGCTAATGCAACATACCCTTTGTTCTCTGTGTTGAAACGAAACCCGTGGGAAAACAAAGTCCCGTTCCAAGGGTCCTCTTGGTCGTTTTCCAGAACGAGGCTGGTTTTGGCTTGCTGCAGAATGGGGGGTTTCTCCGGCACGTGCTTGAAGCCTTCAAAATTGCGTTGCTACGCTCTGTGCAAGGTGTAGAAATTGGGAGCTATGATTAAGGGCAGAAGTGAAGAAGAATGCCATCTGCACCATCAATTGTGAAGGAGAGAGAATAAAGTACAATGTACAGTAAGCACAGCTCTCTCTTCACAGGTTGCAAAGCTGCTAAGATAGGGTACAACTACTACACACCCACAAAATAGTCCCCAAGGTCCAGACCCGTGCCTTCAACCCACACGCAGCAACAAAGTAGCGCCGCCTAAACTAGAGCCCGCTAAAGCCTCCCATAGCGCAGGTGGTTCGTCAAGGGGGCGACATGGGGGGAAGGGCTGCCCGGGTCCAGGGGCGTCTGGGCGATCTTACAGGCTGCCGATGGTTGGGGTGGCAGAACCCCTGTGGTGCAGCGAGCGCTTTGCCGCAGCTTTCTTGCGCTGTCGAGCGACCAACAGCGAGCGAGTGAATCATGCAGTGCGATTCCAGGCCTGTGAGAGGCGCAACGGAGAAGAGGCACTCCGTAGCATCATGCAGTTATACATTAGTAGGCGCCTGGTATGAAAAGAGCATCACGAACTGAGTGCCGTCCTTTACTGGCTAGGCAGGTAACCAATAATCACCACCCGCAGCCACAGGATGTCAAATGATTGCTTCTCCAAACAACGCAAACCAGCTCCCCAAGTTTCACCATTCTCTTCCCCAACCGGGAACCTCAGACCTCAGCCCTCTCTTGCTCCGTGCACTCCGTAGCCTCCTCCAGGTCGTAACAGAAACAAAGACAAAAAAGAGGCTCCTCTCCCAAGCGCCTAATCCCCCTCCCCATTGGCCAGCCAAGCGTCCCCCTCGCCTGTTTCATCACATCCCCACCTGCGGCGCAAATCACAAGGGGGAGGGCGGGAGAGACCAACCTCAAACCTCGACGTTAGAGGTTGTTCTCCAGCGCTGTTTCAACTTGGGGGGGGCTTGCCTAGCTCTCTTCTTCTTTCGGGAGCCGTATTCGACCAAAAGAGGCCGTCTTAGTATTCCCCGTGCGCACAAAGCACGCCGTAGAGCAGCTCGCAACATCACAACTGCAATCACATGAGAATCTACCTGCGCGCTCCAGTGCAAACGTGCCCCAAAGCAAGCACCAAAACGCCTTTACGCCCGCACCGAATGTGACCAGATCCAGTCCACGGCGCCTTAGCGTCGCGCGCCTCTTCCACGCCGCAGTTCGTAGTCACCCTCGTATTGGTCTACCTAAAGAGCTCGAAATATGGACCATGGCAAAAACCAAGAGTCGGTTTAAAACACGCCACTTCCTTTATTCCCCCGTCCCGCACGCTCCCCCATTGCCGATGCGTGTGTGAATGGCGGTGCGGCTGGCGGTCTTTCCGGCCGGCCCCTATCGCCGTCATCCGCGTATCATCTGCAAGACTGGACATCCAGAGACAAGGCAGCAGTTGGCACGAGATGGAGGGACCTGAGTAGAGTGTGGAGTAGACGGAGAACCGCCAAAATCATCTCGCACCCCCAAGCAAGGTGCTCTGCCACAAGTTGAACAAGATTCAAAAATCTTCAATACTTCAATTTTTTACTACTATTTTGAAATATTGAGCGTTTACTATAAACCATGATACCATCCCCTCATACTCATCCTCTTTTTTTGCTCAAGGCCCGCCACCATGTAATCCCTCCCGCCGCGACCTAGTCTATACAATTATAATTGCGACACCACCTCTCCATTTACTCCGTAACATTACTGCACAACCTAGATTGTTCTCGCGTTAGTAACGCTGTGACTGCCAGGGAAAATCCCATCATGGCGCTGATTGACATACCTTTTCTCGCAATGAGCCCAGCCACTGTGCTGCACTTACTCCCTGGTCCGCCCGGTCCTCCACGAGCAGCGTCTGTGCCCACAGCTTGAGCGATGGCTCGCCGTCCTCCCGCACAATGTACAGGTGCGGCACCGTGATGCTTCCCACTCCGAGTGCTCGGTGATCACGGCTCTTCTGGATCACGGCCCGGATGCGCTCGTTGAAGTCGTTTTCCAGCTCAGGAACCCGTCCCTTGCCGACGTGAACCTGCGTGCGGTCCTCCACTCCAAACACGTCGGCGATGAGCTGGGGAACCGCATCTCGGCCCACCCACAAGAATTGAACCTGGCCGTCATCAATCAGATAGAGACCGTATGGTACTAATCTCTCCGAAGACAGGTTCTGTGCTGGCGGGAGGACAATGTGGCCCGTGGCTTCGTCCGGCACGCCGGCGTTGTCGGGCATGTCATGCAGGGAATAGAGCCTCGGGTAGATGTAGCGGATCAAGAGCGGGAGCGGGAGCGTGGAGAGAAGACACAGGGCAGCTGATCTAATGTCAGAGGGTATCTGTGTTGACTTTCGTAGGCCGACATTCTTCGTGAGGCCCAGGAACAGGAGAGGAAGCCCACGGAGGTTGGCGGGGAACTGCAGGCCCCCGCCCATGCTGCCACCGGCAAGCTCCTTCTTGAACGTCTGGAGAAGCTCGGTGACCTTGGCCGACAAGGCATCCCGGGCCGCATCCAGACCGCTGCTGAGCGCTCTCTCCACGGCCTTGTGGCTGAAGTAGGTTGTGATGGCGGACTGGTCTGCGGACGCGTACAGATCCGACAGGTTCGTTGTCGTCGGCAGGGCAAGAGTCAGCACCCTGATACGGCGCTCCCCATTGCATGTTGTATGTAGCACGGCCGCCTGGAGACACACGACGTTCTTAGTAAGACTCTCGTCAATGGCAACTTCGACAACGTAGGCCTGGTCGCGGGGGAAGGCCGGGAACGCGCAAAGATCCGAACTGCGGTTGAAGAAGTTTCCGTAAAAGGCGTTCATGCGCAGACCCGTAGTCGCACGAACTCGGAGCACGGCTTCCAACCCGATTTCAGACGACAGGTAGTCGCTAAACTCGGAGGCGAACTTCAGCGCGTCTTCCGGTCGCGAGGCGTGCCAGCCAGGGTAGAACCAGGTCTGGCCACCTGTATATCTCGGCAGATTGCTCAACGAAGCCACATCCTGGTACTGGGATGAGAACAGGAACATGTCGATGGAAACCTGGTTCTTGGAGCACTCGACGGCAAAGCTCTTGTAGAAGCTGTTGGAGGTCTGCAGGAGGCTGCTCTCCTTGGAAGTTCCCAAAAGCTTCTTGTCTTCCCTCATATCGAGCTTTCCGACACCGGTGTTGGGCAGCGAGGCCGTAAGGACAACAATCTTGCCGCCAAGCGCAGAGATGAGCTTGTGTCCCGCACGCAGGGCCGATCCCATGCACGAACCGTTGCTCTGGTTGTTCTGGAACATATCCGGCAGCTTCTGGAGGAACTTCTCGATGCTCTGGCGACTCTCGGTCAAGGGGACGAGAAGGTCGTGGGGCACCGGCAGGAAGGGCTCGTCGAGGTCGCTGACCACAAGCATGCTGGTCTCGCCATTCTCATCCGCATCCTTGGGGATGGAGAAGTAGTGGAGGCTAGAGTCAACGGCGAGGAAACCCAGGCGAGTTCGGCGATCCGCATTGGGTATCCTGTTCAAGCTGTCCAGGATGGTTCTGGCACTCGTGGCCAAGAGGCCGTTGGAGACGGCCGCATAGCTAACGTCAAAGCAGAACAGGTACACCAGAGGCTGGGGCGGCCGAACCATGTACTCCTGGGGGGCAACGAACTCGACGACGGCGTGGTTGAGTTCGTGGCGTCGCCATCTGTCGGCCGCTTGCTGAGCCGCAGCATCCCAATCAAACGCCTGAGGGACATCGTTGCTCAGGTTGCACATGTTGCATCTCCAACGGTGGCCGTGGTCCAAGAAGGAAACAAAGGGGTTGATATATGTCCTGCATCTTCGGCAACGGGAAATGACCTGGTCTTGGACAACCGGTATGGGGTCCTCGTCGTCGTGAAGGGCTCCGTACGGCTGGATTATCAGTGCAAACGGCAGCTTGGACTTCTTGAGCAGCGAGTTTGATGTGGGGACGGCATTAATGGTAGAGCGAATGTATCGCGGAGAGCAGTTGGCGTCTGTTGAGGCAGTCACGCTGGACTAAAGGACGAGCAAAGAAGGCGTATTAGCACAAGTTCACGCGTGTGGCAGGTTGATGGGTTGGATGTCGTTCTTACATTGGGTGGGAGAATAATGGGAGGCGGGGGCAGATCCAGCTCTGTGACGTTGAACGGCTGAGTCAAGAGATCCGAGGGATACAGCGGGTTGAGAAGAGAAGGTCTGCCTGCTTGGGCCACCTGGGGGGGTTGAGGCTGGCCTCCCATCTGCATGCCGGCCATGCCCTGCGTGATGCCCGCGACACCAGCGGCAGGCCCTTGGCCAACCGGCGGTTGGTATCCCTGATCCGGAGCTTGGTAGCCACCGTAAGCGGGTTGCGCTGCGGCGACGGGTTGCTGCGCGCCATAGCCGACCTGGGTATACTGAAAACCAGGAGCGGCAGGGCCGCCGGCGACGGGCTGAGGCTCGCCCTGCGGATATGCTCCGTATGGAGCGGCGCCGCCTTGGACTGGAGGCGCACCGTACGGCTGTCCGACCGGTATCTGACCGCCAGCTAGAGCATTGGCTCCTGTGCCGACCTCGAAAGCTTGCGCCGCATATCCTCGCTTCTTCTTCTTGCCCGCAGCGGCTCCCTCGTGCTGCGAGGCTGGGGGCGCGGCCTGGCCGTCGTATGGCTGCTCTTGGGCTTGGTGATCAAACGGTTGGCCGTAGCCATCGTTGGGTGGCGCCGACATGATGAGATTGAGCCGGCGGAGGGCGTCGATATGTGCGCAGCCAAAGGGAGGCGATGTTGATACAGGTCGGGTCGGTGGGGAGGGCTGGGCCTCGGAGGGGGTTTTGCTCGGGGCAAGAAAGCTCTGCCTTGGAGCACGGGGCGGTGGTCGGGTGAGGGGATGAAGAGGCCGAGATGGAATCCGACAATGGAAATCTCGAGCAGTCCGCCGTCGAAGCCAGCCGTCCGAGTGGATTGGCAGGCAAGAGATGGAAGAAGTTTCGTTGGTCGTGGGCAGGGCCAGCTGTCACTGGTGGTCCAGTCGATAGGTAGTGTGTCCTTTTTGGATAGGTAATGAGACACCGCCTCTGAGCCACACAAAGAGGGGCGCTGTGGCTAGGGAGGCTTTGCGACTGAGTTAGCGGCTCCAGTACAATGATGCGTTGAGGATTTTTATAGTTTGAAAAGCAGAACATTGGTTTGACAGGTGTTCATTAGAATGGCATTGTAAGGAATTCGCTAGCCTCGGTGCTGCTAGAAACACGTAGCTACAAGCTGCATTGGTATAGGTTGGCGAGGTGGTCAAAGCTGCGATGCCACAGCTGGCATGCGTGTTCAGCCACATTCTTTGATCGCAGTCGATATGGAGGATATTGCAGGGAGTTTAACTCGAGCCACGTGCTGCAAAATTGACACTGGAGAAATCATGAGACGGCATGGCGGTTGCCGCGAGGAATAAACCCTCGTGACAGGTATCATGGAGGAATGAGGTGCCTATAAAACTGCTTTGTGAAATGGATGCTGAACAATAAGCCAGCCTGCAGGGTAGGTCGGAGCTGGATGAGCAAATACGGAGTATGTGGCACGGAGTTCGGCAACCAACGATGGACAGGCACTATAAACCGACCAGGGCCGCCGCAACGGTTCGCCATGCATGTAGTAATACTGACAGACTGCTCTCGCGTCAGATTCTGCCCCTGTTGGCCGTGGCCATTTGATTGCAGCGTCCCGATTGGGACATTTTTCGCTGTGGGGAACCTCCCCATCTCAAATGCCTGCGCGGAGGATTTTCTCGGACGCCAGGGCACAGAGCATCATCTATCAATGGGCTCTTTCGGTGATTTCTCAGTGCAATGGTGGTAGTGCTAGTATATCTGATGCCCCCTGCAGCGTGAATCATACCATCACAGGACCCCAAATGCTACCCATCTCCAGATAAACCCTGCTTGCACCATCAATGCCATTGACGAAAACCCGTGGAAAGCTTCCATCTCCAAACAATGAAAGCCACCTGCCAGGCCGGTGCAATAATAGACGGCATCTAGTAATACATTCCACCACAGCCCACCTGCCCACAGCGCATTAGCGCCTCCAAAAGCCCACTGAAACAGCCCCCGGCCAGCAACTATCTTCCGTGCTCTGGTCCCTGGCTATTCTATAGCACGACTAACAGAGCCAGCATCGCGGCACACGGCAAGGGAAGAGGGAAAAAAAAAGGGCGCGCCGGATGGCAAGATGCCATGCAATTGCATTAATCAACAACCCGGCCTAGTGCTGGCCAACCGTAGTAGCGAAGCACATGCAACCACGCAATTGCCGCCCTGCGCCGCTTCGTGAGAAAGCTATTTCAGGTAGCGACAATTCGCCTTGCAGGAAATAAAAAGGAAAAAAAAAAGGCAGAGGCCTCCTCTCTCCACGCCCGCGTTCCGCACTCGGTTCATCCCATCCATTCTTTATCCAGCATTCCCTGCCGGGCCCCCTCCATAAACACATCCCTCTTTCTTCTACCCTCCAGCATTTCCAGCTCAGCTCAGCTCAGCTCTACCTCTTGTTAATCTTTCTACTTTGCACAAAACACACACTCCCTTCTCTTCTTTCTTTCCTCCCACTCCAGGCCCGCCACCAGTTTTACGCCTGCCATTCCCTTCAACTAACTAAACCTCTTCCATCTAACTACTGTACGCTCCTTTGACATCATCCTCGCGCGCCACAAGTCATTTGACAATACCTTTTGACGGGTTTCTTTGCGCCTCGTTCTAAATCGCTTTAATACACCAAATAGCAAACTTTCACACCAAGGGCCATTTTCTATATACTCTCACTCGCCTCTCATACCGCTCAACTACTACCACCCCTTCGCATCATTTACTCTGTTACATCTCCGAGTCGCAACTCGCAAATCATGGCATCGACTCTTGGGTAAGCCTCCAAAGGCCCTCCTCTCCCTCCGCACAAACTAACAAGCAGTGCGCGCGCGCCTCCAGCCAAATCATCCCCCTCATCATCGCCATCGCCCTCGTCAGCGGCGGCGGCTGGGTCCTCTACCAGATCTACCTCTCCTTCACCAAGATCCGCGAGACCGCGTCCGAGCGCATGGGCAAGAAGAACGTCGTCTTCACAAAGGAGGGCGTCCGCGTTGGCGTCAAGCAAATGCAAAACGAAAAGTACGTCGACAAGACGCAGAGCTTCGTCGTCAAGGCGTGGAACCTGGGCAACGCGCAAAAGGACGAGGAGATGTGAGTGCACCACCACCCGGCTTCTTGTCCATGTCTTTGTCTTGTTTGGGCATGTGGTGGTTTAGTGATCTAACCCGAGTGTTCTGTTATAGGAAGAGGAAAGGCTCGAGATAACGAAACCGGGGAAGACAGCTAACAAGTCAGTTTTGGATCCAAAATGACATGTGACAGAAAAGCGTTGGAGATGGTCATGGGGGAGTGAGCCCTAGTAGGGGCTTCAGGGGCACTTTCGATTTCTTCTTCTCTTCATTAGTATTCCCCCCTTTTTTTTTTCACGGACACGACTATTTTGCAAGAGCAACGTGGAGGAGTGTCTCACAGCCAAGCTTTACGGCATTTGTTTTTTCTTTTTTGTTGTCGACGGTTTTGAACAAGATATCTAAGAGGCAATCATTCCATATCCTATAGTGTAACTCTATCCAAATTTCACCGATACCCCCTTTATATTAAGCAATACGATGACGCTATCAATCATGATAGCACTCTACTGCGAACCTATGCGCCTAATCCCCCTTTCCTTTGATGATAACCCTGGACCTACGCCTTCCAATTCCCCAGCTTATATTGATCCGCCTACTCCCAAAACTCAATCGCTCTCCGGACTCGTGTCATCATACGTCGACAGAGGTGGCTGTTGTGACGTCTGTCGAGGTCATATTAGCGGTCTGGCCATCGCTGATGTCTCGAAATCACCCGCTGCTTCACTTACCAAGACTGTCGGCTGGTTCTGGAAGCTCTGTTTGAACGGCGGCGGCGGCGCCATTGGTCCTGTGGATAAAACCTCGGATGGTTTCGCCACCTTCATGGACAAGAGCTTCTCGACGTTGACGGACGGACTGTTGGACATTAAGCCATCCATCCTTATGAGCATGGAGGGAGTCCGGTAGTTGAGCTGTGTCGGGGTTTCACTTGTTAGCCAACGGTATGGTATATAACTAATAAAAAGCTGCAATGGATGGGAACACAAAAGGAAAGACAAGGCAATGCATACCTGAGTTAACATTAGAGCATAGGATACGCCGAGTTGCTTCCCAATATAGCTGAGTCTTCCCTTGGCCCAGGCCCTTTGGTTGTCGGTCATGTAATCTTGGCCCTGGATGCAGGCCAACGGCCAGGTAAGAAAATATCCAGCGAGGCTCTTTGCGCTGTCGTCCTCCCCGCAAGCAAACCCGGAGAGGCTCTCTTGCTGGAACAGGTGCCTGCGCGTGGTAAACCACCCGAGTTGATAGGGCACCGAAGCAATGATGTCGGTTATGCTCTCCACGCATATCCTCCTCGCCGTGGCATATTCTGGTGCTGTGCGATAGTCGACCGGCGAGCAGACCCAAGCCGCGCACCGGATCACGAGGGACGCCAGAATGATTCGCGACACTCGCATCATTCCCCAAAGACTGGCCACCCACAAGTCCGGGTAGGCATCGACGCGGCCCGGGAATACCTCCAGCTGATAGTAGTCGGCGTCAGGAATCTCGTCCTGCCAGAGAATGGTCCGATAGCGATAATTATCTGGAAGCGTCTCTGCCCACTGGACGCATTCGAAATCCACCTCTTGGGCCTGCCTGATCATGTCTCGAATGGCTTCAACGCTTTCCATGTTTCGAGGAAGCTGGCTCATGAGCCGATTGACCTCTGCCCTGATCTCTCCGGCACGAATGCCGAGCCTCTGACACCGAGAGGCGTTGATATCCCGGACTGCGTCTGAAGTGACCCACCAGTCCACCTGCATTAGGGGTGGCTTCGCGGTGCTGAGTGTGTGGACAATCTACGGAACTGCGGTTAGGAGAGGAACACGAAAGTTGGAAAAGAAGGATATGGCCTACCATTTGTGTCCGCACTGCTATGAATAATGCCACGCCGATTTTGGTCCGGAGTTGCTTGCGGCCTCGTTTCCTGACGAGCTGAATCGCGGCACGGATGTGAGGCCCCCAAGCCAGCATGCCCAGATTTCTAGTTGTGATGTTTTCGAAGAGACCCAACAGGAGGATTGCGGCCAGGGTTGCATCCTGTTTGATGGTGTCTGGGTTGTTTAACGCTATATTGATTGCCCCCAGTGCCTTGGAGTGTGTGCGCAAGGCTCGTTCAACGAGATGTTGGTTTCCCTGCGAATTGGCAAAGCTGGCCATGGCGCAAGCGTCGAATGCGGCTTTGAACTGGGGAGCAACCTCCTCTGCTCTCAACAGCGGCACCACATACTCGAGAAACCCACGCCCGTTTCCTAACCGGGGAATGAGGACATAGTTGGATAAGAAATGGCAAGTCACCTGGCTGTCCAAGTCCATCTGCGGTCTCTGCAGCAAGGTGTACAGGCCGGCCCAAAGGATTTGCTGATTCTTGCGGCCGTATGAGGCCAGCGAAGCCAGATGCTCGGATGTGCTGAAAGGGGGGTTTAGGTATGCAGAGCCATGCGTGGCGTTTGGGGATGATGGTTCTGACGAGGAGCCAATGGCAAATTTGCTCATTCTCTGCGCCTGGGCCTTTTTCGACGCCCGCTGCGCTCTCTTCTCTGTGGCCTGAGTCTCGTTACGAAACACTAGGTCGAACTCATCTCTGTACCCGGGGCATTGCCGGCGAGACTTGGCACACTGCTTGCATGTGGGCTTCGTCTCGTCACACTAGTAGATGATGAGTCTCGACGTGGAGCTTCATGACGGGACAGGGAGCAGAGGACATACCTTGATGCGACGAGTACGGCACATCTGACAGCCCCTTGAAGGCTTGCCTTGATAGACCATGGTGGGCGGGGATGGGCTGGTATCGGGTTATATCAAATGTTGAAAATCGGGATCAGACGGCGTATTGCCGAAACCATGATCTTGATCCTGTGGATGTGGCCTGAAATTCCCAGCAATCTCAACGTATAGACGACGAATCCCTGATGTGTATTTTGATGCTTACTAAATGGAGAGGGAAATGCGTTGATATTGGGCGAAATTGCTGACCCTGGCCCGGTTTTCGAATCGGGATAGGAGAGATCTAATGAGGAGGAATCGCAATAGCATATGAAGCTAATAGTCACGCGGCTCAGGCCAGTCCCAGAGACTGGGGGGGTGGAAAGAGAAGAACCGGAAAGGTGCGAGAGCCCAAATAGCAAATCAGGGAGACAAGGTTGAGAGATGGAGCTGCGGTGGGGTTTGGAGTGATGAGATTCAACCTTTGCCGCACTTTCTTAACACCAAGGCAAAGAAAGAGAGACTAGGAGCCGAGAATTTGAGGGCGCCAACCAACTCCCGAGACGTTGGGGGGAGCGGGAGGGGGCCCCATAAACAGGAGGCCACGAAAGGAAATGTTTGCTCAACCTGTCACAAGGCAGGCATGTGGATGACGGTGCAACAGTGAGTGACGACAAGTGCCGAGCCGTGGGAAGTAGGCGAGAGAGCAAAGTATCTTGGAAAGAGAGGCTGGTTCGGTGGAATCGAATCGACGTGTGTGATTTGCCGAGGCTAGATGAACGACTGAATGTGCGGCCCCCAGATAAAGTGGCGAGTATATACGGCAGAGCGACGGCGAGAAGACGCGGGATCAAGACAATTATACAAGGCGTCAAAGAGCTACTGGCAGATGCTTGCAACGCACGAGGCTACCGCTGGCACAGTCATATATCCCGTCTACTAAGCGAACCCGTCCGGACCCGGAGGGCAGGATTGATTGCTGGCAAGCCAGGGGATGCCGTTGGGGATTTTGGGTAGTGTGTTGACCAGGGAAGCTCTGCCGGTCGCCTCGCTCGGGTTAGCTCTCACGCGCGGGCTGGTGCTGTTGGACCCAGCGGGTGCTTGGTTGTGTTTTCTCTGCGGGAGTATCGAACAAGAGCCGGCATTGAAGCAACAGGAAGAAGACGAGGACGAAGAGGAAGAAAGACGGCAAGTGTGGGTTCTGGGCCGGCGCGGAGAGCGAGCAAGAGTGGGAGGGGGAGAATAGGAGGCTCCGAGGATGCAGAGCAGACGGGGAGCTGAAGCGGTCTCAACGGCAGATGCAGATGCATATGCAGGCCAGGGAGCCGGACCAGCCAAACGGCTTCGGAGAAAAAGAAGGTTTTGCCTAGAGAGGGCAACAGGAGAAGAAGGAGAGTTGAGTGGACGGACAAAATCGTCAACGCATCGGGGTTGGGAAAAAAAAAAGGAACCAGACCAGACCCCTTGGCAGTCCAACTGCCACCAAGCTCGATACGAAGCTCGCCGGTCTGCATTGGCACGGCTACAGGCAGGCAGCACGGCGCCCCAGCCGCTAGCAGAGCTCGTGCATGCGCCCATCGAAATCGACGTTAGGCCAAGGCGCTCGGCAATGTAACCTGACGTGTCGGGGGGATCTCAGTTGCTGTGTGTAGATGGCGTCGACGCCTCAGACACTGGCAGACTGACAGGTGCCAGGGGGGCGAACCCGCCTGAGAGAGGGGGGAACCCCTGCTGGAGCTTCAGGTGACGGACAGAGCAGCAGGCGGTTGATGTTTACTATTCAGGGTTTCAACAGCGCCAGAGGACCTGGAAAATGCACCATCTCCTCTGCTGCAGCTCCAGCCAGTGGTCCCTTGGGTGGGCGCTATCACTGCATGCTACAGCTGCTAAGGAGCCTTAGGCCCAACATCGAGCTCCAAATTAGCGCCAGTGTTGGATGCTACTGAGGTAAGGGTAGAAGGAGGCAACGTGCCTCCAAGGCCATTGACCTCTCTGGGGGCCTCTGTTGTTTACGCGTATCCTTATGGCCTCGATGCAGGGGATCGTGGTCCTTGGACAGACGAAATGCGGAACAATGATATTATGACAAATTACATGCTGCTGCTGCTTGCTCTCCTCGACATGCGTGCTGAACAAGGCCAAGGTGGGGGGCGGCTCTCCAACCTCCTGGAAGCTATGGCAGCGGTGCGACCAGTGCGTCACGCATAATAACAGTAGTACTAGGTAGTACTACTAGTATACTTGCCAGTGGCTCGTAGAGAAAGACAAGTTCTCGGCAATCACTCAAGGCAATGTAAGGAAGCCCCTGGCCTCAGGCTGCAGACTGCTGATGGGTAAGGCTACCTACCTATTATCGCATAAACTGTTCTTCTCCCATGCAAAAGCATACAGCAGCATTGCATGACACCTAAAACAAACTGAAGAGCCTCACTCACCAAGCAGCATTTACACGTGCACCTGCAGCGCGGAGGTCGCATCAGCGCTCGGCTTTCGGGCTATTGTTAGCTGCGAACAAGAAACAGCCTCCGTTTGAAGAGCGTTATGGGTACTCCGTACGTTGCCGCCGCTACTATAATTACCACCAGCACCAGCACCCTCTGTTACAAGGAGGGGGGAGAGGCAAAGAGGGAAAAAAAAAGCCAATCGAGCCTGCAGATCCGCCAAAAAGAGGCTACGTGCAGCTCCGGGACGGAGAGGCTACTGGCAGACAAGAGGGAGGGCCTAGACGCACTTTCGCAACCTCCCGGATTTCCCGCGCAGAGAGTTGCCATTGCCCGGGATGACGATGCAACTTGTTGAAAACGGCCCTTGCTGTGGTTGTGCGTGTCTTCGTCTAGCTGGATGAGGCTCGCTTGCGTGTGGATACATTGTACTATTCGGAGATGCAAGGTTCGATGCTATATCGGTCTAGGCAGGCAGATGATCAAACCGCTTTATTCCAAAAGCAGGCACAAAGCCTCACAAAGACGAGTAAAAATAACATGCAGCTGGCTGTCTGTCTGTCTGCACGGTTCAAGTCCTAATACTAGGTAGGAAACCCTTACGCAGCCAACATAAACCTCAAACAGCAACACGCCAGCCGCCAAGAAGCCACTTGACCAAAACAACATCATCACCACAAAGGCATCGCCCCCAACTGCCCTTTGCCGATCGTCTCTCCCGAACGTCTCTCCACGCCGGTAGGCCAAAACACGCGAAGCGAGACGGACCACAGCGTGCGCACGTGCGACCTCCCTCGTCGCACGTCGCACTCCCGCCGCCTGGGGGCTTCAGCTCAGCACGTGTTGCATTGTTTGCTCTTCTCTCCTCCTCGTCTCTTTTCTTTGTCTGGTTTCCTTCCATTCTACTCCTGCCCCCTCTTCTGCTTCTCGCGTATCCGCACGGGATATCTTGTTGGGTTGGCTGGTTGGCTGATAGGCTTCCTGACCCTTGTGCGACGTGCTCAATACAGCCCCTTGGAATACGGCCCGTCCGATCTGCTATGCCTGTCTCTACAGCTTGAGATAGAGCTAGGTACCCGGCAGCATTAGATTATTCCATAATCCGCGATTCGGACCTCGTACTCTGTAATTGATATCCGCAAGTCGAATTACCTGCGCAAACCCTTCTAGATTCCAGCACCCATTCGGATAATCGTATTGCTCCTTGGCAGCTTGGGGATATATTGCGACGGGCAGAAAACTGCCAACAACTCTCCCAATCCATGTAATATCGACACAAGCACGCCTAAAAGTTACTCTAGAGAAAGGCGCGGAGATAAAAAGACACAGAGAACAAGGATGTAAATGCTGCTGTGTCGAATAGCTACCATCATTGGCATCTGTAGCTACCAGTCCCTCTTCCCCTTTCACTGCCATGCCCCTCCTAACCACATCCGCAATGCTTGAGAGCCAAAGTCCCTTTATAACACTCATGTAGATGGCGTAAGTCGACACCCATCTGCCCCTTTACGTGCTTTTCCTGTTTGTTTTTTTCCCCCACCGTGTCTCCCCGCCTGAGGCTCTTGCACCACACACTCTAAGATACAAAAACTATGCTAAAAAACACTACACGGCAATAGGGAAAAAGGCAAACTCCTGTTGCGCCCCATTGTCTCCATGTAAAACCCTGCAAGTCGACTCCGCCGACGCTCCGGCGGCCGAATATGTCATCAAAGTCTTTCAGCCCTCGAACAAGTTAGAAATGCCTTCTAGGCCATCAGGTGTAGCCCTGTCTCCCGTTGCGTCTCCTCTTTTTCGGCCCGCAGCATCTGCTGCTGCCGGGGTGCTGGTCATGAATCCTTGTGCCATCTTGCTACGGGTTGTGCGCTTAGAGCGACCTGAGCTGTCGAAGCCGGCGCTCTTATTTAGTTTCCCCATTTCCGAGACGCTGACCCCCTTGAGATCTTTCAGGAACTCTAAGACGATTGCTCTCTGTTGCCGCGTGTGGGATCCTGGCTTGGCCACGTAGGCATTTAGACGTTCCAATTCTCCGGGGTTCACATTTGGCAGCGCCAAAAGTACGTCGGTGGGTGTCGATGTGATTGTGCTATAGAAAACCACAATTGTTGCAATGAGCGATGCCAGTTCTTTTTGCACGTCCACAAAATATGGTTCGTGGAAGGAAGTGATGCATGCTCTCATTACGTCCGAAGAGATGTACTCTCGGACAGCCGAGGCGATTTCTGAAGGAATAGGAGCCGTATCCACCGAAACACTTGCACCCTGTCCATCGGAAATTTGCTGTGCCTGGCTTCTCTTGGGCCCTTGACCAGGAGTCGAGTGGAATTCCGGCACCAGAGATATGAATAACCTCAGGAGCATTCCGCAGCACCTTATATCTCGCATCCGAATTCCGTGCATGCAGAAAAGTAAGAGTGGCTCGATTATTTGCTGGTGAGTCAAACAAAACTTCCGAAGGGATGGATACGCTTCTCCGGAATCATCGTGTTCGTCGGGATCCTGTGCCTGTGACTTCAGAGTTGGGGGATCTAAAGAAGAAGAAGAAGAAGAAGAAGAAAGGTCAGCAAATGACAACGGTTTAGAGCAGTAAAGAATTGACCATACTTGGTTTGGTTGGATCCAAAAAGTCCGCCACCATCACCACGGCAGTATACGTTACTTGGCGGAGGATGCTCTCTGCCTTCATCTCCTCTTTAAGCTCGGCATCTCCATCTGCAGCCACAGTTTGCTGTTGTTCAAGCTTCGCCCACTCCGAGTTGATTTTGGCATCCATTTGCTGGAAGCACGAAGATAGAAATCCAGGCAGGAAATTTTCGCGGCAGTCAACTGGGCAATCATCCACCAGGTGTCGGACCAGGCTCAGCAAGTTGCTTTGCTGGTGGGTAGACAGCCATATGGAGTCTGAAAAGAAGGCCTCCGACAACGGGGCGGCCAGCCCGCTGAATCCGTAAAACTGTGAATGAAGCTTACTCATGCAGTATATAATACCATATGCTGTCTCGCGAACAAAACGCACCGACCCACGAATCGTTGACGCCAGTCCCTCTATCGTGCTTTTCTTGTCGAGAACTCGGGCATAAAAGTCATCTTTACTGCCTTCTGAAATGCCAGCCTGCCAAAATCGATCGCTCAGGACTTTATCTACCATGTGGCGCATATCTTCTGGAAAGCCCGCCCAGTTGTGCGGGTTATGTGACGCATGAGCATAGCTAGAATGGAATTAATACAGATACGCAGCATGCCGGCCTTGCTCAATAGTACGCACCTCAACAGACGCAGCAGATCCGCTAGGATGTTTGCAAATCCCTCTTCCCAGATTGCACAGGTAGCCTGGAATGCGGTGGTTGATTTCTCAACTCGATCTACGGATAGAGCAAGGAGAGTTTTCATCGGACGGAGAGGCAATTGCTGTGCTTCGTGTTAGCGAGTATGTAAGAGAAATAGCAAGGTTCCAAGATCATAAATACCTTGAGACGCTCTTCCAACTCGCTCTGGAGAGCCAATCCCTCAGCATCAAGCTCACATGAGCCCCAGTCCTGGATTTTGTGCGCCTGATGGCTAACCAGGTATGCCTGGGCCTTGTCCAGTCCAAGAAGCTCGCAGAAACCAGAGTATGATTTCACGGCGGACTTGATATTCTCTTCTTGCCATTGTGCCTTTACCGGTTCTATGAACTCCCGTAGTTTATGGGCCTTGGCCTGAGTGTCGATATTTCTAGATCGATGTCTGCGCCTGAATTAGAGTCCTGTACCAGCTCCACACAATTCTTGACTTACATGATTAGGAACAAAAAGCTTCGATAGGCAAGAGTTCGTCTGTCATCCAGCTTTCCAGTAGACATCATCTCATTCACACGGGCTTCTATTTGGTCATAAACTCCCTAACGATCAACCACAGTTAATGTTACTTGCTCGAGAAAAAAGAGGTGTCGAAAAGAGAGCATACCAATAGGTGATCCGGCATTCCAACCGCAAGACGATGCAGCTCGACCATGCTTTCAACTTGGAAATCTTTGATTGCGTCGTTGTAGGCACGGTATTCTGGTTCTAAAACAGGCCACGTAAGAATTATATGCTCAAGTACTTTGAGCATGAAGTTTGCGTTCTTGTTCAGAGCATTTGTCGAGAAATAGACAAGTAATTGGAGAGTCCTCTTTCTTATTAGAGGGTCCTGCAAAGCGCTCTGACGTTAGCGTATTGGGGAAAAAGCGGATGCAATTGTTTTGCGTTCCCATAGAACAGAAAATATACCTCAAAGTTCATTTCCAGGAGCCTCGTGCACCAGCCCTCAAGACTGGACTCAAGCTCGGCAATCTGCTGTTGCTGTCCAAAGAATCAGTCAGTATTAGTGTTGGTGCACACGCTTCAAGGGTCTCTGCGACCTACGCTGTCATGTAAATGTGCCCTCTTCCACTTTGCATAGCCCTTCAACGACGCCTCAATGAGAGTGAAGTGAGAATCTACCTGCAAAACAGGCATTGAATGCTTGAAATAGGTTTGTTCTGATCATGTCAGCTCGTACTTTCAATAGGAGCAGGGACTTTGATTGAGTCTCACTGTTAAATGGAGGCTGCCCATCATATAAATGTTGGAGAACTTGCTCAGTACGCCCTAGGATATGCGATACTGCATCGACTAATTTGAGCTGTACAATGATTTCAACAATTTGCGAACTATAGCGGCGGTAGTTGCCTAGGAAGGCGTGGCGTTCGGGAATGGTATCGGTATCCTCCAGTAGGAATAGAAAGGTTGGGTCAGTGGTATCAGGAGGGAGATTTTCATATCGGACCAGTCTGGAGCTGCAGACCTCGAGAAGAGGCCCAATCATGGGTGCAACAAGATCACTTGGGCCGATTAGCTTGTTCGCCAGAAGCCTCGTCCACGTTACTAAAACTGGGATTGACACCATGAGGCTCTGGTTTTGTACTACTTGGAGCAGGAGCTGCAGGAAAGCTTCAGGGACTGCGTCATGGGGGACCTGGGAATGTTTCTTCTCAAAATAATCACCCAAGCTTGACAGCATCTGTTGTTGAAACACTTGTTAGGAGGGGTTGGGTAGGCATGGGCTGTGCGATATCGTGGGCATACCTCGGATAGCTTCTTCAAGATCTGGTATTTATCTTCATCTATGTCGTCGGCTTCGACAGCCGACCGTTCAATGAGCTCCTTGAAGAGCTGAATGGATGCGCCACTGTACATGGGGGCGACAAGGTCTCTAAACTCTTCATCTGTAAAGTTGGATCGGCAATACAAAGCGTGCAGGGCATCTAGAGCGACCTATTTTTTTTTTTTAAAGGGAGCTTGTCAGCGTGGAGTCGTGAGAATAGTAGCCCGTCCAATATTCCAATCTCACCTTTTGGATTTCGGTCGACGGTGACGCCAAGCCTGCAGATAAGACAGCCACACATCGAGCAGACGATATAGCTTTGGGAATGGCCCAGGGCATAAGCGATAGGAGGACGGAGTATCCTTTTACGATGCATGTCTTAACCTCATCATTCTTGGTGTCAGAGCTGATACATAGCCCTAGGAACTCGGAGAGGCGACTGAGCCAGCCCTCGTGACCACATCGAACGTCTGGTCCAGGCTGGCGGTTGGGGAAAGCCTCGACCAATACTGCCGTGGGAGTGAAGATCTCGACACATGCCTTGCTAAGGACGCCTTCTCGCATCGCAACCACCGAGTCGTCACCAGCAAAGACCTCGTCCGACAAAGCCTCGAGGACAAACATGACAAGCTCCTTGTGAGCAGCTGAGTTGGGGATCTGCCATAGCTCAACGAGCATAGCATCCATGTCTGTCCAATCGGACCCCCAGCTTCTCTTGGCCACTTCAACCCAGAGCTGGGCAGTCTTGTTTCTCAGGTATGACGGGTCCTCCTTCGAAACCGCCTGGCTCAGCTCCAGCACCCAGTTCCGAAGGGTATGGGCCTGCTCTTCGGTATATGTTGCCCATCGGTATCGTATGGCATGCTCGAGAAGCGATAGGGCGTAATGGCGGACAACGGGCGGCTGGGACTTGTCGGATGCGAGGCTGTAGCCTTGGAAAGGAGCTTCGGCGATGTCTTTGACTTCTTCCAGGAAAGATTGGGCTTCCCTACGCGCATCATTGGTCGAGTGCGGGCTGTGAACCACCTCGAGCGCCAGGTGAATCTTGGCGAGCACATCTGCATCTCCGCCGTTTCTCGCGTCTCCGCCGTTGGTAGACATGATTGATAATCAGCCAAAGTGGCGAGCAGGAACGCTGCAGAGCTGATGGGTTCTGTTGCGGCTGCACGCGGTGCAAACGGGGGATCCTCTTGTCCCACGAAACAGCCTCAAGAGTTATCTTAGAAGTCGGTCGGCTTGGGCACGATCATCGAGAGTGGCTGCGTTCACTAAAATAAAAAGAGCAGGGGGGCCCGAATATTTTGTTCGATAATTGGGGTGACAGCTTTTCGGTAGCAACGCCGGCGGGGTTTGACTCGTAACAATCAGGCGTGCAGACGTGACTCAACTACTATACCAGGACAGAAGAAGGGCAAAGTGCAAAGAATGGATTGGAGCGAGTTCGCACGCCGAAAGAAAACGCGGAAGCCTGGCAAGATTATACCGAGTTACATGTGAAGGCGGTCAGCTGGCAGAAAGGAGAAGGAGGATCCAGGCTGGCCGGATTGTGCTTCACGCAACGCCCAGTTGCAATTGTCGCAAAGCTGAAGCTCTCGCTATTTTAGGGGACTTTTATCACGAAAGTCCAGGCGACGTTAGGCCGGACTTGGCTATGGATGGAGCCCTACAGGTCGCCGAGCCACTAAAAACACTACAGCGCATCAATTCGCACAGCGGCAACAGCCGGCCGTCATCGCCATGCCTCGCCAGCCTTTTCTTCATGCGACTGCGGTGCCACAAAGCTGCAAGGCTGAGAGCATCACCGATATCGATTTCTTCAAACACAGCACCGGGCACGCGCCAGGCAGCAGTGGAGCCCTGGGAACTCCCTGGATGCCGGCGGGCTCTGCAGGATCCAGCCATCTTTCTCCCCAGTGGAACCGCTGCAGCGTTGGTGGAGGGGCGTGTGGGAGGTGTGTGATGCATCAGTCGATGGCCATCCGACTCCGTCCGTACCTTGTCCTGGCAGATCAGCAAAGCAGCATGCCTCTGCCGAAATGCACCCCGCGCCGGACCTGTTGTTTATTAACCGAGATTGATGTCTAGCTTGCTTCGCTTCGCTCCGTCTTCTAGAAGGAAAAAAAGCAAGCCAAACATAATTGCCAGCCCAATAAGGCAAACCGCCCACTTACGCGTTAGCTGGCTCGACTTTCGATTGTCAATCGAGGATTTCTCACAATGGGATTGGACCACCTGCAATTGACTCTAGTATTATCGCCGTGGCTCATAACCCCAAAGACATAGCAGCTTATCATAGAAGCTGGTCGAGACAATGCGCATCCTTCCATCCGCCGCGAGTGAAGGAGCTGAAAAGTCCGAAGCATAATTCATGCTTTTATGTTCTTCAAACCGGGCCAAGACTATGCAAGTCCAATCCTGGCCACCATTGTCCGTCACAATCTCAACGAGCCTCGCTCCAGCATACATGCAAGAGGCTAGGATCCGTATCCTCGTTGTGCCTTCCGCTATCCGGATATCCACCAGCTTCAGCCTCCACACGCCCCCGCCCAGGTTCTCGTCTGCTAACAGCTGCACACGCTTCAAGCCATACGATTGATGAAGGTCATGAATGGCAAAGACTCGCAGATGGTCATCATAACTGCCAGTGACAACTAGCCTACCTTGATCATGTGTTGATAACGGCAGAGGCAAAATTGCAGTTACTCCTGCGTCGTGCTGCCCCTTGATTGTTATGTGGTCAAACGGCGTGTCTAGGGTTGACGAGGGGCCATTTTCTTCCCCTTCCCCTTTCCAGTGACAAGTCGTATATCGAAGCATGGAGTCGTCTCCCCCACAGTAGACTGAGATGGGCTGATCTGGTGCATGCGATGTAGGATCCACTGGAGAGAAAGCTATACACCAAGCCTCAAGGGAGTTATGAATGTCAACATCGGTGGATTCTGCTATCTTCCACTCCTCATCCAATTGCAATAGCCGTGCCGATCCGGTGGATGTGGTAACTCCAATTACCCTGCCAGCAGCCGGATGCCAGTTGCACTGCAGAAAGAGGACATCGTCATCTAGGTCCTCGCATCTGCTTGTGGCGATGTGCTGCAATGGTGTGGTGGCGTCACTTAGCGGGTCGAACTTGAACATGGCAAGGGTTCCGGTGCTGGATACTACTGCCAAGACATTTTGGTATTCTGGTGCATCCTGGTAGAAGCGGAGATCCAGCAGAGCAGATGGCTGCATAACAGTTTGCACTATTGATCTGTTTCCTCATCAGTGGTTAGTAATTTAGCAACCTCCCCGTCTCTACGAGGCGTACGTCTGTGCAACCTTACATGTTGTCGCCTTCAACCTTGAGAACGACAAGGCTGCCATTCCGGTTCTGGGGTTTGGGAGCCACTGTAGGCTCCTCATCTTCACGCACTTCTGATGCTGTCTCGGCGTTGTCGTCCTTTTGCAAGTTGTATGTTCCCACCACCAAGTATTCTGGGTGCGCGGGACAAAACTCAGCGCAGCTAGGCGGAAGATCCAATATCAGCGACCGCAACGAGGTGATGGGAATTAGCTCTTCCATTCTCGGCGCGCGGCACTGATACTGAGAGAGAGGAATAAGGGGGCTGGGATTTTCGGGCAAAGTGGTGGCGGTCAAGTTGGATATACGATTCACCTCATCGCTGCCTGTGGGAAAAGAAAGTCGCAAGCACCAAAATGCTTCCTCCAAGATGTGGCGTGCCGGTGGAGCTTATCGGATAGCTTCCCGCCAGCCCGGCAGCATTAACTGGAGACGAGCTTGCAGGGGAGGCTCTTGTCAATCACCAGCGCCCCCGGAGCAGCTGTTTAGTATGAATGGACGATAATATCACATATAAGAAACGGTCCCCGCGTCAAAGTTTCCGCTTCTCTGCCATTTCTGCAATTTTTCACCCTCCGAACTGACAAACGGAAAAGCGTTTGCGTGTCGCTCAAACGCCATGACCTTTTCACCTACGCGTGGCCAGAAGTCTTCTTAGTCAAACTCACACAAAACGCGGACCGGCCCATCCATCTTGTCGTGGCAGCTCCAGAATAGCTGAGCTAAACTACTATTACTAGCTGCCTACGCCTACGTTAGCACGTACGGTAGCACTCGGTAGGCGTCAACTTGCCGCAGCAGCGGCGTGAGTGGCTCGACGCCGCCATGGACTCTGACGATTCCGACTTTTATGGTATCTTGAATTTTTACTTGATTGGATTGAAACAAAAGCGGTGACACCCTCTGACCGGACAATTCAGGTGATGATGAAACTACATCACAGCTCTTGCAACGGGTCGCCGAGTTTGACGTGGACGACTGGGCTCAACAACAACGGGTGCATCCGGGCCGCCCCCAGCGACAGAGAGATTCCACAGAGGAGGCGTCTCATCTGCATAATGCCTATGCTGGAATATCCTACGCTTGGCAGTTGACAGAGACGATAGACAACTTTCTTTCACGGCTCCCCCCATCAACGACCGACCAGACACCAGAGGTGCCGTGGATTTTTATCTGCAACCCCTACATCCCGCGGGTCCACAGGCTGGAAAGCCAGAGTCAATTCTCCAAAGGAAACGAGGATGAGGCACCAGAGGAAGAGGGAAGTAAGACAGGAATAGTCGCTCAAGGAGGCTTGGAAAGGCTTCAATTGGTAAGCAAGTTCATCGAAGGAATACAGAGAATGGGAAAATCCAAATCCTTTGTCGAAAAGGAGATTAGAAAAGAGCAGAAGCAGGCTATTGATGACATTCTTAACTTGGCCTATCTCGCTAAGGTTCGAACAGGCAAGGTATTGTCAATTTCCTGTACTCCTTCTTTGTCTGTGGCTTGGTACCCCTCTACTAACAGATAGTTATCTCTAGTGGCTGCTGTTCTGCCCTGCCTCAGAGGTAAACGAAATGTGGGAGATTGTCGCAAAAGCCACGGCAAACAATGAACTAGGAATCGCTTCCAAGGTTGCGCCGCGATCGCCACTGGAGGACCCTCGCAAGGATCGCCTCTTATGTATATACACAGCAGACTTTAGGGACAAGGCTGATGTTGGGCGTGTCTTGCGGAAGATGCGGGAGCTCAAATTGATCGAACCTAGGGGCCGCCCAATTTACTATAAGCCAGGTAAGTCTTCTGTTGCTGCACGGCGTGTGGTACGCCAAAACTGACAGTGTTGATCGACAAGATGCATTTACATATATTGGAATCGCACATGGTAATTCGTGGGGGCTGAGAGCCTCGATTTATAGCTCCACCGACTCGTTCCCAAGTCGAGCTTGAAGAGGATGCGAGATAGGTGATATGTATCACATGGGAAGAAAAATGTGTACTAAAATGTTGCGATCGATATAACCGATGGGGGACGACTGCTCACGAATGTCAAGACCACTAGAAAACATATTGTATGCTAGGACAAATAGAGACAGCAAATATGCTAAACGCCAGTTTTGAATGATCCTCTCATCATGTCACATCCTACCATGCCACACTATCCCATACGCCGCTTCTTTTGTAACAGTCCGATATAACCCCGAAGGAATCTCCCTCTCTCTATGTATGCCACTAGCGAATCAGCAGAAGGACAGCAAGAAATACCCCAACTCAAGTTATGTAACCTGATGCTCCATCGTAGATGGAGGTTTGATCTGGGTCTACGGCCTTCAGGAGGAGAATCAGTCGATAGGCGCTATTGCCATTGAGGTAGTACCGATGCAATTTCTTAGATCGTATGAAGCCAAGTCCTTCGTACAGCCTCATGGCAGGTGTGTTAGTCTCCTCCGTCTCCAGCACAATCTCGTCGGCATTGCGCTTCGTCATGGCCTCGATGGCCTTCTTCACCAGAGCAGTGGCAACTCCCCGCCCGCGGAAATGTGAGGCCACGGCCAGCATGGCGATGTACCCTCGACGGGTTGGGGGTGAGTGTGATGAGTGAACCTCGAGCTTGCAGACGATGACGCCGATGAGAGATGAGTCCTCTGGATCCAGGGCCTGAGCGCATGCCTAATCAGCTTCTGAAGCATGCGCATATCTTGGGACGGGGGATGACTGACCATGAAGCAAAGATGAGACCATTGGCAGAGAAAGTACCGGTAGACGTAGATGCTGTATGGCTCACTCAAGTCTTTTGAGATGAGCGACCGGATGGCTGGGAGATATTGACCTTCAAGGCGGTGCTCGTACTGGACATATTCCAGGCCAGCAGGTGGCTGCTTGTTCGACGACACGGCCATGATATCTGCCCAATTCTGCTAGTTTGCGGTGAAGTGCAGCCCAAGAGGAATGAGAGAATGAGATTGATGCTAGAAACCTGGCCAAAACGCTGCCCGTATGCACCGAGTTCTTATTCCCCTCCTCTTCTGTTCTCTCTCGTCGACCAACCTCCTCCGATGAATGACTCAACCGTCGGCCAGTGAGTCGACAATGGGAGCAAACAGCCAATGTGGCAGCCAACCAGGCAGGCCGGTCAGCATCGGCGGAAAAAAGGAATCCTTCGACAGAACGCCTGCAAGGGGAGAGAGGGTGCTGACTGCGGCTTTGGTTGCAACCTTGGCTCTGACTAAAAGCCAGCGCCTGAAATTCTAGGGTGGAGGCTCCCCCCGTCGTCGCGTGACGGTCAATCACATGTTAACGGGGCGCCGCTGCTAATTCACTACTACAAACAGCTGAAGGCTTGAAGATTCCCAGATTCGGCCGTGGACAAAAAGCCCAATGCTTGAAACCGGGTTTCAGCAACTTGCCGCAGCCAATGGACGGGTTGCTGGGGCGCTCCGAAATGGTTCAGGTTTGTTTTCTCCCCTGTTGACACCGTTTCTATTTTTTTCTTCTTCTTTTCCTTCTTCTTATTGTTTGCAGTATTTGGCTCATGGTTTCCCCCTTCCTTTTTACTTTTCTCCACGGACGAGGAAACGCCTCAGCACCTTTTGGCGCTGTCAGTTTGTTTTAGTGGCTTCTCTATAGCGCTGGCAGCCACTAAGAAGAGCGGATCCCTTCTCGTGCCGCTGGATGGTTGCCCTACAAAGGAAACATTGACGTCAGCCACACTCAAGGGCTGTGAGTTATCTAAAACGCTCTCTTAGTACTGCCTGTTTTCATCATCTCGAATGCCAAGTCTTTGAATCTACGTCTACCGGAGAGCAACCTTTAGTCATATATACGGTGGCATCATTGCATTCATTAACCTCGTCTGTTGCGCTGTTGCGCTCGATCAGCCACCGGTCGCCGCCGCCTGCTGGCCTCTCTGGACTCCGGCGCCTGCGGCTTGACTTTGACCATGGCGACAACTCTTCGACGGCGGATTCCGCCAGAGACCGCCCAAGCTGAAGCTACCAAGGATTCAAAAGAAGACTCTCCGCCGATTCAGCCGACGTCTCATGTGCATGTTATCGAGCGAGGTCCAAAGGCGCGCAAGCGTCGCAACACCTTCATCTTCTTGCTGGGTGGGCTATGCGGTCTCCTTGCGGCGGGCTTCTTCGCCAAGACGAATGACTTGATCGACTTGCCTGAGCTTACAGACATCGCCATGGACAGCCTGCTAGACGTTATACCTGCCGGTCTTGTCAAGGACATGCGGGATCTCGTGCAGGGAGAGCGAGACGTTACCACTTCCTACGACTCCTTCTCCGTGGGCTTGAAGGCTCGAGCTGAGGGCCTGGAGGCTCACCATCCTATGATAATGATACCTGGCGTCATCTCAACGGGCCTTGAGTCCTGGGGAACAGCCAACATCTCGAGGGCGTACTTCCGGAAAAGGCTGTGGGGCAGCTGGACAATGATGAGAGCCTTGGTTCTTGACAAGGAGATTTGGAAGAAGCACATCATGCTAGATAAGCGAACTGGCCTTGATCCACCCTTGGTGAAGCTTCGTGCGGCCCAGGGCTTTGATGCGACCGATTTCTTTATCACGGGCTATTGGATTTGGAGCAAAATCTTTGAAAACTTGGCCACCATTGGGTACGATCCGACAAACTCATTCACAGCCGCATACGACTGGAGACTGTCATACCCTAACCTTGAAGTAAGAGACCAGTATTTCTCGAGGCTGAAGTCATACATCGAAACTGCGGTCGCGTTCGAGGGCAGGAAGGTCGTCCTTGCTTCGCACAGTATGGGCAGCCAAGTCATCTTTTACTTTTTCCATTGGGTTGAGTCGGATCAAGGTGGCCGTGGCGGGGGAGATTGGGTCGATCGTCATGTCGACTCTTGGATTAACATTAGCGGCTGCATGCTGGGCGCGGTGAAGGGTCTGACAGCGGTGTTATCTGGAGAGATGCGCGATACGGCGCAGCTGAATGCCTTGGCCATCTACGGCCTGGAAAAGTTTTTGAGCAAGGAAGAGAGAGCTGAACTTTTCAGGGCCATGCCAGGAATCTCTTCCATGCTGCCTCTAGGAGGTGACGCAGTTTGGGGAAATCTAAAAGGAGCGCCAGATGATCAACCAGATCAAAATTTAACATACGGATCGCTTCTCAATTTTAGGGTGGGTTCGAATTGGACGACTCCGGACCGGAACTTTACAGTCAATGATTCGATGGAGTACCTGTTCAACACGACTGAGGATTGGTACAGGGATCAGATCAAGCGCAGCTATTCCCACGGTGTTGCCCATACCACTGCAGAGGTTGAGGCGAATGAGAAAGATGCAAGAAAATGGATCAATCCGCTTGAGACCAGACTTCCGCGGGCACCAAACCTGAAGATATTCTGCTTCTATGGCGTCGGGAAACCTACAGAACGATCATATTACTACCGAGCACCGGATATGCCAATCATGACTAACCTCAACATTACAATTGATACCGGTCTTACCGAAGGCGTGGTTGACCACGGTGTTATTCTAGGCGAAGGAGACGGAACCGTTAATCTATTAAGCTCCGGATACATGTGCAATCGTGGCTGGCACATGAAGCGATATAACCCCGCCGGCGTCAAGATCACGGTAGTAGAGATGCCACATGAGCCTGATCGGTTCAGCCCACGAGGCGGTCCTAATACTGCCGATCATGTTGATATTCTTGGAAGACAGACTCTCAACGAGCTGATCTTGAGAGTTGCTGCAGGCAAGGGCGAGACCATCACAGACTACGTCATCAGCAAGATCGGGGACTATGCCGACAAGGTGAATATTTACGAGGAGGAAGACGAGAAGAAGAAGAAGACTTCATAGGTTGGTCTCTTTAATCTGGTGTTTCGGGTCACCTATGCGGCATGGGAAATTTGGCGTTTTGTGTGGGGAGCTGGTATATGCAACGGAGGCGGGCGGAGTGCTGGTTTCACGACGGAAAAATACCCTCAGACGTTGCAAGCGCATATAGAACAGTAGGCAAGAATAAACATGGATAAGAAGATAGCCCTAAAGTGGATTTATTTTTTTCCTTTGCTTCCTCAAGGACTTGTCAAGCGAGGCATAGGGGGGGAAGCATGTCCATGTCGTGTGTCCATGCCGTGTCTTATCTTGTGCACGGAGCAAAGCATGGAGATGGAGCCACTGCGGAAATGATGAATAGGAGGTACGAGGTATGAAGTAGAAATGAGGCTGACAAGGATACCGCTCCCTCCTAATCAAGGCGCTGCCCGTCAATTCAGCTGTGTTGACGGGAGAGGCGGCTTTTTCCTAACAAAGCAATGACGATTGCATGCAGAATGGAGTGCATGAAATCTATCAAACAGCCCATGCGCGTGTCATGCTCTGCAGATTATCAACGTCAGCCGGGCAAAGCCAGCAGCGGGAGTCGCCGCCTATTAATTTAGCAGCATGGAGTATTAGTGGCCGATGTCGTTGCAATAATTTTTTTTCTTCCTTTTTTAGCGCCACTGTGTGCATGGACTACGCCTGTTGGGTGACATCAGGCTCAGTCAATCAATCAATCCCGAAGCATCGCCTTCTTTCCTTCGCCTTACCCCACACATCGAACGGGGCCTTGCACTGCATTCCGCTCGCATCCCGAACAACAGAAACCTGGTCAATCAGGAGCCCCTTCTGGGTCGCGGGCTTGGCGAGCGTCTGCGCGCACTTTGCCCTTTGCTTTTGCTGTTCCATCTCCAAGCTTGGCGTCGTGATTTGCACTTTGCATCTCTTTAAATACTCCTTCGCCAGCCTTCGCCAAACCGTCTGCGCAAAGGGCCCAGATGCAGTCGCAGCCACGCGCTGCGGGACCTGGCAGCCATGGCGGATACCGAAGAGATGGTGCCCTCTCCGCTCTCTCCCCTCTCTCTCGAGGAAGAGGATGAGCTGTGGTCTGGTGAGTTCGACGGAGCGGGATGGTTGAAGACCGAGGGGAATGCGACCGGGACCGAGGCTGACTGCGTTGCCATCACGGCCCTCTAGAACTCGACAAGTGCGTTTCGGAACAATGCGACAGCCACGAATCCATTGACGATGCCCTCCGTTCCTGGTTGAACCTGACGAGCAAACTGCGCGACCAGCAGCCCGGGTCGCAGGAGGAGGTTGTCATGTGCGCGCAGATACTGCTGAACAGCGAAATATTCCAGCAGAACAAGGAATATGTCCGCAAGCAGCTCATCTACAGCCTGCTGCAGGAGGACGAGGCCGGGCCGCTGCACGCGATAGTGTGCATGCTCCTGCTTGACGGCCACAAGGATGAGGCGACGTTTCCGCGCATGATCCAGGAAGCGTGCTTCCCCCGCCTTTTGGAGCTGATCAGCAGCCGAGAAAACGATGAGGACCCGCGCCTCCACCGGTTCTTACTGCAGTTGATGTACGAGATGTCGCGTGTAGAGCGGCTCACGCCGCAGGACTTGGCGCTGGTGGACGATGCCTTTATACACTTACTCTTTCGCCTAATCGAGGGCGTGTCTAGCGATGTGAATGATCCATACCATTATCCGACCATTAGGGTTTTAGTAAGTCCCTTCTTCTCAACGCTCAGAGGTCACTGTCCCATCTGCTCTTCAGACCTGCTGACATCTGGTAACAGCTTGTTTTGAATGAGCAATACATGCTTGCTTCTACAGACACCGTGACAAACCCCGGATCGACGCCCGAGCCGTTAACCAACCGCATCGTAAAATGCCTAAGTCTCCACGGACCAATGTTCCGGACATTTGGGGAGAATATTATTCTGCTCCTGAACCGAGAGACGGAGACATCCCTCCAGCTGCTGATCCTCAAGCTGCTATACCTTTTATTCACCACCAAGGCGACGTACGAGTACTTTTACACCAACGATTTACGCGTGTTGCTGGACGTTATCATTCGGAATTTGATGGACCTTCCTGACGAGAGAATGTCTCTCCGGCATACATACCTGCGAATTTTATACCCTCTGTTGGCGCACACCCAGATGAATCAGCCGCCGCACTACAAGAAGGATGAGGTTCTCCGCCTGCTTAAAATTTTGAGGGGCTCCCAAAACGCCCACTTCGCCCCTGCCGATCCGACAACTCTGCGACTGGTGAACCGAGTGGCCAAGGTCAAATGGCTGGAAGAAGAGGACGACGCAGATTCTGAGGCGTCGGGACAGGCAGAAGTCGCTCGCAAGCTGCTAGGCATGAGCATATCGCCAAGACATTCATCCAGCAGCGTTAGTGTCAGTGATGTGGCGGAGGTCATGGAGAAGCCAGGCGTGCAGACACCCAGCCGAAGCAACGATGCGAAAGGGAGCGCCGGACACCATGAGCACGGCGGCGAGCTGGAGAGCGCCGGTAAAACCAAGAAGCCTCTACCGGCGGTGCCTAAACATAGGCATGGCATCCCGTTCAAGCACACGGCTACGGTACACATCAGCAGCGTTGCGGCGAAAAAAGTGCCACCAAAGGCACCGCCCCCTCGACGACAAGGCAAAGTCAGGTTGGCAGAGACGGCATCAGATGAACATCTCTCAGGGGAGACTAACTAGGGGAACTTGGCAGGCTCGTAGCCGAAACCACCCCGTTGTGTACGTTACTGTTTTGTTGTTTTCTTCTTCTTTTGTTCTCCTCTTTCTCTTTCGCCTCTTTTTAAAGGATCGTTTGGAAAAGGAGCCCCGAGGGGTAGGGCCAGGGCTCAAAGACGTTGACCGATGTGTGACTTTTCACATCTTTGAACTTTGAAACGAGTTACCGAAGCCTTTCTGGAGTTTTTGGAGTATATATGCAGAGCGGCGGGGATTTTCAGCTCTCGAGCTTGATCAGCGACAGGCTGACTATTGTTTGACATGAGAACTATGAGTAAAGGGAATGCCTCGCAGCATAGACAAGAAGGTGTTTATCGAGGCGAGATCAGCCTGCATACTACTTTAATTGTACATACACGCGTACATACAATGTCTTACTCGGGGTATAATGCTTGGCACAAGAGGCAAACAGGCAAAGGAGCGTTTGTTACTTGGGCGAATGTATTTTTGTTCATTCTGTTTTTGCTTTAGCTTTATAGGATTCTTCATGTACTGCACGGGACATTGGGCGTTATTTCCTCTCTATACTACAGATCGGGTAATTGAATCGTTTTTCCAGTGCATTATTTGACGAGAGACAAGCTGTATTGCTTGCCAGTCTTTGTTGGTATATGTGCGGAGCAACAGAGGCGCAATTCAAGGCCCACCCTCGATTTAACGATCGAGAAGCCGATCAGCCGATGGATCATGGCCAAGGCCCTCGCTTTATGAGGTAGTGGAACGAAACCCGCATGTTTCCCAGATGCTCCAGGCCAGTGCTGTGCGGGGTGGAGGGCGATTTCAAGATTCCATGATTGTCCCAATTCCAAAGGACGATACAGAGCAGAGCATTGGATCATTTAGGAATCTTTGAAGTGGAGAGAGACTGGCCGTGTGGTGGGGAGGAGGGGAGGGGCGTGTGGCTTGTGCTGGCGCAGGTTTAGGGGACGAACTAATACGTCATTCTCCGGGGGTGATTCTGACTGGGGGAGGCAGCCTGGACGAACGCAGCTGAATGTGGATTTGATTTATTGCAATTGGCAGTGCTTTGAAGTAGCAGCAGTGATGCTAGATTGTACCGCTAATGGGGCCAAGGGACTGCCTGTAAGCGATGATGACGATGGGCGGCTTTGCGCATTGGTGAGGAGACAGTCTCTCTCCCCCCATGTTAGGGGAGCCGAATCAACAGCGGCGATAGTGGTGAGTGAGATGCGGGCGGCGGCGGTTGCTGTGCCCCTTGGCCTTGGACCGCCGGGACGCTCCGTAGGGGAAGGATTACAGGCGCTCGAAATGGAAGAAGATTACAGGCACCTGCTGCTATTCCTGCTACTGCTTACAGTGTAAGAGCACTTGCGGTTGGGTATTGCATGTAGGTCGTTTTGGGTTCTGAGATGCCCTGTGCTCCCGCACAAGCACCTTGATGGGCATTGCTTGCTCTGCTCTCTCATGCACCGATCACCTCTCGTTTGCATTTGGCCCGAGATCTCAGATAGCACGGCTCCAGTACTTATCAGTGACGGCGCCGCAGATGCAAGCAATACCAGGCGGCCAGGTAACAGCGAGGTTCCTGCGCTAGCGCCCCCTCTCTTTCTTCCCAGGTGTCAGTCAGGCCAGATGAGGTTAATGCAGTGCGTTTGATAGGCAGCTCGAGCGCTCGAAAGAGGAGGTACCTCTGCGGCTGTACAGCGTGTGCGGAGTACCTGTGCATTGTCCGTCTCCCCGTGCAACGCAAGTCATACAGATTACACATAAACGAGGCCGATGCGAGGCGGTGGTTCGTGGCCCTTGTGGCTCGGCAGCTCCCATTCGCAATTTGCACGCAGCTGGCTGAGTCGAGCAAAAACAGGTAGCACCTCTCTCTGTCTCTCTTTTTTTCCATGGTCGTGGCGCTGCTCGTCGCTGTTGGGGGGCCCCCAGCTAAATAAAGCTTTAGCCTCCTTGGCCCCAAGTCTCACTTGTCATTGCGTCAACCGCAGCTGTTGACGTTGATTGTCTCTCATCTCCTCCCCCTCCCCACGCCCACCAAAACGCCTCTTGTGCTCTGTGATCGTCCGCCCAGACTGTCGTCACTCGCTAAAGAGGCTCGTGCGAGGCGAAACCTTGGCCTGGCGCCGGGCTTGGCTCGCATCCATATTAGAAGGAAACTATAATTATTTGGCTCGACGGAGCTCTGCTCTACCTCTGCTTCTATTTGCTCTGCTGTTGCTTTTTACTGTGCTCAGCTCTGCGTTGCTTTTGTGGCCGCTCGCACTCTCACTCTCTCTCTCTCTCCTCCACCATCGCAATGGATCTCCCGCTCCAATCTCAGGGATTGGCGCATCACTCACCCGATCTGAATTCAGCCCAACGACTCAATTCTTACCAGCAGCAGCAGCAGTCGCAGTCGCAGCGACACCTGTCCAGCTCGCCCTACCAGGCGCCCCAGAAATCGCGACGCCCGCTCTCGTACCAGCCGCAACCCACGTATCTCGACCCCGGCAGACGCTCAAATACTTCATCGCCTCACAGGCGGCCGAGCCCGATTCCCGGTCGCTTCACCGAGGAGTGGGACGCCAGCCAGCGCGGAAGCTCTATTCTCGACAGCCGCCGAGGCCAAGGCTCCCCAGTCATGTCTGGCTCTGCTGCGCCTGGCTCTGCAGCCATGCAGCGCTCCAACTCGGTCAACAGCTATGCGGCCGGCGATGATCGCGCCCTTCCTCAGAGGGGCAACACGCTGAAGAAGAAGGCCTCGCTGCGTCGCAGTGGCACGGGCACTGGCAGCATGGTGCGATCCAGCAGCCGGCGCAGCGCACGAGCTGGCAGCGTCAAGAGCCTTGCCCTCCAAACCGCGACCGACCCGGACGAGTTGCACAGCGCATTTTTCTGCCCCGTTCCGACAAACGGCTCTCCAACCGATGTGCTCGCCGCCAGATTTCAGAGTACGTTGCTCCTTGCCTCTCTCACACTTGAATTGGACTGCGCGCATTGCGATCGCCAGAGTTCGAGGGTAATGAATCTATCATCTGACGCTAACGTTATGTGACGTCAATAGCCTGGAGGAAGATCTTGAAAGACCTGATTACCTACTATCGCGAAGTACAGTCTCACTACGAGCAAAAGGCCAAGTCGCTCGCCAAGCTCTCCGGTGTTGCCAACAACATATCGAATCCAGCCTCGTTCCTCCAAACCGCCGGGATCGATGATGCCCTCCAAATCATCCGCAACTATAACAAGATGGCGCTTCAAGAGGCCACAAAGGCCAGGGAGATTGAAGAGGACGTCATCTTGGCTCTTACCGGCCTGAGAAGCGACCTACAGCAAAAGATCAAGGAAATCAAGCACCTGGCTGGCGACTTTAAGAATTCGGTTGACAAGGAGATGGAGGCTACGGGCAAGGCAGTCAAAGCCCTCTCCGAGGTGTTGGGAAAGAATGAGATGGACTCCTCTAACACGACAGGCAAGCAAGATCCATACCTTCTCAGGCTGGCTGTTGATCGCCAGATTGAGCGCCAGCTCGATGAGGAAAACTACTTGCACCAGGCCTATCTCAATCTCGAAGGCTCAGGCCGCGAGCTAGAATCCATTATCGTGGGAGAGATGCAAAAGGCATACAATGCCTACGCCGGCATCCTCAAGCGCGAGGCCGACAATGCTTACAGCGTCGTCGGCGAACTGCGCGATGGCCCAATTGCCATGCCCAAGGATCAAGAGTGGGAGCATTTCGTTTCTCACGACAGCCGGGTGGTCAACCCCAACATGCCCTTGCGCTCCGCTGAGCAGATTCACTATCCGGGACAGGACCATCTCTCGGCGCAAGAAATCCGTGCCGGATTACTGGAGCGCAAGAGCAAGTACTTGAAGAGCTACACAGCAGGATGGTGAGTTTTTTTTTTTTTTTTTTTTTTTTTTTTTCACCTTCGCCGATATTTGGTCCATTTCATAAGCTGGATTCTGACTTGAGATTTAGGTATGTACTTTCAACAACGCATCTTCACGAATTCAAGTCGGCAGACAAAGCGCAGGCCCCCATCATGTCCCTTTACCTTCCAGACCAAAAGCTAGGATCCCGCTCGAGCGAAGGAGGCCCATCGAATAAATTTCTCCTCAAGGGACGACAGACTGGGGCCATGCACCGGGGACATACTTGGGTGTTCCGCGCCGAGAGCCATGATACGATGATGGCCTGGTACGACGACATCAGGGCCCTGACGGAAACATCTCCGGAAGAACGAACAGCATTTGTACGGTCTCACTCACGGAGGAGCACGAGCCGATCATCGCACCGGTCAGTCAGCAGCGACGGACTTGACGAAGAAGACGAGGAACCCTTTACAGCAACCGAGCAAGATGTCCTCGCAGGACCCCGGCCAGATGTAGCATCGCGGCGACCTCAACCAGGTGGGCGGTTCCCATCTGACATGCAAGTCAACGCACAACGAGGCTTACAGGTGCCTCACTCCCCGTCTAGCGTAGCATCTAGCCAGGAACCATCGCCAAATGCCCAGGTAATCGCCGCCGCAACCGCCCTACCGGGAGCGGCCACGGCTGCCTATTCTCCGGAAAGGCACATGCATCACGACGAAGGCCATCACGAATACGGACAGAGAGGCGAGACGCCGATGAAAGACATGCACGCACAGGCAGTCATTGCCAATCATGAGGCGCAGGCCGATGGCGTCAACCCTTATACGAGCGAACCAGTAGGTCAGGGCCAGAGCAATCAACGAAACGTCTTGGTAGCGCCGGTTGTTATCCCGGGTACTCACCATTCAGCCATGGCCAACGGAATCACTGGCGACAGATCCCTCAGTCCAGAACAGCAGGGCGGAGGAGCGTACCAGAACGCTGCTGCAATTAACGGTGTGACGGGAGGAGTGGAGCCGCACGATATCAACGGAGGGCACTACACGAATGTTGGGGGCGCGGGAGGTGGACATGCTAACATCGCGGCAATCCATTCAAACGCAATCCCTAGGTCTGAGGTCCAGAAAGACGCTGCGGGATTGCAAGTCCTCCCCGGCCAAGGAGATCGGGCGGAGCCAGTTGGCGGCAATCCCGGGAGCCGAGCAGTAAATGACGAGAGGACGGCCAGCACGGTGACGGTCTCGAACCTACCGATGCCAGGCAGCTTTCCCAGGGCCAGCCTTTCGTCTCCATGAGAGAGGGTGCTGATATTTTGGTTGTCTGTTTTCTTTTGTCTATCCTCTGTCCAAAACGGGTTACACGTCACTACTTGGATACCATTTCTTGAATATGTTTTGTACAAGTATGTTGGGTGTTGGGTTGTGAAGGGGACAAAGGCGGGATCGAGCAACAATGATGTTGTGTGAGTTGATGGCGTTTTTATTTTAACATGGCTGGACCTCTCTTGTTGGTTTTTGAAGATGCAAACTGTGTTTGAACCGCACATCACTCATTAGGTATATCCGTAGCTCACCATGCGTGGTAAAGCTAGCAACTTTTTCTGATATTTTACTTTGAAGGAATAAAGTGTATTCAGCGAAAACGAATGATATCACATCAAGCGTGCCTCATTATCCTCTTGCTACTTTCACCTTTTGAGTGTTGTTAATATGCAGCCGAAGGTGAGTGCCACAAATATGGAGCACGCAAAGTACCAACGTATTCCGTGCCGACCAACTAAAAAATATGCCGCTCAAACATTATTCCGCACCACCCAATCAGGCGGCCCCAATCGGGCCCAAGCTCTTTGGAAACGGCAGCCTCGAAAATTTCAACACCAAAAAAAAAAAAGTTCCAACGACGAGAAGGGAACGGCAAAAAAAAGCGAAGCCAGGCCTCGACTCCAACACGAACAATTGGCCGTTTTCTTTCTCGCCCCCGAAACTCTCTTCTCTAGGAGGAGCTAATAATATATAAAAAAAAACCAACATCTCGCATCTCGCAAACATGTCCTTCCGAGGAGGATCTCGCGGTGGTGGTCGCGGAGGGCCAGGCGGCTTCCGAGGCGGACGGGGAGGAGGATTCCAGCAGAGGGACATGGGCCCGCCGGCGCAGGTTCTAGGTATGGCGAACCCTTGAGAGATTTTTGTTGTTTTTTTTGAAGTGTTTCTTCTTCAATTGGGAGGGAAATCTGCAGACTTGTTCTTTTGCTTTTTTTTGTTCTTGTTCTTGGCCTTTTATCATTTTCAAAGTTGAAATTGGTACAAGACAACGATTTCAAAGAACAAAATCAGAAAAGAACCCCAAGAAAACAGAAATAAAGCAGCAAACGGCTAACTAAAACCTTCAACTCAGAAATGGGCAAGTTCGTCCACGCCTGCGAGGGCGAAATGGTCTGCGAGTCCATCAACCCAAAGGTCCCCCACTTCAACGCCCAAATCTTCCTCGAGAACAAGACGGCCGTCGGCAAGGTCGACGAGGTCCTCGGCCCCATCAACCAGGTCTTCTTCACCGTCAAGCCCTCCGAGGGCATCCAGGCCACCTCCTTCAAGGAGGGCGACAAGTTCTACATCGCCCCCGAGAAGCTGCTGCCCCTCGACAAGTTCCTGCCCAAGCCTAAGCCCCCGCCCGGCGCCCCCAAGCCCAAGCGCGCCGGCGGCAGCTCGCGCGGCGGCCCCCGCGGCGGTGGCCGTGGCGGCTTCTCCCGTGGAGGAAGAGGAGGCCCTGGCGGCTTCGGCGGCCGTGGTGGCCGTGGTGGAAGCGGCGGCTTCTCTCGCGGCGGCGGCGGCGGTTTCGGCGGTCGTGGAGGCCGCGGTGGCAGCGGCGGCTTTTCCAGAGGCGGTGCCCCCGGCGGCGGCAGGGGACGCGGCGGTTTCAGCAGGGGAGGCCGGTAAACCAAAGAAAGAAAACCTGAAGAATGCCAAATCCTCTTTTTTTTTTCCACTCAAGAAACAAGGAAAACTCCCGTAAATGGAAAGGGAAAGGAATAAAAAGAAGGTGGAAGGAGGGGGGGAAAGGGCAGTGGGAAAATGCGCGGCCACTACGGCGACATCTGAGCGCGCGTTTTAGAGGGAAGGGGGGAGAGGAGAGAGAGATTTGTTTATATGTACACAGGGCTTCACGGCGTTTTATGGCTCGGTTATTCCTCATCGTACTTGAATTGGTTTTTTCTCGTCGTCTTCATTTTCGCCCCCAATTCTCTTCCACCCATACCTTCTCATACGTCTTAAGTCTTGTATGTTGCAATTCTCATACGACTAGCAACGGAGTAAGGCTACTCTCGACGAGAAATGGCGAAAGAATTCATGTACGAACAAAAAAAAACTAGAATTGCAAACGTGATCCGACTGTAGACAAACACATGCAATCACTTTTTGGAATTACCATCATAGGGACTCCCCGACGGTGACATTAAGAAAGAATAGGATTATTTGGGGGTATCATACTCTCTGTTACGGTAAGCCATGTCGACCATATCCTCTCCTTCTCGAGCCTATCAAGTGGTTAAGAAAAAGAAACCCCATCCCCGCCACTGTAATATTTATCCATATGCGAGGTGCTTGCCGAGCAGTCACCCTACCGAACGCGTTTGAACAATTTCTTATGCGCCAACCTCGTTGTTCATGAACCATACAAGACCATTTACCCTCTAGCCCCATTTGTCGCAGCCGAATATCCAGTGAGACCAAGTATAAGAAATAAAGCTACAGCTGGCCATTGCCACTCGAGTTGCCAATTTAGGGCTTCGGTATGCGTATCGTCTTGCTGGTCATCATGCAGCCGTGGAGCATGAACAGGAGCACGGCGGGGTGAAACTCGAGCGACGTGCCCGTGAACAAGGTTCCAAAGGGAATGTTGTCCAGGATCCAGCCTTGCTGCAGCCAGTAAGCCATGACGGCATCCAAGCCCAGAGACGTCGGGATCGGTGTGCCCTCGAAGTATTGGCTCTTGCCGCTGGCATCTTTGGGCAAAACGGCGACGGTCACGTTGAAGCGGGCAAGTCTAGTCAAGCCACAGAGAACAAAAAAGGTGAGGCCGACGGTATCGGCAGGAGTTCGAAGACCAATTGAAAAGGCCACCATGGCGGGAGCGACACCAAACGAGATCTACAAGGCATGGCGCATTAGTTGTGCCTACACCAACTGCTGGTGATGGGTATAGCAAAAGATGACATACCAAGTCAGCAAGAGAGTCCAGCTCCTGGCCCATAAGGCTGCTCTTCTTCCTCCATCGAGCAACCTTGCCGTCAAGGAAGTCAAAGAACAAGCCAAAAGGCAAAAAGGCCAGCGCCCACCGCAAGTGGTCGTCTCTTTTCGTGCTGTCCAGGCACGAGTGCAAGGACGAGAATATCGACATGACACCGCAGAAGCCTAAACTCATATCACATGCATCATTAGCACATGTGCTCGTCTCCCGTCTCCCCAGTCAGAGCCGCCGAAAAAGAGGGAGGGGGAACCCACCGTTCATAAGAGTGATGAGATCTGCGAGGTGCATGGCTCGTACCAACGAGAAGTGGCCCACGTCTGCAGAAAGAAGCATCTTTTGCTTATCAATTGCTATAAAAAGGGACAAGACACGATCTATTAGCTTCCGATTTGCCCCTCGGTCGACGAGTGTATGCATCCCCCAACATTGCTTCGCAACATGGGGAGCCACAGGCTGGGAAACTGTACCTGGCTGGTTCTGGGGCGCCGTGTCTCTCGAGGAAGGGCCATTCGTACCCGCCGAGGCGGCACTGGGTCGTCTCGACATGGCTGCTGGCGGTGTAGATGCGGATCGAAGCTCGTGAAGAGAGGCTTTTTGCCCGTGTATTCGGTTCCTTGTATGGGGTGGCGTTTGAAGGGCGTGAGCAATCTCGATGGATGGGTCCCGAGAAGGGAAAAAAGAAAATAATTGTTAAGTATTTTCAAAAGAAACAGTCCGTCCGATCGCGCGTAATGGCGAACACTGGGAGATGGTGGAGTGTCCGAGAATAAAACGAGGAAGAGAAGAAAGAAAGCAGAAAAGAAAAAAGAAGACACGAGGGGCTGCTACTTGCCGCGATATGCTTGAATTGCCATTTGACATGGGACTTGCTAGGTACTTTTTAGCTCTCCGCAGCTAGCGAGAGAACTTGCCCTTTTCCAGGGTGGCGCTGCTGCCGTCCAGCACTGCCATTCTCTCTCTTTATTTTTTTTCTTGTCCTTTGTGCAACTACCGGGCTAGTAAGAGGTGGTGGGCAGTATCCAGTACCTACTAATACAGGCGCTGCAGTTTGGTGCTGCCAGTACCTGTACCATGCATTACTACTAGGCCGCCCCTCTGATGTCAATGATGCACCCACTAACGAACCAACTGACTGACGCACAGCTGGCCGTCAACGATAAGCGGACAAGAAGCAGATCAAGCTGCCTTACTAAGGTGCCTACCTCATGCAGCAGCGTACCGTAGGTAATACCAGGTACACGCAGCGTCGAGTGTGATGACATGTACATCCCGAGTACCCAGTACTGCTACGTAACTACAAGTCGTGCCGTATGCGCTACGTAGTTGGTTGGTCGACATGCCGTCATCGGTTTCAACCTCTGCCCTGCTTTTGCTCCAACCGTACTTTGGGCCGAGACACCAAGAAAACTGATGGGAGCTTTGACAGCGCAAAAGACAAAAAAACGCACTTGAAACAAGAGCGAATCTCGCCCGGAGCTCAGCCCCCCAGCCCAGCTCGGCTGCGCATGTGGCGTTCACGTGATGCCATACAGCTGACCGGCACCAAGCAACGTGGCGGTGGAATTGTCACATGAAAATATCAACTGCGCTGCAAGGGCTGCATCACGGCCAGCACATTCACCCAATTCTGAGACACAAATCTAGGCAGAAGTCCTTTGCAACATCAAAGCCCATCAGCACCAGGAGTCGCAGTACCAGTAAAGTAGAGCAGAGCTGCCTCAGACTAAAACACTTCATTCGTAGCACTTGGCAATCTGCCAACGCAGCAATATCCTGTACTGATGATTATTTGATTCTAACGCGGCGCCGACAACGACACTATAAACTTTCACGGCCAGACCTAGGCCGAGAATATAAACGGTTATCAATGTGTACAACCCTCCTACTCAGTCGCATGACTGCGTCTCCTAAAATATCGTATCCACAGTTGCTGCTTCGGCTTCGGCCTTCTCACAAATGTGCTGACTTGTTTTTCCAGCGGATATCTCTGTGCCCAATACCAGCAACATAAGAAAAGGGGAAAAGAAAAGTAGAGAAAAAAATTCAACTCGGAACGCCGAGCACAGGCTGGTACCAGCAAGTCTGTGCCTTCTGAAATATCTTCCTTTTGGTGAGGCCAACGTGCCACTCGGTGCCCGCCCCATTAATTAATTAGTTGTTCTGTTTCGTGTACGTTGCAGCTGAAAACCCAAAAACCCCGTCCAAGGCAAGCTAGGTCCAAATGCTTGAGTAATCCATAAATGAGATGTAAAATGCATAAAATATGCTTCTTCCTCTATGTAAAAGGCGGCGCACTCCTAATGTTTAATGAGGATTGAGAAGCCGTCGAGCCATGCACCGCATGTACCAGCAACACCACAGATTGAGTAGCCCCGAGGAGGTATCAGTGTGTGTCTGCAATTCAAATGTTAGTATCATATCGCCCTTTGCTGAGTACAAATGATGGTTAAAAGTAACGTACGCGGAACCACCGTGAGCTTTTCCAAACATGGCTGATTTTCTGCCAAGACTAGTCAAGAGCTGAATGCCGTCGATCCAATAACCTGCTCTCACGACGAAACCAGTGAGGTACTCTCCGCGTCGGATATCTGCCACGTTTTCTCGGTCAGCTAGGGTTCTCTTGTTCTCTCTCGAATTAATTTCCTCACCAAATTCAAAAGTATCGCCTCCCTCCTTGCCTCCCTTCTTGCCAAACAGCTGCGTCGAGTTATCGTCATATATAAATTCCAGTCCATCCAGTGCCGAGCCGTGGTAGACAATAACGCGAGACATTATTCTGTCCTGCTTCAAAGCACTAGTAAAGACGGCTTCTTGGGGTTCGCTGCCTTGCATCTTTGACTGCCCGAGGCTTTTGCACCGGAAAGCCACTTTTCCACCAGGCAGCTTCACCGACGACTCCTTTGATGCAAATGCCTTGAAGTCATCAATATCCAAAGATCCTCCACCGTGAGATTTGATGGACACCTTTACGCGCCCTTTTCTCTTGGCATCAGGCAAGCGCGCACGCAGGTCCTGCTCAATCAGGGTCACTTGTCGCTGAACAGGGCTATTGTTATCTGGTATATACTCAATCCATGCGCGGCAAACATCGTCTCCTTCTCCAAAAATTTCTATAAAAGAGATTCCGGTTTGTGCTACGGCCAAGACATTGCCGCCATCGATAGCAAAGGCCTGGACACTTTCGTCGGGGTTCATCGGAACATCGTTGGGCAGCCTGAACGCAGGATGAGCTCGGAATCGGAGGCAGTCAAGGCGATGCCAGCCACACTCATCAGCCTGCAAGGCCAATCCTCCCTTGGATTTAGTTCTCGTAGAGTATGCCTCGCGAGCAACAAAACTTCGATTGAGAACAACGTAGTCTCTCAGCATAACTCCCCCTTCCTGGTGGGGGCATCCAAACAGATGCCCGACCTCGTGGAGATGCGCTCCAATACCAATGTTTGCGGCCTCCCAGGAGCTCCCCGCTTCATTGCAGTCGTTAGCCACATGCGCAGTGTCAGTTGGTGTGCAATCGGTGAAGGCCGGCACTACTTCCTCGAAGCAGCCGGGGTAGCTGTGCAGGCAGTGTGACCCGAAGATACCTAGCTGCAGCTCTCCGCTGCCGCCGCCGAGCGCGGCATGGCTCCGGATGGTTTTGGCATCCTTGTCCCAGTGAGCATCGAGCAGCAGGACCGCGACATACTGTTTCTGGCCAGGAAGGGGATTCAAGTGCTTCTTCACCGCGGAAGAAGCAATGTCGAAGAGCGCATTCTTATCCGTGGCCTTGTCGTACTGCTGCGCTTTGTTGAGGTCTTGCAGTTCCGCCACCGTCTTGTCGGACCGGATAATGTGAACGCGGGCTTCGGATCTCATGGTCCCACTCTCCCTATCGCGGTAGTTGGAAGAACCGGACGTCCATTCCTCCTCGAATCGAAATGTTCGTCGCCCAAGCTTATGTCGCCACATCTGTTCCGCAGTAAAGGCCTGCCAGAGATACGCTGCCATTCGAAATTTCTTGACGGCGGTTTCGAGTCCATTGCCTTCCCTCTCTGCTCGCGATGGCGTGGCGTCAAATGTCCCAGGGGAATCTTTACCTAGGAGAATGGCCAGCTGCAGTGGAGGGGCGTTCAGTGGAGGCACCATGTGAAGAGTTAGGTACGAGACATGGATAGGATTCGACGATGAGCTGTTGGCAAGTTTCGGACTGGAAAACTCAAGCCTGATTTTGTTGGGGCCAGGTTGCAGGTACACAAGAGCTTTGAAGTTAGAATCGCACACAGGCCAGCTGGTCGGCGGGAAGCTGTCGTCGAGTCTGTTGATGATGACGGTGCCGTCAAGGTGAGTTTGCATGGCCTCTCCGATTGTGCCATGCAACAACAGTACTTTTTGATATACCTAGCACAAAGAATTAGCCATTGACACAACACTTTCCTATCAGACTTGCAAAACTCTAAAGACCCCTGGCTGAGAAGTATACAAAGACAGTATGGCCAGACGAGGTGTAGCACAGAAAGGGGGGGCGTGAACAAAATGTCTGCGCAACGTACCCATGCGTTTTCCGAGATATTCTGGACGCGGGGGGTATACTGGGATACAGGCAGGTTGCTCCTCCCATTGGGCGATGGAGATCCCAGGCCAGACATGCCCGAGACGCTGTATCGACTGGAGTTTCCGCCCATCATGGGTCGATTTTGAGCTTGTGCCGGGTACTGGCTAGGCGCGATGCCCTCTTTGACCTGCAGATTAAGCGCGGGATCTGATTGATGAGCCATGGAAGGTGGCGTTAGCGAGCCGCTTGAGGGCGTGGTGTCATGGGTATCGTGGCTCAATGCACCATCGCTAGACGTGTCGGTCGAGTTTTCGGTTCGGAAGCTTGCCCTTGATCGACGTCGCAGGTCTTTGAGAGAGAGAAAAGTTGGGGCCATGGCTGCCAAGTTACAAGGGTGAAGCTGAAAGGCGTATTAATATGCGACAAGAGAGCTCTGCTCTTTGCAGAGAATCGCTGCTTGGTTTTCTTTGCTTCCTAACAGCAATTGGAACAGTGAAGGCCGGTCAAACGAATGGCGGTCGAGCAGCAGTGAAATCCGAAGGAGTCGTTTCTCAGCCGCACCAAAAATGAAAGGAGCGGCGCTAGGCGCAATCGTCAAGCTGCATAGAACCAAAACCCCCAAGGCGCCTGCAGTTGGTGATTCGCAGTACCGGTGGCGGTAATCCGTGATGTAGAGAGGGTAATAAAGCACCTATTTAGATGTGTGTGTGTGTGGTCTCTCAGTCCGGGGCTGAGGCTGGCGTGCGTGCGCTGATGGATGCTGACGCCTAGGACAGAAGTCGAGCAGGTTTGAACCAGCGTCAGGAACTCGAAAGCGCGAGTTGGTCTCCAAATAAAGATGCTGGAGCAAGACCAAACCTGGAGATGTCGAGAGAGAGGCAAGCAGGAGGAGAAAGCCAGCAGCAGCTGTCAAAGCAGCCGTCGGGGACAGTTTGTAAGAGCGAGCGAGCGGACGGTAGGCGCCTGTTGCCCACCTGCGTGCGTGTGCCGGGATTCCGTATAGAAGTGCGAGCAGGTGATTGAGAGGGAGGGAGGCAATCGGAAAGATCAGCAATCAGGCCAGACACGCGTCACCAGTCAATGGACAATATCTCGAGATTGGGGGGAGGAGAAGGAGGCGAAAAGGGCTTTGATAAGCGCCAGATGGTCAGGAGAAGCTCCCCTACTCAAAAACCCCCCCGACCCGACAGCGCATCTGCCCCCGATTACCAAAGGCAAGGCTGTTACGTAGCATGGCTGCCGTGCGGAGCAATTCTCTGCAACTCCCGTATCCGCCTGGCTGCAGGCAGGCCAAAGCGAGCATCTCGGCCAAATTGGCTTGGGGAGGTTACAGCCGTATCGATGACGTCGCAACGGGCTTGCGCGACCCCGTTTCGTTTGAAACTTTGAGCTTTTGACGGGTCTAGGATGCCGCCAGCAGTGGGGGGACGCCAGAGGGATTGGCCAATTCGCATAGCTGGTGCTATTTATGTCAAACGAGCCGCCGCGGCTCTGAGGGTGTGCCGGTTGAGCAGATCTTACAGGTACTAGCTGTAGTAAGCAAGCAGTTTGCTTCTTTTTTTTGTTGCCGGCTCTGTACGGAAATTGTTATGCATTGTACAGAGCAATAATACCCCAAATGCCAACCATGCAGTGATTCAGGTCGCTCTTGATTTACAGCGTAGAACCTCTTGTCAACTCGCCTCCACCCGCATCAAGCCTGCGAGGCCCGAGGCGTGGCTGATGGACCGCAAACTCATGTAATTGGCGAAATGCTCCCCCAGTGGCAGATCCGCCCCCAAACCTTGAAAGTGGGAAGCAAATGCTGGTTCTGCTGGCTGCAGATGGTAATTGCGTGGCTGTGTGGGCTCACCGGCTCGGCTTACGGCATCTGGAGTCAACCCCCGCCGCTTTCAATCTTCGTTTGAGCCGGTTCTGGAACTTCTTCAAGTCGGGGCTTGCATGCATGTGGCAGCAGCATGGAGCACAAAGCACCGCACGCCTAAATGCCATGGGCAGAATATAGGGGCGCCATCAACGGCCTGTCGCTTGCCGCCTGGCGTTTCGTACTACAGAGTGCGGAGTAACGACGGGGCGGCAGCATTGCTAGCAGATGCGATAAGAAATGAGGCCGTCACCAACGACGACAACCTGACTTCATAGTGCAGAGCTGTGAGCGCTGGTGCATATGGCACCATGATAGTACTGATTGATAGCATACTAGCAGCAGCAGCTTGGGTCCTCCTATCAAACATCATCCTTACCCTTGTCTCTGTCCATTTAGCGAACAGCTCCCCAGCCCGGGCTTGGCCGAAGGGACGAGGCGACCCAGAAGCTATTTGCCAAGAACGGAGCAATCCTCTGCCTCTGAATATATGGAGCCTTGCTTCTTCGCGAGGAAATCCGCTCCAACTTCGTACTCGTGGCGTCATGCTGGAGACATGCACTACGCCGCAGGCAATATTCCATGCATGCAATATGGGCTTTTCCTCGTACTCTGAAAAAGTACGAGGTTGCATCTGATCGTAACGACGCACATCAAAGCCGCATTTGGGTAAACGCCCTTGGCCTAGGGCAATACATAAAGCCACACTATTAGGATAAATTCTCTGGATGAAGCCTCACGGGATATAGGCGCATTGCTTCTCTATCTCTATTCGGCTGAAGACATCGCTCCACACAAGGCACCTAGACAGACACCTTTCGGGTCCCACAACTAAATCCTCAGGCCACGTACCTTTTGAACCCGACAGCCCATGATAGCACGCGAGCCTCCAGCCTCGGTCTCGGTTTCACATCTGCCCAGGCCACAGCCAGTTAGAAATCCCGCCCGGCGTTGATCACTGACTGGAGGCGCTAGCTTAAGTGCCTGCAGAGACAGATCCACGAAAGGCCAAGGCATAGCGTGATACGGAGTGTTAGAGACTCGCTATAACTCGGCGCTAAGATTCAAGGCACAGCAGGCTCTGCATTCCTATCCTCAGGCACCTCAGGCACAGGGCGAAGATGCAAAAAAAGTTCAAATGTCAAAGCACCTGACTCTGCTCAAGGTTTGCAAAAACCTTTTCATCCCATCTCACCTCATCCCATGTCCCCTTTCCTCGTTTAGCTCTTGTATTTAGAGTTCCCGCGGCATCACGCCCTCACTTAAATCGCCTGAACGAGCGTTGGTCTCGAACTTAGACGGATCTCGATTTTGGCGAGAACCAGTGGCTCTATCCCCAAAGGAGCCTAACGCTGCGACTGGCCATCTCAATCTGGACATCACACCAGCCCTGCGCTTTATTCTCTAATGAAAGTGCGGATCAACCAGCCACATTTTATGCATCCGCATGCAGACGAGCTGACCTGAATCGAAAAGTTTTTCCTTCTTTCTCTTGTTCCTACAAGGACGGGAATGTTTTAGGCTGATGGATCGGGCTCTACTACCAGCTAAAGACCTTTTTTTTTTCCCTATGCCCACCGCCTTAGTATGGGGCAACTTGCTCCCAAACTTATTCAATACTAAGCCTACCAACTTACCAAGCAGGCGACCAGGGTCGTAATCTGTCACAATTTCCACGTTTGTGAGATCACACCTTACTCCGCACTCATCGCTCCTTTGAATGTCTTTTTCTTCTTCTCTTTTTTTGTTCCAAAACAATCAATCATACTGCGTTGTGCAACAGCACTTCATTCGTTGAGTTTTTCAAGTAAAGAAAAAAATCAATTGGCTGGGATATCTGTTCTTGTACTCTGTAAATCCCTGCCAAAGTGCCCAGAACGCAGTTCTAGTGCTCCGCCCTGAGGATCTAAGAGGGGCGTCGCCGTGACTACATATGCACGATATCTCTTCTATCCCAGCACCGGTCACAAAGCACGGCCTTTTATGACGAAGAGATGTGTCGTCACCGAATTTTGGTTTTTTTTTTTTTTTTTTTTTTTTAAAAAAAAAAAAATGGATGCATCCACATGAGTCCTCTGCATCTTCCATATGGCAGGCATAATATTCTGCTACTCAAAATGGTGCTCCGTAGAATGATCAATCACGGCTAATAGAGAACAAAGGATCCCCAGCCGATCCTTCAGCCTTTCTTCCTTATTAATGCTGCGGAGAGAGCAAACAGCTCAGCCGTTGCGTGACACGGAGCGCCTAGTCCACGGGCTGCAAGGGCCATTGGGCCAACCGGGAACATGTCAGCGCTCAGCTCATGGCCCCATCATGGCCCAATACCATCAAGAGCCCGTGGACTAGCTGCTGTGGAGGAATGCGAGTAATTTGTTCTCCGGACTCGGAACCACATGCCAGGGACGAAAAAGCCTTTGAAAGGGATACCAAATCGGCACAAGGAAGAAGGGGATCAGGAAGGGAACAAAATCCACATGTCTCGAAACTGCAGCAACGGCTGCATCTCCGTCCCAGACCCGCCCCGTTCAATGTCTCAGAAGAAGATGAACCGTCACTTTAGCGACAGCATACAGAAGGGCACGGGTATTTCATTCGATGCAGCCTCTGCTCTCACTCCCTTGGTCAACCCCGTTGAATCCGAATCCAAAATCCCGGGAGACATGCATCCCCTTTGTTGCTTCTAGCCTGTTGCCATCCGTTGATTGCTTCGTCCAGCTCTCAGCTTCAGCAACAGACCGCCGCCAACCGCTCGATGCGCTGGCCGTGCACAAAGCCCCAGGGCAGTCAGCACCTTACCTAACGCCCCGTAGCGCCAGCCTAGCACCTGCTGGGTAGGTGCCCACCACAGCCTAGCTGGCTTTCTAGGGGCCGCCTGTACCGACGCACTGGTTGGCCAGGCTCCGCAGCCGCTCAAAAGCCCCCCCAACGGCCTCGCTATTGCTGCCTCCCTCTTCCCCTACAGCCACAGAGCCGCTCGTTTCACACTCCACAACCTTTCCATCTTCACGCACACACAACTTTGCGAGCCCTTTGCCTGCCCGCCTCCTCCGCCAACGCCCTCTCGCCGCCGCATTGAAAATTGAAGAGGAAAGGAAGACTGCGGGAAAGGGAACAAGAGCATCGACGTATTTATTAGTCGAGAAAAGAAAAGGCCACAGTCGCGGTAGAGCTTATCCAGGCCCCTTAAGGCCGTATATGCTAGCAGCCTTCTCGCAAATTTTTGGTTCACCATGATGGCCTCGCCTTTGAAGAAGCAGCCGCAGGATGTAGCCGATTGCGTCTTGAAGCGTGCAGAAGTCAGCAAGGTATGCACACCTCTCCCTCTTCATCGTCGTTCTATTTTCTTCTCTCGTTGCCGTTTCAATGGCGGCGGCCCAAAAAAATGATGACCTGCCTTTTTGTCCGTTGCCGAGTCATCCATTTTCACTAACAAAGGAGCTTTGACACTCAGATTGCCCGCCGACTCCAAAACCGCCTCGCACTTGCGCAGTTCAAGACCAAGCATGGCTGGGAAGATCTCACACTCGACATCATCGAGCCCAAGGTGGAGGAGGAAATACGACGCAAGCGTCTCTACGAGGGCGATGTTCTCTCCGACTCTTCGTCCAGTGCATCCGACTTGCCTTATCCGACAAAGACTCTCATGAGCTCTCCCCTCAAGGCACCCTTGTTCTCCGATGCCATCGGCTCGAGCAATGGCAGCTCCGGGCATCGCAAGCGCACCTACTTTGCCTCGTTTGACAACGACATCTCAAGCCCGACGAAGCGCTTCCGCGGCTCTCCGACAACGCACAAATCGTTTGCCGGCCACACACTGTGGAAGGATGGTCATCAGCTCACCCATTCCTCTCCCATGAAGCCCCGCCGGCAGCAACACTTCACCACTTCGGCCGGGCCGGACGTCTCCTTTTTCCAGCAGCGGCGAATGACCAACGAGCTGAATGCTCACCCGAATTTCACCGCCCCGGATGAGGACGACGATGACCTGCTGCCCGCGCACTCGTTTGCCGCCAACATCCGATCCTCTCCGCCTCGCACACCACCAATGCAGTCCCGACCTCTGAGGAAGAGGGCAGATGGTTCGGAGGCGGGTCAAGAGGGGGCGGATCTGCTGCTATACCTGGCAGCATCACCCTCGCCGGCCGTCAAGCCGAACAGGGCCCGGATCGAGCGGCCGTCGACGCCGCCCCCCAAGAACAGCAAGCTGGACCTGCCCTCCGCCATGATGACCACACCTGGCGGAGGCAATCCATTCCCCAACACACCGGGCCAGGGCTTTGATTTTGCCGACTTTGTCAACATCACCCCAAGCCCGGCTCAAAAGGTCTGGAAAACACCCAACCCTCTTACGGGCACTCGCACTCCTCGCAGCGTTGCCAGGAAGCGCCTTACGTTTGATGAGCCTCGACCTTGATGAACGAAGCATCCCCCTCCTAATTTGTGAACGGCGCCTCGCGTCGCCTCACTGTCCCTACCTGTTTGCTTCTTGTACATGATACCATGACACCGTATTCCCGCAGCCATATGCGGCTCTATTGCTTTTATTACCACCCTATATCCTGTTTCTTATTTTTCCCTTGTTTTATCTATCTATTCCCGTTTATTTTTTTTTATTTTTTTGGCCAATCCAGGAGCCAAAGCTCCTGTTTGGATGTCTGGCCTTTTCCCGGCGTTTGTTTGTTTTTGATTAGATGATTACGCCGTTGGCACATGGGGCTGTAGCTGCAATATCTGCTAAGCCAGGGTTAGAAGGAAGGGCAGGGCGGGAAGCCAGCCGTTGGAAGACATCTGATCCTCTCAAAGTGGAATGGTCATGAGGGAACAAGGAGTTGAGCTGCTTTTTTTTTCTGGTTTGTTTGTTTTTGTTGTTTCTCCCTCTGGCGGTGTACAGCAGTGGATCTCTTGGCGGATGTAGGCACGAACGGGATGGTTGGATGAAAATGAAACCCCTGGTAGACCAGGCAGGGCCGTGTTATGGCCAGACGAATTGCGATGGTTAGCTAGGCGCGTCAATGATAGTGATTCTCCCCGTACTTTGTGGCTCCAATGTTGATTGTGTGGTGTGGTGTTGTGAACGGCGTTGGTGGTTGGCGCCGCCTCCTTCGGGCTGGGGCGTAGTTAATAATAGCCGAGGCGTGCTTCGCGCGCACACAAACGCGCCTAGCCGCATGAGTTTACGCGTTTTCGTACAGAAGCATGGGCTAGCGCAACGCGAAAACCCGCGTCACGGCTTCGCGTTACTGAATTCAAGGTGTCGATTTACAGCAAAGGTCGCGGATGTGATTGGACGGAGGCTGGGTGTGGCGCACTAAAAGAGCTGCCTTACGCCACGGAGGGGGAGAAGAGCTCGAATGAGGGTGTGGTGGTGAAAGCTATTTTATGCGGGCTTGAAGGGTGGTGATGATTTGCTGGGCGTGAGATGTGGTGCTTTTTTGTTTTTTGTTTTTGTAAATACGGCGGAAAGTGTGTTTGGACAAGACGAATTGGTGTGTGTTCCTGATAGTATGGAGAGAGAGAGGGGGGGTGTGGTGTTGTTGGTGGCTTGCTTTGCGTTAAAGGCTGCTTGCTTACCCTGGAGTTGTTAATCCAGATGCAAAGGTTGTCGGGACTCCACGTGTTCAACGACCGAACCAACTTACAGAACAAGGATGAAATTGGTTTGCTATACATGCCCGAGCCAGGTAGCCATTCTTGACTTTGCCCTTTTATAGACGTATACTTCATCGGCATTGGACGCTTTCGCGGCGCGCCAGAGGCACTTTAACGCAGTATGACGCCAGAGCTGCTGCAAGCACTTTAGCCTGCGTCCCCACTGACGGAGGGTTCTATTGGTATCAATCACGAGGAGACAAGGCCGTTGCTGCTACTGCTAGTGGCATTGGGTTATTGATCATTGTTGTGGAGCCAGGGTGTTTAGCTGGTCTCCTTTTTTTGCATTCATTTAGTCGTCTATATATCATCCACTGTGGGTATATGTCATACACGGTTATATACTTTGTACATGGCCTCTGGTCTTCCGAGAGCCATCTTCATTGAGATCTGCCAGCAGTAAATCACAAACGTGCCGTGTGAAGTAGAAAGTCCCATTCTCCTGTTTTTATTATGGCTTCCATCGTTTTCGTGTTCTTGGAGCCTTCAACCCCTACTCAATTCCCCACGGCTCACCCTTCATGAGAGGGTAGGGCTATCCCGCCTCCCCGCAGCGCGTTCGGAACCAGTGTCTGGGCCGGGGTCTGTCCAATCGCCGAGACTAGAACCGCTCACGTATCTGGAAGTGTAGCTGTCGCGGTTATTCTGCTGAACCCGAAGCTGGTTGCTGTACACAGAGCTACTTCGGCTAGGGACTCCGTTTTCTGGCGAGACTAGCCGGCTCTCGAGCTCCAAGTCAAATGGATCAGACCGGAATTTATCACGACGCTGTAAAAATGAATCGTTGCTTTGCAAGGATTCGCGGTGCACAGAGTGCGGCCGGGGAGCCACTGCAGGCGCCTGGAAGCTTCGGATTCCGCCCAGTGATCGGCCCCTCGACCGGCGGGTCGCAGCAGAAACCGGCGGAGGCAAAACCATGTTATCATCCGCGAATGGATTTGACAGTATGGAGCTGGAAGGCGGCGGCACACTACCCGACATCAACGCGTTGGCGTCTGAGAACGGGTTAAACAGCCTGCCGTGGTCAAAGCTAAGACCCAATTTACGCGCCTTGGGCTTTCTGCGATCCGTGGCGGGATTTTGGGCTCCATTTTGCGTCGGCATGGGACTGGTTGGTTCAACAGTGACGGATTCAAGGAACTGAGGGTTCCCTCTGTCCATGTTGACATTGCGGGAAGCAAACTTCTTGCCAAGATTCTGACCGACCGCGCCCACGGTAGTCGAAATCCCAACCTTTTGTGTCATTGGCCTGAAGGAGTCCTTTTCGATAGATCTATGTGCCCAGCCACCTGCTACCTTTCTCCTCCAGAGCCATAGTAAGACGACAATGAATGCAGCAGCAGCAATGCCGCCTACGGTGCCGCCAACAATGGTGGCAGTCGATGGCTTCGAGCTTGAGCCGACGGGGTCTGCGATAGGCTGTCCTGTGGGTTGACTGCCTCCTGGCAGACCGCTTTCTCTCAGATCGCCGGGAAGCGAGTTGATAGCCGTAGGAAAAGTCCCAACGCCCCCTGTCGAGTTTGGTGTCGGAGATGTGATGGGCACGATCGTATTGAAAGGCGTTTCGCTCAGTACGGAGTTGCCAACTACCACACTTGGTTTCGATATTGGCGTTGAATCTGATACGGAAATGGGTATAGAGACCGATGCGGCGGATGGCGACGCAGCAGATGGTATAGAAAGCGGTGTTGAGGCCGGAGATGGACTCTGCTGGTTTGGAGCAGCGACATCTCCTGGTGCAGATACAACTGGATTTGTTGGTTGGCTGGGAGCGACTTGTGACTGCCCCTGTGTTGATACTGCAGAGGAAGTTATGCTAGTAGAAGTAAGAGTCGAGGATTGGAAAGAGGGAGCAACGGCAGCGGCACTGAATATTTGCGGCCCTTGAACGAAATTGTCGGTGGGCTGGGCTGCTGCTGATGTGGCCTGGGAGGAACTGGTTGATGATGGTGGCGGCACTGGTGCAAAAGATGAGGCATCCTTTCCAATTTGGATCCCGGACGTCGGAGAAACTCGAGGAGAAGAGGGTTGCGGAGTGGGTGTCTGATTTTGACTTTGCGATGATGATGGGGTGGAGGAAAGTATCGGAGTAGAAGATGTAGCTGTAACAACTGCAGCGGATGAAACTGTGGTCGCTGTGACAGGCTGCGAAATGGCCTCTGTTGCTGAAGAAGGGATTTGTGTGGGTATTAAAGAACTGGTTGGTGTAGTGGAAGTGGGCGAAGTCGACGGAATAATTTGACTCCCGTCGCTGGTTGGTGCCGGTGATGTGGTTTTTGGCGTGTCATCCTCGGCTGTCAAGCTTCTACCCGTAGAAATACTTCGCGTTGGAAGGTTTCCAGCAGTTTCTTTCGTGATCGAGTCTGAAGCTGTTGTGCTGGGGCGCGGCGTAGGTGTAGTCTGTGTGGTATTGGGGGCCACATCCAGAGCAACCTCGCTCGATGTCAACGGATCCTTTACAGGGCTGCTAGGGATGGTACTGATAGAAGAGAGCGGAAGGGTGTCTGAAGGCTTATTGGATATGGAGCTGGCGTTGTGAAAAGTGGTTGATGTGGGTAACTGGGTATCGATGGACGTCGGAGGGGCTCCATTCACAAGGCTCGACATCGTGATAAGCGATCTTGCGAGGCCAGCCGCAAGGAAACTGAAAGAAATGAAGGTTAAGAGAACGGTAGCGAATGCGTGAAATTATCGAGCCAGTCGACTAATATCCTCCACAAGGTGATTAGGAGGGAGGACGCATTGCTGGTATTCACACGCGTCTACGAAGTAGAGTGGACTAGCCAACCACCATTAGACAAAGAAGAATGAGTATGTGTCAAAGGACGATGGATTAAACTTGGGCCAGTAGTAGACAAATGCGTAAGGAAAGTTAGTGATGCAGAACACAGATAGGAGTTGCGACAATAAAGCCAGAGGAGAACTTGATGACAATGTATGCGCCTTTACTAACGACCCTTTGTTACGGCTTTTCGGCGGTACCACCTAAAAATGGCAGCGGATGAGGGCCACAGAAACAGAGCCCTGCTTAGCTCCTGCAAGGCAACGAAACACATTGCATCTCGCTGTAAAATGCGAGAGTTATGCCGACACGATCTTGCATTGGGGAGGCGGCGCTCCGTGTCAGGGGCTGAGACCCCCAGTCCTGCGACACATCTGAAGCATCATGACATCCTGGATGGGGGTCTGGAGGGCCACTTTTGCACTAGCTTGGCAAAGGGGGGTAGCCGTTTGGGACATGTTTGTATATGCTGGGAACAAAAAAGGAAGACATGGCGAGAAAGTTGGAAGCGAAAATGGCTAGATGACAAGGGAAAGGAGAAGAGAAGCTGTCCTAATGCGATCGCCAGGCAGGCCCTGGAGTTGTGTGTTACTGACAACGAAATAGGGTTCCGAGGGAGTTGAAGGTGTCTGCAACCAATGGATGATTGTGGAACAGAATCTTGTAGTTAGCACGGCGCTATTTAGGCTGATATGGCAGAGTATGGATATGAAGTTGCACGTACTTTTGTAAGTGACGGTACACTCTTACCATCTCAGAGCGTCAAGAAATATGACCGTCAAGCTTGGTTTTACAAGAGAGAATGGAGTGACTATGAAACCACCTGTCTGCGCAGCATCGTTCCATTGAGCAAATACTTCCCGATTAGGCGCCGCTTGCTGGCCTGACCAGCGCCAAGGGTTTGGGAGAGGCAAGGCGGCAGGGATGGTGTGTTTTCAATTGGTACGAGCACGTGTAAGGAGTCGTTGAAGCACACACCACAGAGCTCTCCAGGTCCAGTGGATGCTCAGTGCCTTATACGCGGAAAACGGAGCTTGACAACGCGAAACTTGGCGGAGATGCGACGATCTGCACCGGGGTTGAGCCGTAGCGAGGTGTTTTGAGCCCGAGTATGCAAAAGGTGGTGTTTCATCAGCTACATGGTTAAGTTGGAGAGCAGATTGTCCACTTTCAGACCATGGCCGCGATGCAAGTTCTTGTCTCAGGATTGTGCCATATATTGGTCATAACGGGTTGCCGAAATGTGATCCGGCCCAGGTCGATTATGATGCCCACCAGCGCCCTGGACAAAGCGAGAGCAACCTGAGACTTCAGTCCGAAGCGCTTTTCGCTCTGTCGAGTGAGTGGTGGCAAATGTGCTGGTGGATGCGGTGCAGAGAGAGGTAGGGCGAAGTGAAACGCGCCTATTGTACTCTGTAAGCCTTTTCGTATGCATAAATCCCTTTTTGAGACTGAGAACAAAAAAATCTCCGGCATTCGTTGGTGAAGGAATGTATGTGATGCATATCAATCTTCTTGTGCGCTGATATATTGACTTGTACGGAGGATACCTTCCTAAGTAGAGCAAAATGCTATTCTGGAGGAAAGAGCGCTTTGGCAGCACCTATTTGCTACCTACCTAGTAGTACGCTAGTCCTACACGACTACCTTATGCAAGGTAACTTTGGTTACTAGAAGTCTACAAAAAGAAACATCAGAGCGGAAAGACGGAGAGTCAATGATCCGATGAATTGCAGGCTTATCTTCTCCCTGCCGTACTGCATATGTACGAACTACATGCTGCATAAGAAAAGATGACTCCGTCGTGATGCTTGGCCATTAAGCTGGCTCGCCACTCTTCTCTTCTCCGCATCTCCAGAGTACCTCTTGATAGCGCGTGCTTCAGGTACTCCGTACCTCCCAGGCGAGGCGGGGAGCTACTAAGCGTCATGCTAGGACAATTAGGCCTTGTACTAACTACCTCTCCTCTGCGCCATGCCCCTGGATCACCGAAAAGCTGGCTGTCCTTGATTTGGGGTTGCGATTCTTGGCCCCCAATCCTTGCATCTTACTTGTACTCTCGCCTCGCCAGTATCCAGTACCAAGCACGGGGCACGGAGCACGGAGCACAGCGGCCGGCTGCTTGGTTGACCCGCCATCTGCCTTGAGGTGAAGAGAGAGGCTCGCAGCAGCTTCAACGGCAGATTGCTGCGTCCGCGTCCCTCGTCCACTGCGCCGTTTCTCGACAATCCCGTCTCCGCCTCGGCTCGGGCCCTGCTGGCATCTGCTGTCGCCGTCGAGCACGCGCGCGAAGAGACCATTTCCGAGCGCATTCCCGAACCGCGTCCCCCCTTGCCCTGGAGGACGACAGCCAGAGCTCCGAGCCAGAGCCTCGGGCTGCTTGATGGTTGCCCTGGCCCGCTCTCGCTCCCGCATCCGCGTTTTGCGTCCGCGTCCGCGTGCCTGGCATCTCCGAGTCCCCATCTCTCCGGCCACTTCATTCCTCGTCATCGCTGCCGAAACCGACGGCACGGTCCTTGCTCCAGATCCGCCCTCTGCCTGCCCCCCAGCCCGTGGTGGCGACGGCGTAATACCGTGCCCAGAAGAGGGGCACGAGCCTGGGCTTACGGTTGCGGCGCCCGGGTCGATCTGACCTTATCCACTATCTCTCTGCCTATCTCCATCCGCTCTACCTCGTATCGTGTCTTGATCAAGGTTGCAAACCATGTTTGGATCGTTTGGCTTGGGTATGTCTAGCTGATTTCCCTCTTTTTCTTCTTCTTCTCCTCTGCTATTATTTCACTGCGTCTTTCCCGTTTGGAGCTTTGCATGCAACCCCCCCTTCGTGCTTTCAATACATATCATGTTTCAATTCAAAGTCCCTGCTCTCTTGCATGTAGTGTTCTGTGCTCTACGCTTTTGTCTAAACGGCGACTAGCAAACCTACCGCCCAAGGTCAAGGTAGCACCCGAAGACATCCCGCCTCCTACGCCTATCAGTCTTCCTCGCTACCAGCCTTTCATCCAGGATGATGTTCCTGTCGATCCTCAGCAAGCCCTATCTAATTTGCTCAAGTACACGGGCCGGGCTTCTTCTTCTTCGGGGTTAACTGGACTTTCTGCCATTGGATTTGATTTGAAATTGGATGTCGAAGTACAGGAGCTCATCCCTGTCCCGTCCTTCCTCCCGGACTTTGAGAGGTGGGACCGGCTTACGCTTGAGGAGGCAACAGAACAGAACCAAGCAGAAAAGCGACCCATAAGGAATGGCAATACCTCTCCCGGATGCCTAATATACGCAGAGCGTCGTAGGGAGCTCTCAAACACGAATGAGGATGCATTCCGTACTGTCCGCCGGCTCGCACCTCCCAAGGGGAGGCAGCAAGCTCGCCTTGGTAATGCTTATGAGTTCTTTCGCTGCCTTGAATTCTTCACCACCTATTGGGAGGACCCAAGTCAGCCCCCGTCCCTCCCTCCATCTCCAGAATTGGCACCAACCGAGAATGGCGAGACCAACAACACCGACGGGCTACTGCGGTCTCAGGTAACACGGACGTCGGACGGTAGTTCGATGCCTCCCGAATACCGACAGAACCTCATCTCAGCTTTTGTCAAGCTTGTCGCATATGACTTCGGCTGTAATGTTTCCATGTCTCGTCTCGAGCCAAGACTACAGATGAGCTCTCCAGAAGGCCATCCTAGCCCGCGCAAGTCATACCTCCCCTCCAACTGCCACTTCATCTTCCAGAGCCCGACTACACGAGAAACGGCCCGTGCCGGTCTCGTATATGGCCCTCTGGGAGCAGTGAGTACGCGCCCAGGCATAAATTTTACAACCCCGGATATCGAAACCGCACAGTCTACAGACCTTGCACGAGAAGTGCTAGCAGCACTTATCACGGCCCAACATAGGGCTCGCGAAGGAAAGGTGGAAAAGCGATTTGGCGAAGACCAGTGGTGGACTTCTAAACCAAGATGGGGCGGTGGAACTGGAGGCCCGATTGGGCGAGAAATCGACACGGACGCACCCGTTGGAGACAAAGATGCTGCACCCACCGACTCAGACAAAGTGGTTCGGCCTCCGAAAAGACCTCGGAAGACGATGTCCATATATGACGCATACCGTATGGTACGCCCGCCGGCTTTTACATGGGATAAAAAAGCTCGTTACGAAGCGGTTGGCAGACAGAAGGGTGTCGATTATGACGACGTTTTTGTCGTTAGCTCCATCTTCCATCATGTATCTATACTTCGAGTACGCGTGCCGGACCGGCTCTTGGAGGTGTTTGGCGGTTCTCCCGACCCCGATGTGACACGGCGCAGTTGGGGCAGAGTGCAAGGATGGAGAAGTAAATGGTTCGATCTTTTCGATATTGAGCAGCGACTTGCAGCCATGAAAATGCTCTGGGCCGTTATGACGTATCAGATGAGGAAGGAGCCGGAAGAAAAAGATGTTGTGATGATTGACAAGTGAAGGTTATGATGAAGGAAGAATTTTTGAGGCAGATGCTTGATGTGGAGAAGTGCGGAAAGCGTATAGAAGAACCATGGCACTGATACGAGAGAAGAGCTTCTAGGATATCTGCAATACGTAACGGGCTTTCGCGTTTATGTAAGCTAGGATTAGATAATTCATACATGTGTGTGCTGCTGTGCACTTTGAGAAACAAAAGACTTGAGGCAGATGACAACGATATATGAGGCACTGCAAAGGCGATCAGAGCACGAACCCGACATTTGTGACTGAGGGGTGCGGCAATGGGGGCGACTTATGGATACTGTATTAATGCACGGCTCACATGATTTCAGCCGCACCTACGTAGATACGAGGCGTCACTTGCACGAAAGCTTCAGCTGAGGACATGGGTCATGCGCATGGGGTAGTAATTGGAAGCCTCGTGAGTGATTTATAAAGAGTGAAAGGCGGAGATTGCTTACTTGGATGTGATCAATCTTGGCAGCTTGATCGGCTTAATAGAGAAGCGTGCTGTTTACAAGGGATAGTGGCGGCGAGGCTGGGCAGGTAGCCACGGGAGTAAGCTATCCATTGGGCTGTGATGGCTGCGTAAACTATTAGGTGGTGAAAGAAGCCCGGGCAGAGAAGAGCTGATATATGAGAGAAAGAGAGAGAGAGAACTGTTCGTCCCACTGTATAAGGGCTTGCCAAGGGGCTTGAATGAAGTGCCATTATGAACCACAAACCCCATCCTCGCGATGATCCGTAGCTTTCGCCTGACGGTAGCTTGTGTATTATGTTAGACATACAGTCTCGTCATTTGTCATATCTCCTTCTATACAGCTTGCATGTCGCTGTAAGGATTGGGTTTAACGGAAGTAATGAAGATTAGTTAGATAGACAATGCTCCCAGCAGTTACTTCGTCTTATCGACCTTGCACAGCAAATATCGGCCAGTGGGAGAAACAGTGGCAGCGGCGAAGCCAGCGATACGACCGGACCCCAGGTTAACAGCTGTTTGGACACCATTCGACGGAGCAGACTTATCAACCTGGGAGAAGATAGCTTCGTCAAAAGCAACGAACCCGTGACGGTGAAGGGACCGAGTGTCTGTGTTAGCTGAGATGGTAGAGCTTTTATTAGATGGCCTACTACTTAAACCATATAGGGACAAATCCAGAGTAGAAAGCCCTGATGCCTTCCTGCGTGAGAATCTTGCTGAATCCCCCGACTAGACCAGTGGCAAAGCCAGGGGTTGAGACGAGACGGATGCGGGTGGCCTCGAGGGGACTGAGAGCGATAGGGCGAACAACTCGGCCGAGGAGGCGAAAATGGAGTAGACAGCTGTCCTGTTCTTGTGGGCTTTTCGAGACCGAGGAAATCGATTGACTTCTGGCTTGGAAGACCCGTAACCACTGAACTTGAAGGCTCCCTGGATGAAGTATCCTGTAAAGGTCGGACCGAAGCCAGTCAATAAGGCACCAGCACCCTCGATCCAAGTGACTTGACCGAAGTGACCAATCATGCCACGGCTGTAAACGGTTAGGAACAGTTAGACTCGAGCTGAATCCTAGTTTTAACGCTGGGATAGAGTCAATCAGTGAGTGAGTGGGCATTAGGCTCGACAAGGCTGCGGCAAGGTGTATTTAGACTGGAGTAAAGGCGCTGTGAGTAATGGGGCATCCCAGGGTGCCGGCAAGCGCGAAACTAGAATATAGATTGATGCCCTGGGGCCTCTGGGCCGGTTCAGCGAGAGAGGTTCTCATTGCAGCAGCCATGGTAAATGACGATGTTGGTCTAGACGAGTCAGGAATTCGAAATGAGAGCGATTTAGACAAATTTGCCGCCATCTTGGCTTTCGCTCGAATGTATTTTCATGCTGGTAGAGCAAGGCAGCATCTCTTCATCAACCAGATCACCTGTGATTGACGAGACCATGATCTTATAAGGTGTGCACCACCTAAATATATCTTATATTGACGAAGTTTTGACCGCATTCCTTTTAAATGATTTTGCTGCGAAGGGTGATAATGCTCCCCTTGGTGAGCATAGGCATTAAAGCATATAGAAGGCTAAATATCCTGTCTTCGGACTCGGCCATCGTATCTAGCGTTGAGAGCATTGGGACAAAAAAAAAAAAAGTCTTGGGTGGATCTGGATAAGCTACGATGATTTAAGATCCAAACGTCCAGATTTGGGAACTCGAGACTATTCGGTAGGTCCCCTGTCGAGTCCATTATGCTTTGAGTCTGTTCTTGAGCTGGAAACTGGAGTGCGGCCATTGCGTCTGTTCATACAAACTCTTAATTTCGCGGCCAGAATCATCCAATTCATTTAAAATCTCGACAGAGATCGGTGCAGGTGTAGAGTTAGTGGAACCGCGATTTTGTCCCTAAACTCAACCCTCCGAGTAGGCATTGGAGCTTGGTCTACGGTCGTTTGATGGCACTGGATGGTACCATTCCAATATTGGAGACCCATCTTTGAGAGGCAATCCCCCAGATGTGACTTGCTGAAGAATAGAGAACACTTCGCGAATTCGACTCAAAGCCCGACGCAATCTCATCGAGGAGTGTGAGGAACCTCTAGTTCATGAGTACCAACATCGGAGGATAAAGGCCAGTTTTTAGCAGAAGCCTGGTATGCAGTGCGAGTCCTCTTTTGCGGAGTACAGACAGGCTGCGTTTGTGATGAGGCTGATGGCACTGCAGAGGAGCATGAAGAGGCTGGCGTTGCAATCTTTCGTTCGTCATTCACAAAGACAAAAAAAAGGACAATTTTCAGGATAAAACAGCTGCCGGTAGATGTACCGCACAATGTGCTATTGGAGTTGTTGAATATATAGAGTTGTGTCACTCATAGACGCTGTTATATCGCAGAGGACAAGCTGTTGTACGGATTCGTCAACGAATCTACCCTTATAGTGATATGGCACTCCATGTCTATGAAAACAAGACACCGTGTCGATAGTAAGCCTTCTTTGCAAGTCCAAGTTCTCTTCACCCATGTGCAGGCTCGAGGAGTGTCGAGAATGGACGATAGCTCTAGAAACAGGTATCCATCGGGTTGAGTCTCGATTTGAGTCACCCAAGGAACAGTATTTATTCCGGGCCATTATGAAATGCGTGAACCGGAACAGATAAAGACTGGCGTGTCGCTTGGTGGATAGGGATTGGCCCGCTCCGGCTGCTGGTCGTTCTACCGTGATGAGGAGCAAAATGTATATCCAACGTCAAGAAGTTGTCTGTCTATAGAATTCTACCTAAAGTAGGTAGGTAGATTCGCTGGCTGAAGAATAAAGTACTGTCTCATCCTTGAGGACTAAGGGCCGACTGTAGATTGCCGTTGTTGAGCTTGAGGACCCCTGCTCTTGTCTTGAGCCAGCAAGGCTAGCAGACGCAAGCTGACTCTAACCTGAGCCCCATTTTATGCATATAGCCTTGGGAGAGACGATGGAATGCATGTGATTCAGACAGATGCTATAGCCGCCGCCAGATTCTCCACATAAACTAGAAGGGGGGTTTCGTCCTTGGATCTGAACACATTACCCAGATGTGAAGGTTGAGGCTGCGGTTGATCTGCGATGTGGCTTCGTGTTGATCAGGGCGGATCGGGCTAATACCAGCGAGAGTGGCCCAAAGCCGTCCAGTGAGAGGCCATAGAGTTCGCGAGACCACACACAAAAAAAAAAAAAAACCAGACCAATAAACTAGAAGGGGGGTTTCCCCGCTGGAGCCCCGGGGACCAGGGGTGTCGGGGATTGTCAAAGAGGCTGCGTCTCCGCGTAAGAACGTCTTGCACTACTATTTTGATCAGGCGGGGCTCGTAGCCGTGTTCGGCGTACTAGTGCCCTGAATCCATCGCTGAAGCCTGTCGCCAGCGCCAGAGCAGAGGCTCGAAAGAGAAGAGAAGCTGTTGGACAGAACCATACGGTATCCGTCTCGATAATATTGCCGCCCCTCTTCTTCTTCGAGTGCTAAGGCCGCCGTGACAAGCTTCAGGTAGTGCGTTAGGAAGAATAGCATGGCGCCCATGGCTATTATTCCTAAGACGCACGCGAAGCACGCAGCAATAAGTGATAATACGGTGAAACCAGTAGTGGTTAATATTAACCTGTTGCAGACGACTTCAAGTAATTCAGATTGAATAGGATAAGTACTTACAACATATTATAGGGACGCTATAATTCGCTGGTATTAACGATATAGAGAGCAAGAAAAAGAGTAAAACCAATGTTGTGCTTTTGCGTCGACACCTACATATTGATCTCCCCAAGGTCAACCGAGCATGTTAAACATGGCGGGCAGGAGTGAAGCGGGAGCGACAGCAAGTACTTCTGCTGTCATAGCAGGAGATGTAGGTATCAGTTTCCTGTTGTTTCCTGTGCTTTTACCGCGTATCATTGCTGTGTAAAGCAGCCCCAGCCAAGCAACAAATCCCAGCATGAGCGAGAAATGAGGTAGTTTGCTTCCAAAACTTTTGAAGTTGACAATCATATTACGCTGGCACGCATGCTCAAAACAGCTCCAGTTAGCATTCAATGCTCTCCTAATTGTCACTCTCTCCCCCCTTTGTCTTTCGCAATGTGCTCTCACTGCTGTTGCTTTTCAACTATACGAGCATTGCCGTCCCTTTCACCAGGTCTAAACGAGAGTTCGTAAAGTCTATTTCATCTGGAATTGAGCCAAATCTAAACACATGCGATTATAGGTAATGGACAATCTGGGTTCCCCTCAAATTCTTTCTCATATATCTTCTTCTCTGTGCTCTCTAAGCATCCAGTGTTGGAATTGCTTACTTCTGTTCAAGAAGGATGTTACAAAATATTTAAGAATAGGAGCTATAATTGATTTGAAAGCAGCTATGCCACTGTTTTTATGAATCCCGAGATAAACGCCAGGTAACTATGCAGACAGAACGACACTACTTCATGCTCTTGGAGCTGTATGAGGGGCTGATGCTTCGGGGGAAGATAATACTCTAACTCCAAAATACTTTTCCCCAGAGCTTAGGTATAACATCCTTCAGATATGGAATTGATTCCAAACAAGCCTCTGTAAACAAGCTGTGATGCTGCTGATTTTGGAGTTGTATGCCCGCAAGCCTTTGTCCTAGAATCCTAGTGGCGTGTGCGGTAAATATGAGTATACATGGAAAGGTAAAAGCGAAGGTGATAGAGCCTTGGAAGGGAGAATACGTTAGCTCTAAAAGAAGTATACAAGGAGAAGAAACATCGTACATATAAGCCACGTATGTGTGTCCTGAAGCCAAATCTGTGCCCAGCACAGGAGGAACCCCTTTGATACAACAGGCCACTTGGAGTAAAACCTATAAGGCATGGCAAGCGGAATCAAGCTGATAATTATTGCTTGTATAAGTGGTGATCCAAGAGGTATTTCGCTCTTAATAAAGGCGGAATACATGCTCAGATGCAGCAGGCTGTAGAAGAGATAATGCAAGGCCTCTTTGTTGGTCTCGCCTGGGCGGTGGCTATCCTCAATTGACTCGCGGTTTGGAGGTTCATATCTGTGGGAATCGGAGTTCCATTGCATCCCGGCCAATGCTGCTGTTAAATGTAGAACGATTTTTTGCTGGATCCCTGCCCACATGATACTGCTGACGATTAAGAGAAAATCAACAGAGCCGGAGAAGATGAGGCTGAGTATAACCATAGTAGCCATCTCGATGGTGGTAGTTGTGCTCTGTAATATTTTGTATGTATATAGAGTGCCAATATTTGTCGAGGTGTTGCAAAAGAGGAAATAGGATATTAAGCAATGGGAGATATACAGACTATATATCATGAAAGGCGCGGAAACGCCTCCAAAAAGTAATAAAAAGTATGATGGCTTTATTACTTCTGGTATAGAAACATTAAAGTATAATCGAGTCACCGATTGCACGCCACATTCTGTCGCCCTACTACGAACCTTTTAGCAAGCGCTTACTGATGAGCCTCACATTGGCATTAAGCATATTACGGAAAACGTTAGTAAAAGATTCATCTCAGTGACGAAATGCGCACCGTACGACCCTACTTTTGCTGAAAAGGGACAAAAGAAACTCGCAAGCCGGAGGTAAACAGGCTGGGGCATAAGGGTGTGGCTTAAACGAGTGTCAATCGTGACCGAGGTTTGTTTGCATCCATACTGAGCTTGGAGTGCCACCAAGATAGCCATCTCATCAAAAACGCTTCAGACAATTTTTGGTGCGGGATTTGTCATCCTCGCTGTGTTCATGGTGAGTATTCATGCCGTTTGATCTGGCGACATCTGAGGAGACCAAGGCTAAACTTGTCTATAGGCAAAAGAAGAGTCCCCTTTCGGCTTTACAGCCATCTACCTACTTCCCCTGAAAGGCCCAAACAACGCCATCACGATACTGTTCTGTGGTTGGAAACGCCAAGGAAAAGAACAAAAAAATAAAATAAAACATACAACAGCCGGTGTTCGCCAGTGGTCACCCACCTGACTACTAATCTGCCTCTCATTGGCTTGACTCTGGGAGAGCGGACGGGATCCCGTATATTCCAATGGATATGGTCGTATGTAGCAGGATGCCTGCAATACTGGTTTATATACCACCAAACAATTACCATCAGCATCCGCAAAAATACAAAAAACATACAACAGCCGGTGTTCGCCAGTGGTCACCCACCTGACTACTAATCTGCCGGTTAGTGGCTTGTCTATGGGGGAGCAGACGGGACCCCGAATTCTCCACTACCTATGGTCGTATGTGGTGGAGATTATCTCATTGAAGCCTATATTCAACGTTTATAGAGACAACCAACGGTCTCTTCAATATAGTTGCATTCATCATTGTACACTCTATAGTTTGGATACCCATCCAATTCTCTATGTGGTCTAAGACCAATTCCCTAGTCTTCCTTTATATTATTGTTCGTCTTCAATCAACAACTTCTCACATTCCTTGTCTATAGTCAACAGTGCCTTCCGGACTAGTGACCCGGCCACGGACGCTTGGTCCGACATACTATTAGTACCTATGTTGTGTTTTGTCAATTAATAATGTTATTAGATTCGCTCCCTTCAGTATCAATACCTCAGATGGCAGTTAGATTATTGCTGATAATATGCAGAGGGCTTTATAAAAGGTAAAAATGTTTAAGGGAAAAGGAGATATAATTAGTTCGTCTTCGATCTATGCCTCGTCCTAGGTACACGCTAGATGTTAATATCTATAAGGCATTAGGCCGCAACACTATAGCGATATATTAGTAGCCCAATCATTTAGGTATTTATAGTGTCTTTTCCATACGCAGGAGTATTGCCATCAGTCTACATAAAGAATATTACACTAGAACAGATACCCCGAGGCAACACCCAACTATTATAGCGCGACTAAGCCTTAACCTCTTCATTAGCCAGAAGTCTATCACGAAATCAAGAAGGAAGGCTAATAACAAAGGTCTAGGGCCTCAAGGAGGGGCTAGGCATCTAGATTTTAAATATAAAAGGATGAATTTATTACAGAACTAGGAAGGAAGTTCAAGGACCTTTGAAGAACCCTAGAGAATTATTACTTAAATTGACTATGTTCCAAGCCCTGAGTCCAGGCCCTTGTCACAAAGAGCCATCACTGCGCTTTACCAGCTTCGGCTTATAACGTTTTCTGGATCATCTGCTCCTCCATTTGCATTCATCTTAATTGATTGTCTTGACACAAGATGCTTCTATGCCGTAATTGCTCAGCTTTTACGCTGGAGGAACTTGCGTCGGAGGGGAAATATACACTTAACACTTCCTGATATCTTTGCCTCGGCTCTTGCCTGCAATCTGTGCCCTTGATGATGTCAATAATTGCAACAGACAACTATCCACACCTAGATGGAAAAGATAGAACACTTGATAGTGTTCTCAAAATTCTTTCAGCTAAATACATAGGGCTAGTTACTATTGTGCCTAAAAAGACATATCTAGCGTTATGCTTGACCGGGATTGGAGAGACTCCGTGGCTGTGACTTACATACATGGAGAAATTGACTTAAGTGGGACACCCATTTTAGGTTCTGGGTAGTTGGTGGGCTTAGCTTTACACTAGCGCCTGCCTAATTGCCCCAAAGTTTGGGTCGCCCGTGGTAATTGCAACCCTTCATATAAACAACCATTCAATATTCTAGGCCTGGCCTCGATGTCTCTCTCCCTCATCAATTATTAATTATCAATCATCAGCCCATCAACATGGCCTTCGAACACATCATGCCCATCACATTAATATCGAGAATCAGTTTTAGTTCACGCACCATCATCTACCTACGGCCTCGTTCCTGGCTCGGCTGCCTCACCATCCCTCCAGAAATAATATTAAGGATCATAGCATATCTCGATCGACCTTCGCTTCTCTCATTTGCTCTAACTTGCCGGACATTTCTTCTCTACTACCTCCCTCAACCTCTCCAGCTATCGTCCACTGAGAAACAAGAATTTCTGGCTCTCCTAGAAAAGGACGCGCCTCAGTATTATTTCTGCCATTTTTGCCTTAAACTCCATCGATGGCGCAGGTCCTGGTTTCGGCATTTCGATTCAGAGATTCCACACTATTACCTGAAACACAGGGATACCTGCAGAGAAAAGTATCAAATCAAGCACAATGGGATGCCAACTTTGTTGTATCCTCTCGCGCGGGTGATTATGAATCGGCATTTCCATGGGGCAGCACATGGCCCTCTTGCAAAAGTATTATCAACATCAATCAACGATTATGGGTATTGGGATGGAAGACATCATACAGTTTGGAGAGCCCGCATTATTGGCGACGAATTGATGCTATCATCAGATATTACGGTATATCCCGACGAGAATCAAGAAAATCCCAGGAATACTGTCGATTGCGCCCCGCATCCGCTATGCCCGCATCTTACAACCAGCGCTCGTTCTTCCCCTCAAAAACAACTTCCTGAGCTAGCTGCTCGATGCTCTACGGATTGTTTCATTTCATGTCATGAATCTATCAAGTCTTGTCCTGAATGTCTCACGGACTACTGCATCACCATCACTCAGCAGGGGAAGCGTTGGGTGATCAAGGTCATTGCCTACAACCAGCTTGGAGCAGTCAGATCACCGTTTGACTGGGAGTGGAGTGGTATGATACGATCGAGGGATAGGCTGGAAGAGCGGCAATCTAGGTATCTTCTGGGGCATAGGCCAGGTATGGTGAGGCACTTGTGGAGCAAAGCAGATGATATTCTCCTGGAACCCACAGGAGAATGGGCATATCTCCCCAACTAGCATAAAGACCTGATTGGTAGAGGCAGGTGGATAGATCAATCAACAAAATGTTCACTACAGGCTCGTCTTGGTTTCGCCTTTGGCAAGGCTACTAGACCCCAGCACCACGATGAGGTGCGAGCCAACGCTGGGGAGAGCGCAATGCCTTTCGGCACTGGCCCCCACTACCCTGGACGGCGGGTGGTGTCATCAAACCATTGCTGGCATGGTCTGGAAGTGTCGCCGGATCCCTTCTCGCGCCGGCAATTTGGCGAGAGCCCTGTTAGCCCAAATGGGATCGCAGGGGAGAGTTGCCAGCTCTCTGGATCTTCGAGATGTCTGTCCTCAGCGGTCGGAGTTCAGAAGAGATCTCAGGCAGAGCGTTGACCAAAGTCGCCACATCTGCCTTCAGCCCCTTAACATCCTCTCGCATCGCGCCGACTTCGCCTCTGGCTGCCGTCATTTCACCGACTAGGTCCGTGGATGCCCCCCTCATCGCACGAACTTCGTCAGTAAAAGCCGTCAGCGCAGGAGCTAGGTCTGCGTATGCAGCCGTCAACGCAGAGGCTAGACCAGTCAATGCCTCCCTCATTGTGTATCTACACTTTAACGGCTTCAGTTGCTACACCGTAAAAGCGACGAATTAGGATGCATTTTTGGCACTGCTACAAAACAACCATCTCCTCGGCTACTCAGCACAGCACTGGGGAGATCATCTGAAACAGGCTAGCGATGAAGAACCAACGAGCAGGCGATTGAACTACTAAAGGATAGAGACAAAGTACATCTTATCACCTGGTATATGAAAATATGCAGATAATCTGGTTAAGGGCACCTAATTTAGGCCGTGAACGCAAGTGTCTGGTTTAACATTAGCTTCTTCTTTCGGTCTCACAATTGTGGCATCCAGTCTGATCAGTTTAGACTCATCTTCTTTGCACGAGCGAGACTCAAAGGGGCAAACCGCTCTGCACCGCGCCTTAGAAAACGGGCATACAGATACAGCAGCGTTGTTGTTGCATATGGGCGCCGAGATAAATTCGAGAGACGTCACCGGCTCATCACCTCTTTATCAAGTGTCTACCGGGGCTGACGAAAAAAACGGCCAAGCTGCTCATGCTGAATGGCGCCCATGTTAATGCGGTTGATGGTCATAATGCAACGCCCCTGTACAGGGGCACAAGGCGAAGGTGCTTCTCTTCCATAGGAGTTACATCGAGTTCGAGACCACGAGAGCCGTCCGTATAATGGGGTTCCTCCTTCATGGACTCAGATTCTGCCCCTTTTTGAACTGGGGTTTGAGACGTGATTGTAGATTCTTCGAGGTACGGGCCTCTTTGGTAGGCAAAAGAGGGCTGAGACTCCTTTCCCCCCTTATTCCTCGAATGGTGATGCTGCCGTCTCGTTCGACTTCAGCTCAGTAAAAGTGGCTAGCAGCAAGCGGCGGATCGTAGGGTGCATGCTCATAAGTTATTGGCTCGTAGGGTTCATACTCGAAAGGTGCATGCTCGTAAGGTGCTCGCTCTTGATCTTCGTAGGCCGGTACATGGACTTAGCCGCCAACGGCAGCTGCGCTTCCACCACTTTCAATTTTAGCTCCGGGAACACGTACAACAGCTTGTCCGGAGACACGAATGATACAGTCATCCCTTAAGGCTCTTAATGATCCGCCAATTCCCCAGATACAGCAACGTTACTTGCACGATCTGGATGGGAGCTGCGCCTCTGTCTGAACCTCCAACCGGACACTTCTCTGCTCTTAGACGTATTACGTAGTCATTCGGCAGGAAAGATTGGAACGGGAGGCATCAGTACAGGCGGGTGCTGGTTGAACTCGTCATTGGCCTTAGCGATCGGAGACGGATGCGGCGCTGCTGCTCTGTCTCCTCCTCGCGACGGCGTCGAATGACATCTTCATCATCGCCAGTCAAGGGGGTCGGTATCCGCCAGCTTCTTGACGTTGTATCGTCATCGCCAAGCACGGCTGCGGTGGTCTTGAAGGAGGAGGTTCAGACAAAGATTCGAATCAGGCTGTGGAGGTCTTGAAACGTGTTGGAGCGGACATTGATAGATATCCAGGTAGCTATCAAGGACATAAGCGAGAGGGTAGGAAGCGGAGACGACGTGAATTATCATAGCATCGTTGTAAGTCATGGATGAAATGTTGTAACACTGCTCTAGGTACGACGGTCGGATACATCTGCGGTAGCGAAAGAGCTCAAACGTGCCGGATTTACTTTGCGTCGGTCAACATAAGAAGGCCTCTTAACGACTATAAAAGATGGCATCTCAAATCTCGAATCTCTAGCAACAATGGACATCGAGCTTGAGCCGAAAAGACGAGTTGCATCACGTATTCGGCTTCTAGACATCCTACGCAGCCTGTCCTCGAGCGTTTACCGCGCTGTCTGCTCCAGCTTAACATGTGCGTGCAAGCATCGCATTTCGATGCGCGTCTCAGACTGCACGGATGACCTTACTCCCAGTCATGATGAAGACTATGTCGTCCAAAAACTACAGGTCCATCTTGTCCTGACATTTGCTTAGCCGCAGTTTGAGAGCATCCATCCATTTTAGCGGAGCAAGCCTACCGCTACAGACGTCAGTTCAGACGCCCAATTTGTTGCCAAATACAACCAATCAAATAATAGGCTCTACAAAGCAAAGGAAGTCCGTCAAGTTTTCTCCATCTTGATTCTCCTCATCTTCTACGACTACATCATGTGATTGGAACTGGAATTGCGGTCTGTTCTGCGTACGTCATTTTGCTCTCGCCGGTCCCCCACTACAGTTGTCTGGCTCTTGCAGTTACGACGCCCCCCCCCCCATTCTCTGCGACACGAAAGTATCGCGCGCCGTTCCTCGAGCCTCCAGCCACGCTTCTCGGATGCTTGGAGTGGCAACAAGATTTGCTTCGACAAGTGGGAAGTAGGTGTGTCGCCACCTTTATTTGCAACAAGTTGGTAACAGTTCAATGGACGACACTGTGCGCCGACACCGTCGACTCTTCTCGGCCTACTGGCCCGTTGGAGGCTTTTTCTGTCTGTCTGGTACCAAGCACGACGCGGAAAACATAGATGTGTCTCGGCAAAACTGTTCGGGACACATATAACCATACGAGATTGTCTGGCAGATCGATCTGTAGAGTACTTGAGCTTTGATTTTAACTGGAAAGTATTCGGAAGCCTATAATAAAGTAACTCGAGCCAGATGAGTTTGTCCTACCCAGGACACCGACAATGTCTGACATATTCAACATCGATTCGCAACCCAAAGAAGACCTAAACCCCTCCGCGAGTGACTTAATGCACTCGCGGGTATGACATCAGAGCAGTTATGCTGCTGAAGCTCGTCAGACTGTGAACCGAGATTACAGAAATTTTGCTTTATAAGAGCTCACCAAACCATATCTCCGAATCTTGTTAGCTGGCGGCTTGGTCACAGACGGACATGGCAGGCACAAGAGAGCTTCCGGCAAGGAGCGAGATGTGTCGCAGGAAAAATTGAACCTAAAGGAAAAGAAGAGGGCAAAAATGAAGAGAGGGAATGCAAAATGCATTACCAAGGAAGCAAAAGCGGCCAAAGAATTGGAGGAGACTCTAGGTGCGATAAAAAGTTTGGCTGCCAAGATACACGGAGACATGACTTTTGCGAAAAGAGACATAGCCTGGGGAAAACTCGATGCAAAAGGTCTAAGCCAGGCATTTACATTGATCCAAAACGTCACGATACCAATGTTAGTTTCTTACTCTATATTTCTATATCAATAAATAGCTGACATTGGATAGAGTAGCGATAGGCTCTATCATGGATATCCTCCGGCGAGTTGTCCATCATGGAGAGCTCAATGGAAAAGGTGAAGCAACGGCAGAAAATAACTGGGAGAAGCAAGTGTGGTACGACGCCATGAAGCAAATGCACTCACCATTCCAGATACTCGCCGAAATAGCTGATCAAGGACTTGAGCATGCCGCCATCTGCTTGGAAGTTTTCCCCAGATCGAAAGACTCCAAGCAGCCAGCGAACGACACACCAGACGTTGTCGATGTCGAGGCCAATGGTGGCCAGGTAAACCCCGGCGAGAAAGGGTTCGGTAGCCTTGTGGATCAGAAAATCCGGCAGTTTAGTTTACAAAAAGGCAATATCGCTCAAGCCTGGGTTAGGGAGCGGCCGCTGATACCGGATGAAGAAAAATCTAGCAAGCTACATTCCCGGAAGGCAGGACAGAATAACCAGGCTCCTCTCTACGTGTTGTTGTACATGGAGCAGCTAATGCTTGCCGCCGGGGAGGCTATCCGAGATCTGGTCAACTTTGCTGACAAGAAAGTCGAAGACGGTACAATGAGCCACAAGTGCATAATCCTCCCTTCCGAACCCCAGTTGTGGAAGTGGCTGGTAAGTGTCTTCAAAAACCAGGACCCAAGTGTAAAGCAGAGTTCGGATATCATGGAGGCGGGCTATGTCTACTACGGAGATGGCTATGACCCAAAGAAGGACCCCGAGCGTCTTCCTCCAACCAGCGTCTGGCAATATCTAGGCAACGAACTTCGAAAGTTGTCGGCTGGCTTAGGATCTAAGGAGTCGGTTTTTGGGTTTCGAGTCGCTTGTGCTGCTATGACCGTTGGTATCTTGGCATTCTTGGAGAATACCCAGAAATTCTACCAAGATCAGAGACTGTCTTGGGCGATTTTCACCATTGCCTTAGGAATGACGATAAGTATGTCTCTAAATATCAACACCGATAGCTTGCTTACCGTTGGCAGCCACTGGTCATTCAATATTTGGTTTCCTCTGTCGAATAGGCGGTACGTGTTTAGCAATGATTTTCTCAATCGTCATCTGGTATATAGTCGACCAGAAAACACCTGGCATTATTGTCTTCTTGTGGATGTTCATCTTCGTTGAATACTACTTTTTCAAATTCTCCCGATTCATTTCAGCTGTCATGATTACCATTACCACCCAAATCCTTATCGTTGGCTACGAGTTACAAGTCCGACAAATTGGAAAAGCTGTTGCTACTAGCATGGGACAGCCGTACTACCCGTAAGCCTTATCTGTTCCCTATTTTCACATTGAGATCGCTTTTGGTTAATTCGAAACTGATAGCATATACCTCCTCGCGCCATATCGGCTCGCTGTTGTTGCTGCAGGCTGTGTGATTGCATTTTTCTGGACGATTTTCCCTTGTCCATTAGCCAATCGAACCCAGCTTCGACAGGACTTGTCCGCGACAATACATCTTCTTGCCAGCTACTTCAGCGTCATAACTTCCACAATAAGATCCCAGGCCGAGGATACGGGAGGGAACATCAACTCGAAGGCATCGCCAGCCTACTTCCTTACAAATGCTCGGCGTAAGATTTTCGGTCAAGTAGTGCATCTCATGTCCTCTATGAGATCACATATTGAGTGGCAGCGGTGGGAACTAAACATGGGCGGACGTTTTCCTATTGAGACGTATAGAGAGATGACAATGCGTTGCTCGCACATCATGACATACCTGACACTTATGAGCTATGCCATAACACACCCGCCACGAATACTCGACAGAGAGGATGCTGGAGACGGAATAAGTGGTGCTTCCGATTCCAGAGCAAACGCACAAGATATGCGCTGGAGGCGAGCTCTTGCAGAGGAGTTGCCGGGAGTAGAACCGGTTCATCATACCGTCATGTCGACTTTGACTTTGTTGTCGGGCTCGATGTTTTCAGGGCGAAGTTTGCCACCCACACTGCCGCTTCCTAGGCCTTATGACATGATGCTAAGATTGGTACTGGACACTGAATCTGATAACGGTGATGTGCCACATTTTCGGGATTCTTGGGGTGGATATGGGCACCCTGAACTGACTACCATCGACTTACGCCAGGGAACCTCAGAAAATGTTTGAGAGAAACGAGAGCCAGATATGGCTATTGCGAGTAAGCCGAGGTATCTGGACTCCCATGATCCGAAGCTCCACTCTTACGCAGAATTTGTCGTAATGCAAGTGTGCAGCACCCTCGTGTGCAATGATCTGGAGGGACTGGCGCGGGCAGTAAGCCGGCTAGTGGGGGTCGTAGACTTTGGTTTCCGCGTTAATGCTGGCAGTGTGGATAATAAGATAAGGCATGACTCTGTATGTTGCCATCATGGGTAAGGAGACGGGGATGATGGGTTGTGTAGTGCCTTGTTGTTCGTGCCAGAGCAGTCCTTATCCGTGAAAGAGTCATTGCAGATTAATTATAGCACGAAGTATCTACATGTATGCACACTGACCACGCTCCGGTATACTGGATCTTAAAAGTCTTATATCATGTTTGCCTATATGTAGGCTGCATTAGTATTACAGATGTACCATGCGCTGAAAGCCTATATATATCTTCTTTGTAGTAGTTCAACGATTTCATCGACCGCCCAATTCTACACCAAGGCCTCTCAATCGCCCATCCTGGCCCACCCACACCAGATCATGCAAATTCTTGAAAGAGTGCAAATCATCTGTTGATCGTACAATCACCAATTCAATTTTTGAGCAGCTTGGACTTGTTCTGCCATATTGTCCGTAAGCATACACCGCGTCCATTCTGTGAATCTCCGAAACTCATTATCCAACGTCCTCGCGCCACACAAGCGGCCCTCTGGGTCGAACCAGAGGAGATAAATGGAATAGCCGTGACTGCTGCCCTCAACGCCGGTGTTGCACTGGGGACCTTTGGGTCCCTGACATATGGCATTGGTCTCCAGATTTCTGATAAAATATGTGAGCCGCGAAGGAGTTGGATGAGCGACTGGGCCAGGCCATCCTGCTCCTTTGGGTGTAACGCAGAATTTGGATGACTGTTCCGTCTGATCAAATGTTGAGCCACCTCCTCCAGGTAGAAGTGCAGTCTTCCCCCAAACGCAACCTCAACTCTCCTCGCGATGGTGATTTCGTCTTCTCAGTAGGCGGCTACCACCAAACTTCAAACGACCACCGCACTATCCGGTCGTCCAGAATCCCGTCAGAATCAACTAACAATACAATAAAAACTTGCGCATCTCTGGAGAGGCATATCTTACCATCACCCCTCACGCTATTTTTGGCTTGATTCGGGCATGTTTAGTAATTATAAAATAATTAAACGAACCCTTGATTCAACAGTCACTTGTGCCTAGCCAAATGAAGATATACCTCCTTATTATCTTTCTTGATGTGTTCACTAATTATTTATTGTGTCGCGTAAATTGAATGTGAATTGCTTTTGCTTCACTGCTAAGAATAGATTAAGACTTTGTTAACTAAAATTCAAGTTTTGAATACCGTTTAAGCTTACACAATCCAAGATTAGAAACCTTTTGAATGCAATAGTTTCTTTGCAAGAATGCAACCGTTTCTTTGCAAGAATGCAATGAAACGCCTACTGACAAATTGCGCAATAACATTCACTAATCATTGACTCCATTGAAGGCTTACGAACAAATTTGGAAACGAATTAAACATGTCATTCAGTTGGAGGCTTACGGACAAGTCTGGAAACCCGGCCGGGAGATAATCCCATAGGAGAAAGTGGTGGAGCTCACGGACGGCGTCGACGCCGACAGGATGACACGCGCGGACCGTCGCCGTGCCAAACATGAAACGACCGGTCAGTTCTATTATAGATTAAGGCCTAATTGGGTATTAACGCACATTTTATTTACAGGTATAAAAGACTGCCTAAAGTTTCTGCTGAGAAGTTAGAAAGCTGCAATAATTATTGTTCACTCAACATTGTGTGTCTGATTAAATACGCCTACACAGTCGTAAAACTCGATAAGCTTAAATTGACAAGCTGATCATAATTAAGTATATTTTCAACCCGAGACCAAGTTCAGGATCCCACAGTACCAAATGGCGGCTTCTCTATTGAAAGGCAAATTGATTGTGATTACAGGTGCTGCCTCGGGTATTGGTCGCGCCACTGCAGAACTACTGGCCCAGCATGGTGCCCTGCTTTCTTTATGTGACATTAATAAAGATGGGCTAGAAGCATTTAAAATAGAGCTTAGCAAAAGTGAATCAGAGATTTTTACATCTGTTGTGGATGTTAGATCGTCGGAAGACTGCGTAAAGTGGATGACAGAAACCGCAGCCCACTTCAACCAGCCCGTTTGGGGGGCTGCCAACATTGCCGGTATAACAGGGCTAAAGATCTTCAAAGAACCCGGGTCTATTCGAAACCTATCCGATCATGAGATTCATGATCTTATATACATCAATCTCATGGGGACGATCAACTGCGTGCGTGCGCAGCTCCCACATATGCAGGTTGGCCAGGATGGCCGCAATGGTGGTTCTATTGTTAATACTGCAAGTCTTGCCGGCATTAAAGGTGTTCCTTTCGGTGGCCCGTACTCGGCGGCGAAGCATGGTATCATCGGCTTGACCCGCACCTTGGCAAAGGAGGAGGGTCAAAAAGCCATCAGGGTCAATGCTGTAGCACCGTAAGTCAATGTTGTTTTCCAACCAATAGAGCTGATGCTAACTGCTACTCCAAGGGGAGTGATCTCCACTCCTCAAACTGCTGAGGTTGTACCACCTGCACACATGGAACCTATCCGCTCCGCAGCGGCCCTTGGTAGGATCGGAGATGCCGCAGAGGTGGCTGAGACGATTGCTTTCCTTCTCAGTCCAGCCAGCAGCTATGTGAATGGAACAGTAATTGTTGTCGATGGTGGAACGGTATGTTGAACCATGTTCGAAATCGAAGGCTATCTTGGAGAATGAGGCAAGGGACTTCGAAGATTAATGATGGATGTATGCTTATTAAGCAAAGCTGCGAAGCGAGCATCCTAGTGCGGAGTTGGTTAACCACCAAAAACAGAATCATTTAACTCTAGATTTAGAGCCATGGGATGTAAAAAATAAAAGATATTACACTTGAGAGAAGTGCTTGACGAAGCCCCGAATTCTCCACTACCTACGGCCGTATGTGCTAATATTTGTCGCAATCTAATTCATAACTTGTCGTTGCCTCCAAAAAGGTTAAGTCCCATAAATTGTCATATAGTAGTCGAATATATACCATACATTGATTATGTGGAGTGAATGAAACTTTAACATGACTATATTGCCTAAATCCACGGTCCATAGGCCTATATAATATCGTTCCTACAATAAGGGCGCTCGGAAAGAAGTCAGCCGGAGAGACGCTGAGAGGTCATAGGATAATAATGTAAGGTGTCAGTCAGCATATGATAAGCCGGGAGTAGTAGTTAGCATATTTCATAAAGCATTTACCCGTAGAACAGTCGCTCTCCAATTATCTTAATGGCTCTTTTTCATTGGTAGCATTTTTTGCATCCCTGGTGTAAGGGTCCCGATAGAAAGATAATCAGCGATCTGAGATCTTATTAAGCGTCTCTCCTAACGTTAACGTATAGATAAGGGAGTTGGACCAAACTTGTTCGATCCATCGTCGTAAAAAGTTCCACATCACGCTCGTCCATAATAGAGATTCATTCTATGTTTGCCTGGGTAGCTTTCCGACCTGACCCTGCCTCCGGGCAAAGTAAAAATCCGTATCCGTCGGGGCCGCCATACGGAAGGAGTCTGATTTATAATCCATCTCTTGTCTAATCATGATGAGGGAGCTGGTGAATATGCCAGAACTGATTAAATGTCCTTTTACAAGATTTTCTTTCCTTAGGTTCTTGGAAGTCGCTTTATCAGCGAAGAGAATAGGCCCAGGTTTCGTCAAGTCCTCGCCTTACACCCTTTTGATCCGGGGCGACCTTTGAACAGCAGGTCATGGAGTCCCAAACGGGTGTTAGGATCCAGCCAATTTTTAGGGAAGAGGAGCGGCCAGTCGTTATTCGTGTGAGTTTAGACGAAAATTCAATGCTACGCCGCCTCTGTTGACCCTCTAATGTAAGGCTTGCGACATGTGTCGGAAGAAAAAAATCCGCTGCGAGCCTACGACGCAAGGATGCAGTCCATGCACCAAATATGGCACAAGGTGTCATTTTACGCCAATTGCAATGAAGAGGAAGCCTCGCAGACCAGCTGGGTTAGTAAGCTACTCCAGCCCACTGAGTTTGCCCGTGCTAAATGTTCCGCAGCTTCAAATACATCGCACAGCTCGAGAAAAGACTATTAGAAGTAGAGACTTTGCTAGGAGACAGGCCATTGGGAAAGCCAACTGTACCTGACATCAGTTCGCGTAAAGAGCAGACGACACCCGTAGCATTACTTAACACGGCGGCATTGATCAAATCTCCCAATGGAAGTAATCCATGGATGCCGGAGAGTGAGCCACAGATTCCCTCACCCGAACAAACGAGCAATCTAGGGTTTAACCTTGGACTTACATTTCGGGGACACGACCGCAACGAACCCGATTTGTCCACGCTTGGAGTTTATATAACTGACCGTATGTGGCCTCATCACACTCCAGAGTTACGCCCAGTTTCTCGACCAGCGCGCCAGCAGCTTCCCACAAAGGCAGTCGCTCTGGAGTTGATTGAAGAAACCTTCAGCAACTATAATAGGTTCCTTCCACTTTTTCATGAAGAGGACTTCTTGAGAGAGTTTCAACTCAAGTACTCGACGTCTAATCCTGGAGATGCTGGTTGGTGGGCATGCCTCAATGTTGTGCTGTCGATAGCTCATCGTCTCCGCGCCATACGCGCATTAGACCCGACACAGGAGCACATTCTAGCTTGTGGTTATGTACAAAACGCCCTGAGCGTCGTCTCCGAGCTGAGCGTCTCTGACCGCAGCCTCTCTGCTGTCCAGGCTCTGGCGGGTATGGCTTGCATTCTTCAGGACACACCGGATCCGGAACCAGCCGCAATGCTCGTTGCCGCCGCCCTACGATTGGCACAGGCTATGAATCTACACAGAGAATGTTCTAGTCCAGGACTCACGGAATCGCAAGCCGAGAAACGGAGGCGGGTGTTTTGGAAGGTGTACATTCTTGACAAGGATATTAGTCTACGGACGAGCCGACCCTTTGGTCAAGATGATGATGACATGGATGTACGTCTACCGTCAAACACAAGTCTTGAGCTAGGTAACCTGGACCTCTTCAACCGTCGCATAGGGCTTGCGCTTGTTCAGGGGCAGGTATATAAACAATTGTACTCGGTACGGGCTGGACGACAAACGGCGACACAGAGAGCGATTGCGGCACAAGAGTTGAGTTCTCTATTATCGTACTGGAAGTCCAGCGCGCAGCTGGAACTACCAGAAGACTCCACGGTACTGCCAGGGCTCCAACTTTCAGGTGAGACGATCCACAAAGTGGTTCTACGACTCACATATATTCATTGCCTCGCAATGATTGATCGCCACTTGCTCCCGACGGCGCCATCTTCTTCCTCTAACCACGAGCTCGGCTGGCCTGAGGCATTATCGCCCCCAGGCAGTCTATGCGTCGCTGAGTCACGCAAAGCGATCCGTCTTGTTGAAGCCATCCCTCAAGGAGACTGCGCCTTTGTCTGGTAAATGATTTTTAGAGAAGCAGAACCTTGCTGAATTATTTGTCTGACTCACTCTAGGATGCTTCTCCACGCTTTCTTCGCTGCAGCCAGCAGCATGCTCTATAATTTAACACAAAATCCTATGTCGCCAAACGCAATTTCAGATCTCGATCTCGTCGAGCCATTCCTTCGTCTGTTGGAGACACTTGCCAGGGGTCCAAGCACACTCTCACAGTCCGACGAACTAGTACGAATGCATCACACTTGCAACAACTTAAACCTCAAAGCAAAAGAGGCTGTTCGACTTTTCAGTTTAAGGTCTCCAGCGTCCTTTACATGATCATTTGAGGATGACCAATTTTTAATAAAAATTTATGAATGACCTATCTCATCAACCTACAGCAGCAGCCCCTGTGACGCAGTGGCTAAGCGTCTGGCAGGCTTTATGTACGCTCATCGCATAAGGCAGTCGGTTTAAATCCGGCCAGGGTAGCTAACTTTCCCATGAGACACAACCAATAAGCAAGCCTCGGCTTGTGAAGACACAACGCTTAGGCCCTCTAGGCCCTACAGTGATAATGGCTATTACAGCTATAAGGAAACCACTTTTCCTTTGCCACTAGACAATGTAGCGAAAAGGGTTAAGACTTCTGGCTATTGATTGATAAGCTTACTATCTATTTAGCTAGGGCGGTCTCGAAAGAACAAGACTACGTAGAGGTGATATAAAGGGAAATTGGCTCCTGCTGACCTATTGCTCAATCATGGGACGTGTGCGTTAGGTAACTGGATAACTTATGGTTGTTTAATATTTAAACAAACAAATACACCTACAGCAGCAGGATGTATGTTGCTACACAGGTTGCCTTGACTTCAAACACGTTTTACTGGACCCCCGTAGCTGCAAGCGGGTCCTGCAGGAACGTTCAAGATGGCTGGACGGGCTTTCATACCTACATCCTAAGCAGTCATCAAGACCTGGGAATTTTTTTGAGGTCTCACCTGTGCTCCTAAAGGAATATAATAACACACGAGATCAGACAGGAGGCACACAAGGCAAGAGTATTTATTCATCATCCTGCTTTAACATGATCTGTCTTCATCTCTACCCACCCTCATAGCAGTGACTCGCCTGTGTAAGACAGAGACCCCCCCCCCCCCCATCTGCCACAGCCTATTTGGCTTCTTGGAGCTTCAGGAGCTTGATCACACTCGGGCGCGCGAGCATATTGTCAAGCCACTTCTTGACGTACGGGTAGTCACTCTGGTTGAACTCCTCATTCGGAATTCGAGGCTCGGCTGTGTGCTGCCACGTAAAGAAGGCGATGTCCACGTAGGAGAGGCGGCCACCTATGAACCAGGAGTTGCCATCCGCGTCAGGCTTCTGCTTTGCCAGGTGTCCCTCCAGTACTCCAGTTACGCGGTTAACCTCCTTAACGTAGCGCTCCCGCGCCTCGGGAAGCGGCTGATATATAATAAACCACATCGCCTGCCCGTAGTACGGTCCCTGACCAGTGGTCTGGAAGAAAAGCCATTGGCGAGCGTGGTATGCCTCAGCTGTGCCCGGTACGAAGCTTAGCTTGTGGTCCTTGTCGTATTTCTCTGTCAAGTACTCGATAATAGCGCCAGATTCCCACAGCGTGAGATCTGTATTTGGGTCCTGGATAGACGGCAGCCGCCCGTTCGGGTTGATGGCAACGTACTTGGGATTCTTGACGTCGGTAAGTGGGATCAATTCGGTATCATATGGCAGCCCTAGCTCTTCACAGAGGAGAATAACTTTACCAGCATTGGGCCCATGAATCCCCAACACTTTGATCGCCTCCATTTCCCCCATTTAGATGAAGGTATAGAGTTATCCGGAAATTGATTGTAGGCTGGGGAGCTTTGCGAATTGATATAAATCTTGGCTGATGATGAAAGATCCAGTAGATGATGGAGGACAAGATGGACTTGCCACCACGGACTTCTCGTCTCCTTTTAAATACATCACTTCCTTCTCCCTGCCTTGAGAGTTCTACTTGATCCAATACGAATCATGAAGGAGTAGTAAGCTGACAAATATTTGACAATACTACGCGGCATAACTCAACCTAATACACTGAAGTAGCAAAGGGATAGCGAATATACAAGCTTACGCAAATACAAGGCAAGAAAGTCAGCCGGAGCGGAGGACTCGTAGACAGAACAATTTTTTATCTCAAAGCCCTCTTCTCACTTGATAGGTAATCCACGATAGCACGCCCCGCTTCTAAATTTCCTTGCACGGAGTGAAACGAGCAACTTCGTGTAGCTTTAAAGGCAATCGCAATATTGACGTACTGTACAAGTGAATAATTAGTAATGGCCATGGAAGGATAGGAGTTTGGGGTAGTAAATAGATATCCCCGCCACTCGACGAACCAACTACTACATTGGTAGTGAACGGAATTAGACATGATGTAATATTCGAGTTCGGACCCTCCGAAGGGTCCGGGTCCGGATCCGGGTCACCGGTAATAACCCACTCATTACCCCAATAGGCATCCAGGCTTGGTTAGGCTCCGCGATGACTTCCATCACAAATAATACAAGCAGAAATCTCGCCGCCCCGAATCACTTGACCAATTGTGTATTGCTAATGCATGTCCCTTCTTTGCCTCAATGAGAAGATATGGAAGCATGCATAAAACAGATAAAGGCTCCCCGCTTTCTTGCTCGACTGCATACGAGCTGGCTTCTCCCCTACATTCCAAACCATGCCTGGAATATCCCCTGTCGTTCTCATCCTCGGTGCAGGGCCTAAAGTCGGCCTGCCAACTGCGAAGGCCTTTGCTTCGAAAGGCTACAAGGTTGCAGTCGCAGCTCGATCACTGAACGAGGCAGACAGCACAGACAGTCAGCTTAACATCAAAAGCGACTTCGCCAACCCCGACGATGTTGTCAATGCCTTCGTAATAGTTAAGAAGGAGCTGGGAATCCCAAGCGTAGTCATTTACAACGGTATGTCTTAGCACCAGAGGACTCTAGCTGAATGCCTGCTGAACGCTCGTAGCCGGCGCCGCGACCTTCTCTCTCCCAAACGACCCGTTTGCGATCCCGTTGGATGCTTTCAAGCGAGACATGACTGTCAACAACACTAGTGTTTTTGTCGCTGCCCAGCAAGCTGTTCTCGGCTTCGCGGAGCTCCCTGCCGATGCGCCAAGGGTATTCGCGTTTACGGGCAACATCCTAAACGTCAGGCCGCTCCCGCAGTTCCTGGAATCCGGCGCTGGCAAGTCGGCATCCGCGCACATGATGATGGCTGCTGCGGCTGAATACAAAGAGAAAGGGTTCAAGTATGCCATCCCCACCGCCCTTTAACGGCCTGAGTGGATGCGACTGACAGTTTGTGTAGATTTTACTATGTTGACGAACGAAAGGCAGATGGCTCGGCCGCTTTCAAGATCGATGGAGAGGCGCATGCAAAGCTCTTCTGCGAGCTCGCTGAGGCGAAGACTCAAGGTCCCTGGTTGCAGACCTTCGTCAAGGGCGCGGGATATAAGGACTTCAGCCCCTATCGACTATAGTGTTGTCGCAGGCGCCACTCGGTACACAGGATATTAAGCTGGTCCCCATCGTGTCTACGCACGGAGGCAAGACTAGACAGGGCATTGTAGCGCCTTTTGAGGGACAAGTCTTTTTGGCTACTGCTGCCGCATAAGGTGGACTATATATATGCCCTGTATAAGTTAATCAAGTATAATATCACTCATAGTTCCACCGACGTTGGAACTGCTCCCGTGTGGCCGTATGAGCTCCGTTTGTTCTGTCAGGTCTGGCCTTTTAGCGTAGGGTTTATTATCTTTTAAAAACCGGAGTCATGAGACTCCAAATTCGGAGTCAGGTTGCTAAAAACGGAAGACATTGAACTCAAGAAAAGAGCTTGACGGGACCCCGAATTTCCACTACCTATGGTCGTATGTAACAGGATGACAGTAATGCGGGCTTATACCACTAATACCAGAGTTCAACTACAATTACACTGACAGGCATCCAGAGGGTATGTTGTTGAATTGTGGTATACCCGGCTTCTTAATGGCGGATTTAGATGAGATTGACGGCAATATACTCCCTCCGTAACAATATGACGGCCCGTCTGCTACTAGCAGGATTCGCTTTGCTATTTTTATACGTCCTTGCTGTTTGGTGCAACAATTTTCAGCATCGAATTCAAACAAAATGGCCGCAGAATTGGAAGATGTGGGTATTAAAGGGGTTATGAAGCTCTTGCTAAAGCATATCAAGCGACTGTGGGACAGTGCTATCTGCACGCCAACCATATAGTAACTTCTTTTCTTTCCAGTAGCCATTTGACTTATTCTTTCCTCTATTGGTATTTCAGTAGGGATTCGTTGTTGTCTCTATATAATCATTCTCTTGAACTTCTATCGCCAAACATATTTCATCAACAGTGAATGACTGTTGAGGCTAAAACAATCAACAGAAGCTTTCTTGTCTTTGAAGGAAACGCCCCGGATGCATAAGCCAGATCCTGGGTTTAGGTTGGGCCGTTGTAACTCCACTCTACCCTTCATCGTGTATGAATTCGGTGACCAACAATGCACTAGGTTGATAGGAGCAGGCTAGTAACTGAGAATTGCAGCTTATTGATATTCATCGTTATTACAACCGCTAATGGGAGACCCATTGTTCAAACCTCTTCGCAAGATTTATGCATCGCTCGTCGACGAATCTCGTGTATAGATTTGCCGCATACAGGTTGATTGTTGAGAGGATGATGTAGCCCCCAATCCAACAGAATAACGATGCAATTTTATGCTCATCATCAGGTGGTGACCCCCCTGTGGCCATGTACCAAATGGCCTTTCTGACAGGGTCGCTAAACAAGTGGTAGATGGATTGATGTACAAGGTATAGCGAAAAAGAGATCCTCCCTAAATACTGCACTGGCTCGGAGTTGAGGGGCTGTTGAAGTTGTTTTGTTGTGCTGATCGCAGAGACAACCAGCACGGAGCCAACCGTTTTCCACGTCTTGTCTATGATCCCCCAATTCCCATCCCATCGCGAGGATTCGGCAATCTGTAAAAATTGATATCCTGGTGGGAGAGCACCGTCGTCGCTCAAGCAGAGAAGCCAGATGCCGAGGACGAACATGACGTACGTTCGGATGGCGCTGAAGTTCACTGATCGCACCCGGACCGGGATATATGGTTTGAGCCAGGATATATACTCAATCTCGGTGCTAACAGTGTGCAACTCCGACGAGACTTGCAGCTCAGCCAACCAGTACCCTGCCAAAAATCCCACTACATCCCAAAACCCAAAGTAGAACCAGTAGGCCATCGAAGCTACAAGCGCCCAAAGTCGGGGCCTCGGCTTCCAAAACGCCAGACCCAGAAGGGCGAGATACACAACGCAAGACCCACGGAACTCGAGAGCCATAGTCCAAAGCTGGCCATTGAGACCACCGTTGTATTGGATGGCGAGAATGTTGATATTGTCGAGCATGTACCGAGCGACGAATTCAACATGGAACCACGGTGCAGTCCAAGGTTTTCGACCCCATACAATTTCATCTGCGGGTTCCCATTGATAGAGATTGAGGAAGAAGAGGATCTGCGAAATGACCGTGATGAAGAACACGGGGAGATAGATGCGCAAGCCGCGGCGTGTGACAGCCGAAGCCAGTCGGCGAAGGAATCCTTCGCTGTTATTGCTGGTCCTCAGTCGGATGAGATTGATTGAGATGGCATAGCCCGAGATAACAAAGAACAAGGGCACCATGGCGTGCGCAGCAAAGACCAGGCGGAAGGGAGGCAGCTGAATAAGTTTTCGATTCTCCTCGGGCGGATCTGCCCAGAAGGATCTGAAGCCGGCATGCAAAACAGCGCCCATGAAATAGTGGTCTGTCGCAACAATGGCCGCAGCAATGCCCCGCAGGCCATCGAGCCAAGTAGCTCTGGTCATATTGCGCGTGTTTGTTCGATCATTGATGGGGATGGATGGAGATGTAGAAATAGGTGGCATGCATGATTGATATAGAATTGAAAAGGGGGCCGGGGTTTGCTGTTTCTGGAAAAGCTGCTAGGCAAGCGCCCGCCGCTAAAATCCTTTATTTTTGGAATTAGGTTGCCTGTGGAAAAGACGCGGTAAACCCCCAGCAGTCTAACGTCTTTTACGGCGATAATACTACAAGTATATTCCCAGAAAAATTTGGACTGCTACCAGTGAGAATAGTGGTGAGCATGTTAAAAAGAGCAACAAAGCGCAAGGGACATCAGCAGTAGATGATCACGTAATACGTTCTATCCCCGAACTGATGAGCTGTTCATTAAAAACGAGCCATACGCGGATCAATCCCACGTTTCGAGAAGAGGAACGTTGGAGTTTGTGATCTGGATCGGATAAACAATCATGTTTGACCCATTGAATTGGTGGTCATCTGTGGTCACGAGCTATGAGCTGGGACACTAACAATCTAACAGAGGAGAAATTGACAAGCGCTGATGCCTGGCAGATGTAAGAGAGTATCTGCATCTGCTGAACAAGCCCCAGCTTCATTTCTATATAGAGTACCCTCGTTCGATACCTTTCACATACGACCATAAGGCGTGGAGAATTCGGGGTCCCGCCAAGCTCTCTTCTTGAGTTTGATGTCTTCCATTTCTTACATTCCAAGCCTCTGAATCTGGAGTAATACCATTCCGTTTTTGGTGGTTAACTAACCTAGCGCTAAGACGCTCGCCGCTGTTTAGTCCTTTACCCACCTACAATTAAAACGAAGCCAACGCTACTACCGTTTTTTTTTTATAAACGCACTACATGTATTCTGTCAGGGGTTTTGACATCGGTAAATGTATATAACCCACGCTTCCTATACCTGGCCAAGCTATTAGGCTTACCCCCTTCAGACTCAACTCAGAATCATCGAGACAGTGGCCAAATGGGTATCGCTGTATCCCGGCGACTTTGCTCGCGTGACCACGCGTCGAAACCTGGACGAGTTTATACGCTATCTTTCAACGGAGCCGATCTTCTGCATCGCTGCTGGTACGAGGCGACAGTAAATGCTAACCAATCAGTTGTCTGGTTTGCATAAAACCCTTACTCTTCATCATGTCTCCTCTCTAAGTCCTTAATAATTCTCTTTTGCCTAACAAAATGCTCGCTTAGATGATGAAGTTGGATCGAGATAATTCTTAGCCACCCATGCCAGTACCATATTGCGGCAGTGAGTAAAGTGAGAGGAATAAGAGCATTATGAAAGGCCAGAACATATCGGGTATGCCGTGCGTCTCTGAATTGTCCAAAATCCCAGAGCCAAAGACACCCTGGGAGAAGATGATTAGCGGCGTAGATAGTCTTAATGATGCTGATGATCCAACTCACGGCGATAAATGTACCCGGGAGAAAAATCATTGCCATAATAGTAATGACGTTCATAGACGAACTATGCCGGGAAGCTTGATGCGAAATATTGAGATTAGTCGAGCTGTCTTGTTGAGTGACTAGATTGTAAACCTCCTCGAGTTAGCTTCATGGTTGATATTAGGATTTGGCGGGACAAAAACATACAAATTTCATAGAAGTGTCTTTCCTCGCTTTGTAGTTGATAAACCAATCCTTCTGGCAATACCAGGTCTTCAGGACCCATTCCATGGAGTCCCGAACCTGCCGCCAAGACTCGGGGATCCTGTTGAGATCGCTGCAGAAGGTGTCGTACAGATTAAGCATCTCTTGGCAGAGCTTGATGGACATCTCCGCATTGGCGATACCAGTATCGCAAGTTGAAACCAAGTGTAAGTTCTTAGTGATGTTCTCTAGCTTCTTTCGACCCGCATCCCGCCTAGGGCCGTTGGCGACAGAAGCGTGATATCCTCTTGAATAGTCGTTGACTTCTGCAATTTCAGAACAAAGCCTCTGCCGCACACTCGCTAAACAGCCAATAGAATATTGGTACGTATAGCCTGACACCATCGCATGAACTAGAAAGGGGTTAGACGCAACTTGAACAGCTGCCCCTTCATAGGAGCAGTTGTAGTCAGGGATCCCAAAATCAGACAGAACATCGTACACACAGCTGTCGTTCTTCGATGAAGAAATAACGTAGTATAATGTATTAAGTGCTCTGTCATGGTGTAGGTAAACTGAGCATGGCGCTCGGTCCTCTGATGTATAGACATTGTTTTGAAGCCATCGCGGATGCTGACATAACAACTCAGAGCAAAGCGACCTCGTTCTTTCGGTTTCCTTGCATCGGCCAAAGACCGCCGAATAGTCTGGCGACCTAAAATATCCTGAATCGCCGCATCATGAATGTTTAGGTGTAGCACCAGGCTCTCAAAGCTCTCCTTGGAAATGCTAGCCTGCCGTCGGTATTGTGCCTCGGGCCTGTGTTCAAGGTAGATAAAGAAAACGACTAGAGTATGCTGAGTGCATGGTAGCTGATCAAATGCATTCTGTGCTAGAAATTGGTTAATGTCGGGGCCAGAGACAACAGGCCACCAGCAGGTTCCATCTTTATCGACTCTCAGAACTTGATATTCGACGTAGCGCTAAAGTTAGCTGCATTCGAGAAGCTTTCCCTAGCCAAGCGACAATCCCAGGGCTGCAGGAGCAGCCCTGGCTTATTATGAGGCAGACTGCCGGAAGATGATCTGCGAAATCCGAATTCGTGCGAGCATTCAGAAGTTCTCGAGCCTAGCGGCCCAATCTGGGTCTCTGCGGTTAGACCCTTGTCTGGTTTCTGGTGGCTACCTGATGTGGACATGGAAGTATTAGTTGCCGCTTAGGCAGAGATATCGATATTAAAGACGGCACATAGCCCTCCGCAAGAAGAGTAACACGCTTGTAGGCCTTGGAAGAAAGGAAGCGCGATATCTTGGATTGGGCAGCAAAGCAAGGCATTGAATGCAGGGCATGCGCTTACGTACATGTATCCTCTGCCCAGAAAAACCGCAAAATGACAACAATCCCAGAGCATAATCAAGAGTGAGACCATTGAGCAAGTCTATATCCTGCGCTAGTTTACCTCAATCTGCTAGGAAGGTGCAGGTAATATGAATCGTACGCCAAATATACTTTACATAGTTATAACGTGGCATTTATTCCGCGATCGTTTCCTTCTAAAGTCTTTTTTACAAATGGCGTTAATTGTTCTTCTCTGTGTCTTGATAAGCTAAAGAGTTATATAATGGAGTCTTTGTATTTTCCTACAGTCTTTTCATCTGATGGAATAGGAGGATGACCTTTCAGCTCTCCATCCAGCCAGCTGTTTAGGTATCCCGTTTCGAGGCGGGTATACCTCCCGGTTGACGGATCAAAGCTGTTTCTGTCTAAGGTGCCAATAGACATGAATGTTCTTTTGTACCAAGAGCCTTAAGTGCTGCGAAAGCTGAGTTTCGACATGCCGTCGACTAGCCGGAGAGAGTCCCATCCCGTACCATGCTGAACCCCATTTATTTCTTGAAGCAGGGGCTCGTCCCATTCGAAGCATTTTAGTCCGGGAAAGGCGGCAACGTCCAATGACCCGGTTCTGCTTCCTACAACTCCGAAAACCTCAGGCATGCGGTAGACTTGAGACCAGAAGCTGGCAGTAAACCTCTTGTCCTTGAGTGGACCATCCGGATACCTCAAAGATCAAAAAGATTAAAATCATCCTCGTACATCATTTGCGCAGGGAGGCCGTGGGGTATGCGAATGGTCACGAAGCCGTGGCGGAGAGCAGCCTGTCGAACTTGGTCGTACAGGTTATCGCTTGAAGCTTGATGCCAACTCATGCTCCTAGGATTACGATCAACGAATCTATATATAAAGAAGACTGCACGTGCGTTGAAGAAATCTGAACCGGAATCCATTTTCGCCCGTAGCTGTTGCAGTTTACTTGGCGTCCAAGTAGATAGGATCATCTAGCGAAATGCCTCCCGAGAGAGCATTGCGAAGGAACGCTTTCTGAATTTCCACGTTGCCTGCTATTGCATCTTTCCGAAGGCAGTTGGCTACTACAGTCGTTGCAGTATAGTGATGTATGGGCGGGAGAACATAGCTCGGCGTGCCCAGCCCGGAGGTGTCTGTCGGCGATGTCATCAACCGTACAGGGTCTAAGCATGGCCAGAGAGCATGAAAAGATTTGGAGGGTAAGGCTTCTTGACTATCAAGAAGATTCTGTAGCTGTTCCAATGGAACTCTGGCTGCAGCCTGCTCGCAGTACTCGTCGTCGACTAGTCCTGATGAAGGCAATTTCGCTACTATACATCTTAGGTCGAGGTTGGTAAAGTATTCGTACGTTGTAGGAACAAGGCGGTACCGGACATAAGAATACTCGGGTTCGCATCCTCTGGGATGGTCAATAGCAAAACAAACCTTAAATTTGATTGGCAAGGCCATGATGCCATCAAGACACCGGCAGCCGCGGTGTGCCACAAATCCCCTGTGCAGAGTCCTGGCAAGCTGAGGAATGCCGTTCTACTTTCCATTGGAGCCATTGCTGAGATCAACAAAGCATATCGTCATTTGCAAGCTGCGTAGAGACGAATTGAATCAAGATGATTCTTCCCGGGACACTTTGTAACATTAGATGTGGATAGCTGGCAGTTCTCTTTTCCCACGGGGATCTGCTCGGCAAGTTGACAAGGCGGCCGCATTTGAGAGGCGGGGGATCCTAAACAGCTTGGCAGCGTTCAGCCTTGGGCCTAGGGCATAAAACTGTTTGGGATGTGAGCTCAGTGTCCCCTCACAATTATCACAATTACGGTGTCAGGATTATACGAAGCGCACTTATAAATGATCCGTTGGAAACCCTCTGCACTCTATTATCTATGCCGCTGCGGGCTGTGCAGTACGGGCTACCCATCAGATTTCTTGTAAGCAATAGTCGGCCAAGCGAACCTATTTAACCTATCTTATAGAAGCTGGTTAATTAACCTCGAGCTTCCCTATGCTAAATAAGTTGCTCACCTCCCATTTTGACCTAAAGAAGCCGTAAGGGACTGATCAGCGCTTATCACAACGTGAAAAACGCAGAAGCAACATCCACCGAAAAGTTGTTTTTAGAAATTTGTGGACCCTCGGCCTCGTTTGCGAACTTTCCCATGAAGGATGCTGTAAACGAGGTGCTTTTTTTTTTTTTTTTTTTTTTTTTTTGCACACCTGGCATTTCTCCATTTAAAAAGAGAACTCACACACTGTTTATAGCATGTTTCGCCCCATATAGTGCGGGAGTCCTGACTTACGAAAGTTGCATCCTTGGAGCGCGATTCTAATGTCGTGTGTGGTTGAAGAATTGGTGTACCTATCCATGCATACTTATGGTCCATTATCCCTCCAACCAAGCACATACGACCATAGGTAGTGGAGATTTCGGGGTCCCGTCTGCTCCCCCATAGACAAGCCACTAACCGGCAGATTAGTAGTCAGGTGGGTGACCACTGGCGAACACCGGCTGTTGTATGTTTTTTTGGATGTTTGTAGATGTTAATCGCAGTTGGTCAGGGTCTTCCATATAGTAGTTAGAGCCTTCGGGTCCTGAATTTAAAGTCACATATTTCCGTTTTCAGAAGTAGCTGAACCAACAATTCATGTACGCACTTATCATAAAGTTATATTCGTATCTGAATAAAAATCTTAAGGCCTTTATTTTGCGCAAGTGATAGAGGGAATAGAGAATTTGCGATGATGCGCTTGGATACTATAATGCAGAAAATAGCCCTAGACCTGCACCAAATCATTACCGCTCTCCCTGAAAAAGCTCTAAAGGCATAAAGACGATCTCTACACTCATCAAACTCTAACATTGCATCTATACATGGAAAAAGTTAGATGTAGAGAAATATTTCCATCAACGTAAGGAGCTCAGATGAAGTTGTTTAAGATGCTTCCACAGAGGGTGTCGATAGAGAACTCGTTGTATTTGCCGAAGTGGCCATAAGCTTTTGAATTTCGGCTGCGACCCTCATTCTCTTATCTTGTTTTCCGCCATGCTATCCTCCTCCATTTGGCGTTTCCTTTTTAGTTCAATCTCAATATCTTTAATTGAGTTCCTAGCGGCTATGTCTGCTTTATCCAGTTCGGCAAGATCAGCAAGAAGCGATTCTCCCCTTTGAAGCTGTTGTTGTTTACATCCAAGCTGTTGCTGTTTATATTCAAACTGTTGTTGTTTATACTGCAGCTGTTTTTGTTCTTCTTGAAGCTGATGCTCTGATTCCTGAACTTCTTGTTTTTGTGTACTGACGTCTTCTTTTTGCTTATTGATGAGGTTGGAAAGAACAAAGTACGGATCAGATGATGAAGTTTGTCCCAGATGCATATCTTGCCTTCCTGCCTCATCGTCAGAATGATTCGTTATTCTATGAAGGCAGAAATCCATCGTGCTTATGTTTGTAATTGGGTTGGTAACTGGAGATCCATCGGAGATAGTGGTTGGATAATTTGTCCCAGTTATGGACAGGCTTGTGTAAGCTGAAGACGCGGATCCGGCATCTAGATTTTCTTTGGTAATGGGGTTGTCTTCATGTCGTATATCAATGTCATCAAGATTATCTGCACAATGACTTTCCTGATCATTACTGTCCAGGTTATTGTAACCACCTATATCGTTGCCTTGATGACTAGTACTGGTGCATTCGTTGGCGGGCCAAAAATAAGGCTCTTGCCTAATGTTGTCGTTGCCTTCATATTCGATCCCGCTCTCGCTCCCGCTCTCGTCGTCGCACTTGTCGTCAATCTCTTCGTCACTAGCGTCTTCATTATCTCTTCCCTGCACTTTTAATATGAGCTTTAGCAAATCTAAGAACGGCAAGAGATTTACAAACAGCAGGCTCGTATCAGAAGGCTTATAATTAGCTCTAAGATTCTTTTAACGCCTAATTGGATTCTTTCGGTCTTTAAGTCGATTTAACCGATTGCGCTGGACTTCTTCATATAAGTGTTGGAATGAGAGGGTCGGACGCTGTTTAGAAACCTTATTCAAGATTCATGCCCTGCTCTACTCAATGTAATTAAAGAAAAGGATGAATTTCCACAGTTCGGTGTCGAAATGCAACGGGATGGATGCTGCATAATTATTCTGGGCTCCGAGGTCTTTCCAGTATGCCATCCTAATCAATGCTTTCATCTGCTCGAGTGGAAGATTTCTAAGCGCCCAATTTGGAAACGATTGGCTACTACGAGTATTTTCAGCCTCATACAATCGGCGTAGCTCTTGCCATACCTCATCCAAGTGCCGTGGTCTGCATCAAAAATACCCAAGGAACAGAACGCCTCTTTGGCCTCTTTAACTCTATCATTATTTGTAGCATTACTTAACGATGGAGGTGTTGTTTTGTTTTGGGCGTTGTGTGCCCGGCGGCGGGCAGCAGACATAATCCTTCATAGTATTAGACGAAACAAAGTAAATAAATATATCCGGACTTGAGTTGTACGATGGTGCCTGAAAAGGCGGCAGCGGATATTTATATTGAAAGAAAGCGCATTACAGTACGGAGTAGCTTTTTTTTCAATAATATATATTAAAGGCATATGGAGTAGTGAGAATGAGATACACAGAGCTACCTCCTGTCTCATATGCCTACGCTAATACTAGGCATGTGAGACAGTGCAATTTAAAAAGCTTCCTGTTCCATATACTTGCTCCAATTATATTAGACAGGTAGAGGAAGACAGAAGTGCAGCAGCGCGCATATATGTAAGAGAGGAATGCTTCTGGAGAAGTCCAGGAATAACAGCTTTTGTTTGAAGAAAGACGAAAAGTTCTAAGAAGCAATATTCATTCACTGCTACTATTCAGAATCATTGGAATACAAGTGTAACATAATGTGTATGACTAGATAAGCAAAAGAACAGATTCTTGATGAATAGCCTGGCCAAATGTGAACAATATCAGGTTAAAGTAGGTATCGGAATCTACTATTTCGTACGGGATCCTCTAGATTTGCACCATCCTCCATATCCAACCTTTTGTTTTCTCTCCTAAGCGTAATACGTAAAATCGTAGCAAAACAAAGCGACATAGAAAGCATGGCTATATTGATGCAAAAGGCTTTGGTATATCGCGGCGAGTCGGAGTCTTAATTTGCACAGGTCAGCTTTGTGATAGACCACCAAGTAAGAGGAGATATTACCAGGATAGAAGTAAGATGTGTAGATTGAGCATGCATTACTTATACAGTTGATAATGGCAATTGCGGCTGCACGTTTGTCCGCTGGCCTCGGGATAACTTTCGTCCAATGAGCCAATACATTCTCAAAGACACAAGAGACTGGCCTTACCGCTTGAAATATATGCCAAACATACCACGTAGCCGGAATAGACTGATCCGACTACGAAGCACATCGCGCTTGGGAGCTGTTAATCTCTTTGCAAATGGCGAATGTCTTCGATAGAGCAGCCATACTTACACATAGCGAGGTGCGAAAGATGTCGTCGACACACCTAAAACGAATGATGCAATAGCGAGTACCATAGGCAAAACTATGTGGAGATATCGTTCGCCGGTTTTGTCGGCATGCCAAGCATTGATAAACAACATCACGGCCCCAATCAAATAAGGTGGCGTCGTTAAAAGTAGCGTCTCCACGGTGCCTTTACCTAACCCTTTCATAACGCTGGAATCGCTTTTTAGTAAAGAGGTACGCAAGGATATTCGTGACTTCAGCCATCTAGACTTGGATGCGCTCACGCTGGAAAAAATGTGGTTATGGATCCGGCGGATGTCGAGCCATACACTGACCCAAGAAGCAGCCAGACCTTGTAATCGCTGCGTGATGGAAAGGTTAGCATTGGTGATTCCCAAATCTAAGGGCCCACTTACGAGAATGCTGCTTTTGCCCCCGTTATGAAGGATTGATGATTGCTGTCTACCCAATCATCCTCTCCTACATCTGCTTCCAACCTCCACACAGCTAGCTTCCTCTCCTGACTACTGAGCCAAGGCGTAGTGCGAGGCAGGTCCGGGATAATAAAATAGGCAATAATGGCCACCGTGATCTTAAGTGAGTACAATAAGCATCACTCTTAACAAGAATCACCACTTTCTGGCAGATGGCGCGGCACTACATCGTTGGGCATCCGGCGCAAGAGCAGATATTGCCGAGATCGTGAATGATCAACAGTGACTTACCGTCATGCATCCCTCAATGATGAAGAGCCACCTCCATGCCGAGAGGCCACGAGCCCCGTCGAGATTTTGAGTAATCCCCGCCGCAAAAAGTCCTGAAAAGGCGCCGGATATGATAGAGCCAGAGTAGAGCAGCGCCGTCCGCTTAACTAACTCCTTCCGAGTGTACCAGCATGATAACAGATACAAACAGCCAGGCTAGATATTGTTAGTTTACCCTAGAATAACACGATGTGTGCCTCAGTTGGAAGCCCTACAAAATAAGCTGCTTCTATAACACCAAGCAAAAGTCGACAAGCCAACAAACCGCCAAAGGTCGTTGTCGCTGCTGTTGCGGTTGACACGATACCCCAACCTATCATGCAGCTTGGAAGGTACAGAGAAGGCTTTCCGAGTTTGTTCAAGAGAAGATTAGACGGAACTCAGAGGAAGTCAGCTCAATGACGCTGCTACAGAAAAAGGCGGGCCACGAAACCTTGCATCAGAATATAACCGACAAAAAGGATGCTGACTGCTGTCTGAAATGGAATCAGCACAACGAGTAGTTGAATGATGCTGGCACATGCGTGCGTGTTTCGGAGGTATCACCTCGTATTGGCTTCCGTGAAGTCTCAAGTCTGTCTGCATACCCGCCAGCTTGGCTGAAGCTATGTTGTTGCGATCGAGATAATTGAGAATGTACATTAAAATTGTCATGGTCAATAGTCTAAAGTCCACCTTTCTGACCATTTTACGTTCCATTAGATTCCTCTCGCTGTCGGTCATATTTTGGAAGGACAATGACTCCGAGGGTCCGGATAACTCTATCTGTGTAGTCTCGCTCTTTGGATTCTCCATTGCTTAATATTTTGATTTGCGTTAATCCCTAAATTGGCAGAAATTGAATAAAAGAAAAAAGCAAAGAAACAAAATTGGGTGAATAAATACATGGATGGCATGGCAGACAAACCATGTAAGGCGTCCTCCTCTCTGCGCATATTTAAACCCGGGCAACACCCACGCGGATAAAAGTCCGAGGAGGCTGCATCAGATGTGGGAAAGTAAAGAACAACATACTGAAGATTGGCCTACCACAAGTCATTGCCTTGGTGATAACGTATAGAATGACAAGCCTCGGTGTTACTTTGCCCCGCTAGAACGAGGATCTACAGCGGATGTTGGCGTAGTGCGGGGATAAGGTTGCTTTCCCCACGTCCGGACGGAGTCAAGTTCCCCTTCGAGCAGCCACTCCCGGCAAGTAGGACTCGACTAGAACTCAGTCCTCGTTCGAGGAGGCTTTCTCTTTTAGGGTCGATGATTGGGGAGAGGCATTATCCAATATAGAATTGGAAGTACATGTGCCGCTATTGAGGCAGTAAAAGGTATACTGCGTTACATTTACAACTGGCCTTACAAAAGCCTATTACTGCAAGATGAATACCAAAACAAATTATTAGGGTGATGACTCTCATTAAATGAATAACAGGGCTAACTGACTTTCATATGAGCTGGGCCTCTTATAGCTTTAGTTGATTTCGCCATATTGTAAGACTGATTAAGTTGGCGTTTTGCTTCCTCAACAGCCTGTGTCTTTCCGGCAGATCTAATTCCGCCCACTACTTCTCTTCCCATTCATTAAGCCTACCAGGAAAGGACTCCTCGAAAAGTGACCGCCCATGGTTATCATACTTCTGCTCCAATTCCATTAGTGTCTATATGACCTTTTCCTCGCCAAAGACTGCAGGGACTTTCCCGGGCTCTGATGACATCTTCACAAGCTCTATCGGAAGGCCAAGCGACGGCGGATGTCGCGGGGTGCCAGGCCCCGGTCTGTTCCACGGCTTATCGCCGTCCACCCGGCGACTTGGGCCCGCGCTTTGCACATCAAGATTTCTAAACATTTCTTGCCTAACAAGGTTTATTACTCGCGAACTTGCAATCGATCTTCTTTTGCTTCTTAGGCTAATACTAGTCCGCCCCCATCCTCAAAAGTCATGGCTTACATTCTGTAAGAGGAATCCCTCATACTCCTTCGCAAGACCCTCCGCAAGTACCATGTCATAACCTACGCCAACCGATCGAAGTCGCTCGAAAACACCATTCACCTGGGAAGGGTTTTGCATCAACGCCATTCTGAGAAACCCACCGTTATTCGGGTTGAAGGACCTGGAAGTTGAGAGCTTCACGCTGGCACGGCTGGCGATGTAGAAGTCGAGCAACTCTACCCTGAAAAGGAGTCCGGTGATGGGTGTACCATGAGTCCAAATCATGAACAACGGGAATACTGTTCTTCCTGGCAAATTTAAAACGTCCATGAAGATAATCTAGACTTGCGACGTGCCCCGTTGGGTTAAGAGGAGAATTCAAGTACAGGAAACGCACACTACCCGGTGGCAGCCTGTCAACCTGCTTGGGCAAGACAAAGATCGGTCATTCCATTTTAAGAGTCTGATGGGATCCTCAGCAATTCTGCCCCGTTCCCAGTAGCAATGACCCCGACAGTGGGCAGAGAAAGATGGGGCAGAACAGCATATCGGCCTTCGAAGGCTCTAGACAGAGCATCGAAAGCCTGCGAGGCCCCAGTATTGATCATTGTATCGCGCTTCCAATGCAAGTCTACCCCGAAAGCCGAATACATGAAGCCCTGGAACGCCTGGCGGAGGCTCTCCAACCCGAAAGATGAGGGATAGTGCAGAATTTCCATTGCGTTATCGCCTAGGGCACGTAGAGCAGCTTGAGTTGGTGGGTAGGCATCGTAGAAAGGGTAAGTAATTTAATACTTGCTTGGCTCTTGATCCGGTTCATTGGTCAATCTGCTCGCCAGTAACAGTGGTATTCTGTCTGATGCCCGCTTGCTCAGCCGAGATCAGTATTGCGCAGCGAAGTTGACGGATTGCTGCTCTTGGATAATCTCTCATGAGATCGTTACAGTGTCCCCGTAGGAGGGATACAAGTTCTCGTAATGCTGCCTCATTCTCCGAAACAGTATCCAGAGCGAGCCGCACTTACTCTACGCGCATGCTGTGGTCTCTATCGGTGATGTGGCAGTCGGTCTTATCGGTTACTGTCTCACCCAACTCTCGACCCGGGATCGAAATCTGGATCATTTTCTCGTCAATGGGGCCTGCCGCCTTCGCAATCGCTCTGATCATGCCCTCTATGTGAGACATGGCTGGTGTGTGGCGTTTCTTAGCAGCGCAGTCAAGGACCATGCCCATTCTTTCAGTAAGGAATTGCACCCCCTCATTGGATACTTGCAGGCAGTGTCGTGGTTCCGTGACCAAGTCAATACCGATGCCCTCAATTACCAATTGGCCCGGAGCGGAGGCAAAATGCGGCTCTAATCGATGGCTTGCGATGCCAAAATAGCCAGGGAGCTGGGCCATGTGACGTACAATTGGTATTTGCTGCCCAAACAGAAGCCTTTGGGAGTTCTCGGCTGTAGGGGAGCACATGATGTCGGCCAGCTGCGCATCCAAAGCACCCTTGATGTCCGAGTCTGCAGAGTCGCCTATCATACATGTCGTGTCGAGCGAAGCGCCGAGCTGTTCGATGGCGTATTGGTAGATACGGCGATCGGGCTATCGATGTCCAGTTTCCTCAGAAGTGATGATGCGGTCGGTCAGATGTAGTATGCCAATGGCTTTGGCTTTGGCTGCCTGATCCTCGACCTGCCGTTGGTGATGATGGCAATGCGGTATCCATATTCACGCAGCCGAGCCAGGGCCTCAATACTTTCCGGCGTTACTCTCCGATTCTCTCTATAAACTGCCTTGTACGCGTCGAGAAACTCCTGGACCTCGCCAAGGCTAGGTTCGGGCAAGCCAAGCGATATAAAAAACAAGTGAATCTTGCGAATGTCGGCCTCTTCGTATGTAATCATAGGCTCGTTGAAGAGCAATGTTGTACTGGTTGATCAATTCCTTAACATTCTTCCTCGCGAGGTTAGCATATTTCCTCTGTATGGCGGATATCTCAAGGCTCAGCGAATGGTCGTGGTCGAAAAGCGTGCCGTCCAGATCAAAGAAGATAACCTTGATCCGTGTTGGTTCCATGAAACATTGGAGCTGGGATTGCGGATGAGACAGGTAAAATGTATCAAGGGCCATTGCCCAGGAAGCTGTTGCCAACAAGGTGCAAACGCAAAAAGTGTTTATTGAAAACCGTCACTGTCAATATGTTGGTCAGCTTTTCGGAGTGCGTGTACATTCCATATGCCTCCAATTTGGCTCCAAAACATTGAAGCACCCCAAACATCGGAACACCATTTTACTATGACTGCCGCACGTAAATAAAACAAAAATCAAAATAACATTAAACCTTGAAAAGAGAAAAAAGCTAGAATTAAAAAGCTATTTAGTATAGCTTTTATATATAGCGTTTACTTTATTATAGAGGTTATAGTGGCTGTAGAGCTGATTTTATTCTGTTACTTTAGCTAGGTTTAGTGCGTTTTTGCGAAATTTTAAAGTTTTCGAGATTCCGGAATAGCGCTGCAGCACACACTTAAAATAGTAGGCTGGCCACACTTAGTTGGATCTAGGGCCCGCCTGAGAAGTGCAATGTCCAATCGCTTCCTCTTCCTGCGGCTCGGCCCGGACAGTCTCGAAGTTACAGTAGATGCTATACTCCGGACTACTCCGCCCTTCAAACCCGGGTTTGCTCAGCATACCCTTATCGATCGACATGTCGTTTTATGTTGTTGCCATGCACCTAGACATGTTGAGGCATGCTTTCTTGTCTGCGGTAGCCCTATAGACCGGACCTCGGAGTTTCTTGCGGCCACTGTGCGAGGGAAGGAATCGGCAGCCTTGTGCTGGAGGCCTCGGGCAGCCGCAGCACGCAACCTCCAATCTCGCGGGATGCCAAATCTTGCTGTTTGGGCGAGGCTGGGCTAGTAAACGTCTGCAACGCATCGTTACTCCATGCGCGATCAATTGCCCACGGTTGATGTGCCACTCAGTCCCTTTAGCGGTCATTGAGACTGCTGAAATTGACAGCAATAGTAGCGGATATAGCTAGTTGCGTCAATAGTCTGTCTTTTCAGCCGCAACCAGGGCGGGAGTTGCGCTTTCTCTGGGTTTGATTGGCTTGGCAAAGCCGATCCTGGTGGGCAGAACGAGACTATTGAGTTATCCTTAGAGTTAATGGGAGCTAGCATTTATTATTATTATTGTGCGCAGAAAGAAAGAGAGAGAGAGAGAAAAAAACTCCCCAGATGTAGTATAATTGAACTTATTTATGTGTCACTTGACTTCTTCGTCCTCTTCTTCATCTCTCTTCTTTCTTCATGTTGTTGTCGTAGGCATTATCAGATCCGCCAACACTTGCCCACTTCCACCCCTTGCTCAGTCAGGATGGCGACCGCTGTTGGGAAGTTGATACTCGCAGCCGCCTTGAAAGCGGTCGGCAAGAAATTAGGTGTGGCTGTTCTAAATAGTATTACGGGGGATGCATTTAACTCCTCGAAGAAGATGTTGGACAAGATTCAGCAAGGCACAGAGAAAAACGCGGAGGAGATAGCAGCACTTAGAGAGCAGCTGCAAGGAATCTTTGTGAGGTTCAACGAGTTGGATGAAAGCATCACCCATCTTCAGAATAGTATGGACGACAGCTTTTTCGGCATCAAGCTCGAACTCATCCAACAGGCCGTGGACAGGATAAACGGCACTTATGAAATGTACACATCTGCGCTTAAGGCGCTGCTGCGATTTGAGAAACCTGAGAAAGTCCCGGGCTCATACAGGGCCAGACTTAATGACCTCGGGATGCAAATTGCGTCGGTCTCGGGCGTCTACGCCGACTTGAAAAAGATACATTCCGGCCTCGTCATGGGGGACCAAAACCTCCTGATACAAGCACACAGGCAGACTTTGCGCCAGGACGCCGATGTCATCGCGCAATCGATCAGACTCAAAGCTTTCCTTGCCAACTATCTCGCGGTCCAAGTTAGAGGAATCATCTTGATGATGTGGGCATCAGCAGACCCCGACGTTCCCTTTCAGGACGCAGACGACAACATTCAGAGGATCTGGGACAACATTGACTTCCAGGGAGATTATTACCCTACCGTTGTTGGTGAACACCTAGATGCCTTCGCCCGACGGGTGTTTGCAAACCCAAACGAGCCGGTAGTAATACAATTTTGGTCTGCTAGGACGAGGACTAGGCATGGATTTAAGCCCAGTATAGGCGAATATTACGGAGCAGGTTACTCGGACCAGCACCACCTTTGGACAGCGGAGCTTGCTCAAAAGATCTCAGCAGACAGCTTCGACGCCAATATCGAGTACAGTTTCATATTCCGGTCATACAAGTTAAGAAGCGAATCGATGCGCCTTTGTTGTAAAAACGACCACAGCAGTTGCATCTATTCAGAGTCGGATGCTACCTGGAAGATCATTCCCGTCGGCGGCCTTCCAGTGAAACTTCAGTGCAAGACCAGCACTTCCAAGGGAAACAACGCGTGGGCTGGTCTTGAAGCCAGTCACATCTACAGATATGACGCTTACGAGCCGAATTCAGGCCCGGCTAACCGCACTTTCCACTTCGTCATAGGTCGAGCCGAAGACATGGGTGTCACCCGTTGTCTCTTCAAAGACGACGAGCCCATTCCAGCAGGTGTACCAGTCATGTCTACAAATTTGCGCTGGCGGTTCGAGATATCGAGCGAGACGGGCTTCCTCCAATTGATAGACACCAAGTCAGGAAAGATAGAATGGCAGGTCACTCAAGGCTCAGGAGAGACGATGCCAGATCCCCAAGGATATCTTGAATTTGGTAGCGACAGCAATCTGGTGGTGCGCAGGAAGGACGGTCGTATATGGTGGAAGTCCGAGTCGGTGATACCCGAGAAGGGAATGCTCGGTTCATGCTTTCTTCTGACTGACGAAGGGTACCCCTTCGTAGCTGCCACAATGTCAAACTTTTATCCAAAGACGTTGTGGGCACCAAGGGGAGGGGAGTTCAAAATGCAGAAGTAGAAGAGAGCGGGTCTGGATTCCACGTATATGTCGCATTGATTACATAGCATGAGCATATAATATCTTCGCCGGTCTTGCGAATGATTCAAACCCATTGCAGGTAGCTATATCAATGATAGCAAGCAGGTTGAGAGCCTTGCAATAGGATTGGAAAGTTTTTAGACGTATCCCTACTGTAATAATAAGACGAGCAAACACTTACTAGGCTGCTTTTAAATTCGACTCTTTGTGCAGATAACTACAATAGGAGTGGCTACGTGGTGACACTAGACTAGATTGAAGCCTCGTGCCCATTCATTGCCGCCCATGATAGCAACAGCTGGCCGCAAGCGTTCTCTAACCAAGCTTTAGCATCGTCATCGACAAGTAGTTGGATGGTGGCTTCCTCTACAGTCCCCAAGGACCATGAAGTGGTTCCCTTCTTTCAACGAATTTGTGGTATAGCTTGAAGATTGGATGGATGGCGTGCATTTTATTGTAGTTTCTTTTTCTATTATATATATAAATAAAGTGTGTATTATATAATATTTACTTATCTATTTTCCCTTTATAATTGCTATAAGTAAATGTCTTCCTAGCGCCTCATTATCGTATTTTAAAAATAATATAATCATTAATAGTATGTTCCGTTTAGTTATAGCGGGCAGTAACATATGTATGCTTGTTTATGCCCCGATTCAATATTGTGCAAAGACACCCAGAGACGATACTATCGAGGCCTACTCAGGCTCCTCATTCAACAATATGATTTGTTAATCCATACGAGTTACTCGGCGTTCTCGCATGCTAGAACCTGAACATGGCACCCAATGTAGTATTCGCTCCATCCACCCTCATCACACCCGTTGCATCCAATATGAAGTCCCGAATGTCTCAAGCGAGAGTGTGGGATTAATACCACCGAATAGCATTTCGAGTTCAGATACGAAGTCGAGTGCTGAACGACTTTGGGTGTTCGAATAGTCGTGTGATGCCAGGCCAACCTGAACAAAAATTTTTTCACTCCCGTCAAACACCTTACTTTTTCTTGATGCAACACGATCACTCCCATCTTTGTCTCGCTTCAGATTGTAGTCGATGAGCCAAAGCGTTTGGAAGCAATATACAATATCATCCTCAGTCATATAGACCAGGGCGCGGACGAAAAGACCTCTCGGACTCATCTCTTTAAAGAGATTAAGTGGATCACAAATCCGCTCAAGACCATCGTACCAACTAGAATTGTATTCGAGTGCCAAGTTGACGAAGTCACGCAGCCCCCGGTCCCACTCGACCATGCAGAGGTCTTCCATAAAGAATTCATCGTCTCTATAAAAGCCGATAGTGTTTGCGTTAAAGGGCTGTAGGAAAGCGAGATCTCGGTTTGGATAAATAGGAAAGCACCAACCTCCGCCAGAGCATGGGTAAATAAATGGCACGCAGGCGTTAACAGCGTGATCAGCATTGTTGATGGGTCGGCCTTGACGGAGCTTCGCTGCCCAGTATTCTATTTTATAATGCTTTTCGAAGATTCCCTAGACTCGTGACATGCACTCCACATGCCAAAATCCTAGAGATATGTGGATGGGTTGTTGCTGGTTCACGAATAGCTGCTGCCAAATTTTGGTGCAGCGAGGCAATATACACAGCCATGTTTGATTTCGCAATCAGAACCCAGATGGCACTGCACTCTGAGCTTTTTCAACATGTCGCCATCTTCTTTATAGTTGGTCACCGAGAAGAAATGAGCCCTAGGGCGGGTTGGCTGATTGTCTGTAAGGCATATCTCCAAATTTTATGCCTTATCTCAGTTGGGAAATTCCCAGTTTGGTGAAATCCTGATGACATTTTGTACGTATTGCTAGGGCAACCTCCTACGGGCGCCACGGTGTTTCTAATAACCGCTTCTATGGCGGCTCAGGTAGGGGTGCAAGAAGTTCTGACGCTCTTGTGGCGTGCTCGTTGCACCTGTGGTGTCGGGGATTCTCCCTGGACGGACGCCGGCCGTTCGTAGTAGAATGAGATGATAGTTCGCCGTTGTTCGGCGTCAAGCTTTGTATGTGCTTCGCTGTCCACGGTTCCAGAAAGTCGACTATGTCTCGCGCTGAGGCCACTGCGCGTTTAATGCTACTAGACATTTGTGGAGCACCGGGTTCAGGAGGTTGTTGGCGTGATATTTATAATTGTACTTCTAGTTGGTTGATTGATATGCAAGATTGCTACTAATTTTCATAGAAACATATTACATCAATCAAGGTTTGATGACGTCTGCATCTGTTGACCTAATGCAAAATCAGTGTAGGTCACGAGAATCATAACATTAGGGATAGGTACCTGTAAATAAACCACTATTTAATCTACTAGGTACGTTACCTGCCTATATATATAAATACTCCTTGTATGGTGCACGAACTTGGATGTAGCCACAAAGCTTGTAGTAGTCCATGGGTTGAATTTGTTGAGTCGTCACGTGGATCTGTGTGACAGACCACATACTCTCTGGTCAAGTCTACTTATCTGTTTGCTCGTGTTTTCCCTTCTTCATAGCACAATAGAACACCTATTCAGCTTGTCGGTATTAATCCCACAAAATGTGGATAGCTACTAGGTACTCCGTATACAATACCTCATTAATAGGTACTCAGACGTCTCTGCATTAGCTCTGATCAAACTTGGTTGTCTCGATTAGGGTCTTAGGTAATACTACGTCGAGGTTGCAGAGGCCGATTTCGTTACCCACGGCATCTAGCCCTGTAGAATACTACAGAACAAGAGTGTATCCACTCTTGGTCATTAGGACACAGCTATCCCAATTAATTGGTTCAAAGGCCGGCTATCTATATCAAAGTGGTGAGAATATTGCCATCCTATAAAGGTTAGTATCTATAAAACAGATTATCAAGTAGTCTCAATAACCACACTACTACTATTTCATTCTGCTACGGATTTGAATTCCTTCAATATTACCAAGAGAAGCAAAAGCGAAAGCACATAACGGCCGGTGGAACAAGGCCCAATCACAGCTAGGGGTCATTCTAATAGGAACAACTTGTCTGATTCTCTATTTTATGAGAAAGCAATCGCCTTGTATGACTTATCAAGCTGGGCTTCAGCCCGGCTTGATCAATTGAGTTCGCTGACCTAAGATCCCGTCCGCGGGCTCAATCTCATCGTCAAATAAGACATTTAGGAGCAGATATATGTCCGGTGTATTCCGTTACCGAGGTCAGCTGACGCAGACCAACAGTTGCTATTAAAAGAGCCATCCCCATTGTCCAGCCAAAGATTGCCACCGCAGCCCTGCAGTATATAACTGAACCCGTTGTCGAGATTACGACTTATGCCGCACGGGTTCTGCCCTACGTTGTTGATCGCGGTCCAGCGGCGGGGGTCGTTACCATCGGGCCACATTACTAATAGGCGGTGGGAAATGTTAGTTTTCACGGCAGTGACAGAATCTGCATATGAATAAAAGGCCGTTGAGAACGTACCGTTGTAACCCGCGGCAGTCCCAACTGCAATACCGGCCTTAACATGTGTTATAGATAAGGCCAGGGCCAGGATAGTAGGAATAAAAAGCATGGTGAACGATGTATGTTTTTACTAAATAATTGAAGAAGAGCTTTAAGTTTAGTAGTGATGTTATAAGTAAATGTAAAGAGTTGTTGTAAGTCGTTGTCAAGAGTGGCGGATAGCTTTTATAGTTTTCCAAAGTTGAATTGAAACTGAAAGTGACTTCTTTAAACATTCTAAAAAATTGCCTTTTAGTTTCTTGGCAACGGTTTGACAGCCAATCACAGTTTGACAGCCAAGCATTCCATCTACTCAGATTAGGTAGGTAAGATGAGGTAGGTAAGTTTAGGTAGGTAGATAGTCTGGCTTTGCCTGGCAGAAGCAAGTTCCACTTTTCCCCGGCACTTATCAACTCAATAGTAAATCAACACGAGTCAATCATCACCGGAAGAGTAGCAGCCGACTGCTAAGCGACATGACAGCAGAGCCTTGTGGGCTCCCTCCAACAAAGAGGAGGTGTTACGATCCGATCCCTTGTAACAAAGTTGATCCCTTATACGTAGTTGGTCTGCCAGATTGATTGCTAGAATCGGATCAATGCCCAATCTTTTGCCTAGTGGCGCGTTCGAATTGGCAGGTACGTTACAGGAGGACATATTCAGCGTTGAGGATGTCAGTGTCAAAGGGTAAATCCTTTATAAATATAGATGAATGCTTTAATAATAGATAGAATAGTTGTTTAGGCTCGGCCTTGATCTGCTCACTTTTAATTTATATTTGTCATGTTACCTGCTAAGGGATATCATAGGCGCATTAAGGCTGATGTACTAAGTTCTCTCCCCACTCACAAAGGATTATTATTGCTGAGTTCCCCGTATTAATGAAGTACACCTTCCTTTAACATCATAACGCTAAGTTAGAGTTGTCGGAGTTGTCGGAGTTGTCAGAGTTGTCAGAGTTGTCAGAGTGTCATAAGATGTCTTATACTCTAAGGATAGTTGAGATATTTAAGAGTCCATTTGTAGTTATTAGCTCTATAATACTGCAAAAATTAATATAATTGCCCTTAACAGTCTTGATTTCTAGATTATGTTGTATAAAGCCTTCTATCCAACCTTTTCCGAGTGGAGCTCTAATAACATGTCAAAGGCCAAAGTGGAACAAACTACCAAAGGTCTAGCGAACTAGCAGCGAAAGAGGCTTGGGCCCTGCGGGTCTCTAGTGAGACTTCGCTTATAACAGGGAGCACCTGTCAGGAGACAAAGGAGACTAAGGGAAGTTGCTACCCTGTGGCGCAACAGTAGCGAGGGCCCAGCGGGGCCCTTGCTAATTAGAAGGTCTATATAAAGGAGGACTAATCCCATTTTTTGGGAGGTCAGAGATAAATACAGTCTTCAGCTACTACCCAGCTGTGATGTACCTGCTAGATTATTGCTTGACAAACACTTGCACTTCCTCACTCTTCTTTACAATACACATTTCTGACAGCACCTCACCCTTTTATCTTTAGAATTTCACAGAATACAGTGCTTTTCTAGGTACTAGGTAACTGCGACTCGCCAGCTAGTATCCAGCGTGACAGCCCTCTTGTACTTCTTCACTCTTCTCCACAGCATCCATTTCTGACATAACTTGGGTGGCGAAATCTCCAACTTAATAGTGTGTTGGTGTAACGCCCGGGGCTTCCTGATGTAGAATCTACTGCGCAAGATGATATTCCTGCTGCTTGAAAAAGCGTTGGTCTTGTTCCTTTGCCTCATTTTGTATAACGCTGCTGTTTAAACCGACTTTGAGCGTTAGTCTAGGAATACCCCATTACTGCGCAGCTTTTCTTTAAGATGTGATGTCTTCAACATCTTGTATTACAGAGAGAATCTCATTCTCTAATATTTATGCATGTTCTATAAAACAGTAGATTTAACAAAGAAAGAAAGAAGAAAACTTTACCAATGTCGGATAGGAAAAAAAGTCGAGGGGTACTCGTTATCACGTTTCAGTGACAGGTCATATGACGGTACAGTGCTTTGGTTCGTTCTCCAAAAACAGAATCCTAGGGTGCCGAAAATGGAAGTCTGTGGATCTAAGAATAGATCTTGATGGGACCCTGAATTCTCCGGTGCCTCTGGTTGTTTGTGATGGGTTGAGGTGCCAAGATCATATATGCTAGTTGATCGAGGGAGCGTCACTCGATGTTCTTCTCTTCTTTCGACTGGAGAAATTGTAATAACTCAGCCGAGTCATCTACTTCGCCATCAATAGCAATTGAAGGGCCGAGCCTCTTGTAGAATGGAAATTCGAAGCGAGCTGGAAAGAATCCAGCGTATTCCCAGTCAATAATCGCATTGATCTTCAGCGTATCGGGATCTACTACAACATTCTGCTGCGACAGGTCGTTGTGACAAAAAACGTACTCAGCTGAGGCTGATGGTTGCAAGGTCCAGCTATCTTGCTTCGTCTGAGCTTGGATTCGATATGGTGAAATGACGATTCCTCCAGGGCCACCAATTTGGTTGGATTTGAGAGACTTCAGTGTTTCGAGGTGCTTTTTGAGCTCTTGACGGACGACGGCTTTCTGAGGTTCCTCGAGATCAGACATACTCTCGCCTTGAACATATTCCGTAACCAAGTAATACGCCCCATCGTCTTCGAAGTGGCAGTATACGGTCGGAACGGGAATATTTGTGTGCTTTCGAATGAAGAGCAATGATTCAGCTTCATTCATAAGACGCTCCATCCCCATACGCGGGACGTGAAGGCCACGCCAGCCGGTACGAAATTCTCTTGGTCGTAGGCTTCTTTTGATGAAAGAATTTCCGCGGTGATAGTACTTTCTTTCAAATGTAATGGCAAAGCAACCTTCCTCTTTCAATAGTTCGGTAGACATCGTATGGAATAGTCCTCAATGAATATTAAAGCAGAATGGCTTTAGCGAGAGAAATATAAACTAGAGGTGGTACGATGAAGGAGCCAGAGATGGTTTAATGAGTACTTAGAGTTTGTCTTATGAACTTGGGGGTATATCGAGTGCTTGCAGAGCGGAGAACTGAGAACCGGAGAAATGTCGGACACATCTGTAGGGCGAAGTGCATGAATACCTGCAGGCCCCCTGTGTTGGTCTACCCCCACCATTTGTCGGTGGTCAAGACTGACATTATGTGCGCCTCGTGACTATACTGACGTGCTACAAGAATTAATCCAATTGCATTAATGGGCAAGCGTGAGATCATTCGGATAACAAAAGGCCGCCGTTGCCAAATATAAAGCTCATCCCGCCAAACTGGGTAAGGTTTGGCTTAGATTAACGCTTGACCAACCCGTGTGTTCGAAAAGGGAGAACTTGACACGCACATCTCTCGGGACGATCTCTTGCGCACTCATTTCATCCAGCAATCTGTCCTTGGAGAAACGCATAAGAGAGACCGTCTAGTCGAGCCCTGGCGGTAGTGTCTGCTTGAATCAACAATTCCGAGTGGCGTTGCTGCCCAGAGTACAACGCTTCACTGTGCAAGGTGATAAGCTGTTTTCAAATATGAACTCCCCAATCACAGCCCAGAATAACATATCAAATCCGTTATCAAGACCAATACAAAGAATATATAATCAAAGCCACCAACATCGGAATTTGATTGTGCAGTTGTCACACTCTAACATGCCCTTTGACCTCTCTCGGAGATGAACCAGGCTCTCTTGCGAAGTATATACAGGCTCCGTTCTCCCCAACATGTTTACTCAAACTTTTCTTCTTTCAGAGATACCGTGCAATTAACCACTGTTGTATTTTGATATCACTATAATTAAGCTTCTAAAAGTGATCTTCATATTTATTTTTATCATGCCTTCTACTATAGTATCTTGTAAAAACTGTGGCGTTAGTGTCTCCAGCACCCAGAGTGTATGCCACAGCTGCAACCAATCGCCTCACTAGTTATGTAAAGATTAAAATATTTTCAGGATTTTACAAACTAACCCTTCGAAGGAACCTGTGAGAAGTTGGACCATATAAGAGATCAGTGGGGCGCCGCATAAGTTGGACTTGACTAGTTGGCTAGACTTTGGATTTGTGTCGTTGGAGCGGTGGTGCCGTGGTGAAATGTTGTAGGTTATACAGAGGAAAGAAACGTTCAATGAATGATTATAATTATCACTTTTTTGGCCAAAAGCCATGGCGAAACGCTCGAGATTGCGGAAATGCCAGTAGCACGACCAGCCTCGTGCTCGCAGCTCATATGCTACCCTCTCTGTAGAATAGGCTGCTTTGAGTTACCATTGCATATCAGTACCTTTGGTGTGCCATATACAATTACAGGTAAGTACTTAGTAGGTTAGTAGTAGGTACCTTTAGTTGTATATATGATATATTAGAAGGACTGAAATTTTCGAAAACTGTTCGCTGTTGGGCACCACCGTCCTTCGAGAAGGATGTCGCTGTTTGGTGTCCTCTTGAGACATTGGCGAGTAGAATATACTACTTTGATGGGATATATTGACCCACCGCCCTGGCATTGTTCATTACCTTTAGCACTTTGTCTATGAATAATGAGTGAACGGCAGTAATGATCTTATGGCCAGCATTGGTTTGAGGGAACGTATGCCTACGTTCTGAAAATCTACTATAATCTATGCTTCTAATCAAAGAAGCCTTCCTCTTTTCAATGGTTCTGTAGACATAGCGTAGAACGATTTACATAGGTACATAATGAAGCAAAACGGTCTTTGGCATGAGAAATATTCACTAGATGAATGGGGCTAGAAAGGCTTTGATGGTAAGGAGAAGTCTCTCAAGAGTTCTCGGATCATGAGCGTCTGAAAACAGAAGAATTGGAAGCATGATGGGCAAATTTTTGATCCAAAAGCGCAAGAAAGCTAGCTGCCTCTGGAAATACTGTTACGTCGGTGAGCTTGTTGGTGTTGACGGCCAACATTTGGTGCGCCCAACAACCATTGCCGTGGCCAGGTCCTTGTGGGCATGGCCCCAAATGTCTGAAGCACCAGCCGATACAATCAACACTTGGCGTATATACGCTTTGACCTTCTTGTCTTATTATCTAAACAACAACGGATTGCCAGAACTCATGGTTACATACCACTTGACGCCAAACCTCAGTACATGTATCTCATCCGCCTACTAGGTGGCTCTTCTGAAGCCTGGTACTCCGGAGCTATACTTCGCTTTGTCACTACTAGAGGCGCGTCGCAATCATCAGACCCAGCGACAACGCTCAAGAGCAACTTCGCGTAAGCGGCCGCTGTGGCAGCCGCGTACTCTTGCCACAAATCGTTCTTGAATGAGTCTGCGTAATCGCATATGCCTCGGATGACAAGGCATGGGAACATGCTCATGATGCCCGCTGCCTCCATCTCAAAGCATAAAACGCCGTATTTCTGCGCCCACCGATCCCGCGTCTTGGCATCTTTCATAACCCGATTCCCCGAAGCTATGAGTCCGTAGTGTATTTCTGGACTGTCCGTTAACCGAGGGCTTCTCCTTTGTACGTGAATACCACGGTCGGCGCATTCTTCGTGCCCCTGGCATTTGGGACATGCAATTTTGAAGAGCTGGTCGTTCTGTTGCCCCGGGTGTTTATATTTTAGCTTTGATGAGTTCTGCACGCGATCTGAAATCTCCTCGAGGTACTGCTCGAGTATATTAGGAGGAATATTAGGATCTGATCTGAGGGAGCTGATAGCCGTCCTCAGCTCCTGAGGAGGCGGCTGTAGGACCCCAGTCAATTCGAAGTCATGATTCTCTTTTTCCTTTCCACGGTCGTATTGAATCACGCCTGGGAATGTGGCCGTCGGTAGACTCACAACTACGTCCCCAAGCCGGATATCATTCTCTGCCGACGGAGCACCGCCTCCTATGCCAACCAAGAGGCAGAACCTAATGTTTGGGAAACTTCTGCTCATGTTCGAGACAGATGCAGTAGCTGGAGTCGTACCGTATTCTCCTGCCGGAAGACAAGTCGCAACAACCATGTGGTTCTTCATTTCTCCCAACGCATAGTGGTTGCTGTCTCCTCGTACATTCCTATGTCCATCATGATTTTTATCAAAAAGTGATCGAACCGCCAGGAGCTCTTTAGGCAGTGCACAGAGTATTCCAACCGTATATTTCTCTCGACTGTAGATATTCTTTTCCTTTATTGACGACATATACCCCGACGAAGCTATCGAGATGTCACCCTTATCCAAGGGTAGAACCGATTGTTGTGTAGTTGACCGAGACATCATCGACCCCGGCGACTCTACACTAGATCCAATTCCGCTATCTTGATAGGAATCGCTATCGGGCTCCTTGGAAGGTGGCAATACGCCCTCTTTCGGAGGACCGACATCTCCGTAAATCCACGGAAAAGTAGAGTTATGTCCAAAAATCACCGCACCAGAACTTTCTAAGGGTATGAGAATTTCCCTAGGAAGTAGATATCTCGATATAGCCGAGGGGAGCAGTGTTTGTACCGGTTCACAATGACCCCAACCAAGCATCCCATTGCATCGACATGGTCCAAAGAGGGTTGTTGGCGTGTGCCATATGATGTCCTCGCTAACTCTTACGTGACTGTCATTATAGCAATCATTGTTATTGATGAGTTGGCTTAGATCGGAAAGACAAGCTGCAATATAGTAATGATGCTTCGGCACCGTTGCCCAATATTGGCAGACACTCGGACCAGACGGCGCGATGAGTTCGCCAAACCCTTGTCCGAAAATGGTGACTGCGCCTGTGGATCGGACAAAATCAACCCAGCTTTTACCAATCGCCTCTAGAGTTGCCACACGCGGGTAGAGAGGATCGAAGCTTCTGGCCAGGTCGTTGAAGTCCCAGCCTTCAAGATATCGTCGCGGTTGAGGAGTCGTGCTATAGCCTCTGATGACTTCTGCTTGGTGATCGATGAGCTTTTCTAGAAGATTATAGAAAAGCTCAACTCTGCTCTCGAATAAGAGGAATCCGTCTTTCTCACGGTATAATTTTAATGCTAGATTTTCCTGATTAATGAGCACGTCAATGGCTGAGTCGGCAGTATAAGGATTTGGCGGCTCTTTCAAGTCCTCGTCATTGAAGACAAAGGCGGCCTTGAACTTGTCTGTCCTATTGTGCGTTATGGATGCCCTTACTAGATGTAGCAAGGCACTGATACCATTGACAAGCCAGCCGCGCTTATCGCCCTCGTCCCAAAACAACACAAGCTTCGTAGCGATCCATTGAAGTCTGGGAATATAACCATTGCGCGAAATATGAATAGGTGTATCTTTGATACCAAGGCTGAAAGCGGAGCCACCGGTTACAAATTTTCCTAAAGTCACAGCAGTGTTGGCAAGGGTACAGCCATTGTGTGGCCGGAGGAGTTTTGAGTTGGCAATTTTATAATTAGCTAGTGCTGAACCTGTTTGAGAACAAGACATTAGCAGCAATTTTCCCCAACGATTCTCAGGTTTTCCTTACCAGCATAGTATTTAGCTTCTGTGCACCAACCAACTATATGCCGACATTGTTCCATGTCAGACAGAGTGATGTGTTCCGTGAGAGAGATTGAGTCATCCAGGTAAGATATACGACTGCCATCCTTATTGTAGATCAGGTGCCACAGCATTGCATCCTCACTTCGCTTCGTCGGGACCAACATGGTGGAAAAGCCCTTGATAAAGGCTCTCCCATTAAAGTGGTCCACTCGTTGCGTTCGAGCCAGCCCCAGTATGATGTTGAGCGGGATTTCACTTCCGGCACCCAACCCAGTCCTTGAAGGAATTGGGAAGCCTTTAACAATGACCGGATTCATGAACAGATTGTGCCAGCATTGACCATTCAACGAGCTGCAAGGTTGCAGGGTATCGTCTGTAAATCCTATGCTGTACATAACTTCAGGTAACATTGACAAAGAATTATGATGACGAAGTGACATCTTCTTGCGGTAGGCAGTAATGAATGGGCTGCAGCAAACGGGTTCTCCATCGCGGGGGTTAATTCGGAGCGCGGCGCCTAACCAAGCAAGCTGTTCTCCAACTTCTGCAATGTTGACCGTAACTCCTTGTGCCTCTACCATGAATTTTGATCCGTTTATCCACGCACTCAGCTTCATTTTATCAGGAAAAGTGCCTAAAGAAGTATTAGCATAGGAGTTGGCACAATTATCTTAGGCTTACGTGTATATCGATAGCCATATTTGCCATGAATCACGTCCTTGATCAGTTGTAGGATCCGATCTCCAGTGATTGGCCATGTCTGATTGACGTATTGTAGGCATGTCACAACTTGTGCGTCCTGATAAGATCCAGTCAGTGTAAGAGCTCTCTCAATCGCCACGGATGGCTCATCAGAGTACTGCTGCTTCTTTAGAAATGTCAAAATATCCCAGTCAACTTCGAATATGGTCTTGTAAACAACAGGAGGTTCCTTTCTTTTGATTTTCCGAGAACGTTGCAGACATTCTGTGATCTCATGCCCAATAGCACCCATGATATTCGTCTCTACAAAGGTCGAGTGCGCTTCTCTGCGTAAGCGTCGGAGGAGCCATTCATATGCCTCTGATGTCAAGATGAAATGTCGGTAAATGGCCGACAAAGGATTGGAGATTTCGCGAGTATCTCCTTGCTCCCCTTTTGTAGGGCTTGTGCTCCTCCTCCGATCATCACTGATTGCACTATATGCTTGTGATGATTCGCCAAGATCTTCAACGGTATGTGCAGGTGTATCTTGTTCAAGATCTAGCCTTTTAAACCAGAGATCAAGGCGATCATCTAGAAGCATGCTTCTGGAAGCAGGGAACTGGCCGTCCTGAGCGCTTTTGTATTCACTCTCCTGTTCGGAATGTTTGTCTCGGAAAGCTGCTGCAATTTGGCTATAGTTTAACTTAGCATATGACTTCAAATCAAATATCGCTTTGCCCTGTGGGAAACTCACTTGCGATACTTGTATATTAAAAAAAGGGCATCACGATACTTCTGAGTTGATACGCCACGGCCAATCTTAAGGACGAATGCTGCATGGCGATCCTTTCGAGTTGGTACGTGATGACCAATTTTAATGACGAATGCTTTGAGAATACCTGGAAGAGCATCGTAAATCCTTTCTCGAGAATTCCCATCCAGCTGTGGGCGATTAAGTTGATTGAATAGACCAACTGCAAACTCTGTTATGTAAATTTTGTGATGAATTGATGAGGCGTTCAACGCATCAGAATGCTCTGTTTCCGTGTCATCGGATTCCAACCATGTAGCACCCTCGCTACCTTCAAACGCACTGTCTTCTGGAGGACTTTGCCGTGATTCATGATCATCTCGCATTTCAGACGCGCTTCCAGAGCCATTTGGAGGTACAAATTCAGTGACACCTGCGGCGTTCTTTGTTGCTTGTGTGCTAGTGATTTGCTGTGACTCCTTGCGAGCCGTGATGACTTCGAACCCATCAGTACGGAACATGCCCCCACGGTCACATGGCAGCCCAGGACGTGTATCCCCCTTCGTCTTCCCTACGGATTTGCATCCTTTACAAGCTCCATTTGGGTCCTCAGGGTCGGCCTTACACTATCGGCACCAGGTTAGCTGGCACAATATATTTGCTCATACTTGGGGGGATGTAATCGGCCTACCCGCATCTTTGCTAGCCGGCATCGGGAACACGACATTCTCCTTCCCCCGTCTACCCTTCGGTTTTCACGAGTAGGCATTAAAAGAGACTCCTCATTTCGTTTCCAATCAACTACTCCTTCTATTTGCGCCATACCTTCCTCCGGAAACATTTCATGATAAAACCGACTCTCTGAGTAATCAGTCTTTCCTCGAGCTTTGGATTCTCCGTCATCATCGCCATCCCATTCGGGAGCTTTCCCGCTGAAACGACTCATTCGAAAGAGTGGTAAAGTGTCTTATGAATTGAAGGCTCTTAAAATGTATGACACTCTCCAATTAGCCTCTGTAAATGCTGTTGAATTTTGAACGATTGAGTAGCGGAGTTATAATGCCGCCGGGTGAAACATATCTATGGATGGTGCCGCGGCTGTGAGTACTATATGTCCATAGTATATATATCCATAGTAATGAGAAATATCGAAGCAACCACGATAGCAGATTATGGGGTGAGAGAAGGAATGATGCCTGACTTGCCAGGGTACGGCGATATGTGATTTCTTACATAGGTATGAACTAGGTAGCCTTACGAAAGCGGGGGTAGGATCGAAGGATCGAATCTGCGGCTGTAGCCGCGATTCCACGTGCCCTACAGAGTACTTGGTAGCAATTAAATATTTTATAGGTGCCTACCTATATATACTCGTGGGACAATCAAAATAAAATATGAGAGGCAAGTGTTGTATAATGGTTATATGATCAAAGCCGCCTAGGTTGATCTCGTGAAAGGTGCATACTATACTATACAAGTAGTTCACAGTGCATCCAAGCAATGGAAACCATGAAAAACACTGATAATGAACTTAAATTCATCCATAATGGCAATAAGTTTATGAGTAGAATTGGTTTGAAGAGATGCATAACTACGTTCTGGAAATGCTGCTATAATTCATGTTTGATTCTTGCAGAATTTGCCAAGTGGCATCGCTACCTCGCTGCCTCGCTAACGCTCTTGTGACATGAAATCTAGGGACTTGCTACGCTGTGCTGCTGTTATGCGGCCTCTGCCTGCTGTACTTGGTCCTCGAGGAGCTTGAGGACGTTCCAATGCAGAATATCTCTGGTCGCAATTGAGTCCTCCACGCTGTCGTGCCCTCTGCCACTGACTTGAATATCTCGCGCAAGTCTCTCTTTGGCAAGTGCCTTGAGTGACAGCCCTCCTCTCTGTCTTGGCTTTGCGGGGCGTTTCTCGACGGCTTCTTCCCGGCTGTTTCCATCGCTGCGTTTGAGCTGCGGGTCGCTGGCTGCACCCTGGGGACTTTGTGTCGCTTGTTTATCCTCTCCTTGAGCCATGTCATCCTTGTCCTCTTTGTCCTTCTTGTTCTCCTCCGGCGGCCTGTTCCTCTTTTCGATGATAAGTGTGTCGACAACTACTGGGTGAATCCAGCGCAAAGATGTAAGATCAGAGTTGACGCTGTGACCAATGACTATGGTATTGGGGCCAACGAAGCTCCAGAGAGCCCTCCTGGCACTGGCGCGGCCAAATATGCAAGATCTCATGCGTCGTGCGTTTTCCATCCCTTGCCTGGTAACTCCCGAGTATCTCGTGTTATAATGGAGCATCTTAACATCCGGATACACAAGGCTGTCGAGAAGGACTGCGCCTGAGAAGTAGTCCACAGCAGAAACGCGAATCAGTTCGGATTCTCCCGTTGAAGCTGTCCCCATTTCACAGTCGATGACAACGGCGACCGCGGCCTGACTGCCGAATCCAAAGGGAGGAGTGTGATAAAATAACCATTCGGTTTCCAGCTCTCCAGAGGCATAGATTTTTGGTGTATGATCTTGCTTACCTTGACAGGGAGGCGAAGAGGGGATACCGTTGCAGCATGTCCATTTCTAGGCCCACATGCGTGAGCTTAGCCGCCTCTCTTCTTTTCATCGGATAGGAATGGGGGAGAGAAGCAAACAAACCATTTGAAAGATTCGTCCAGGATGGTAATTGCAGTGTAAAACTGGCTGTTTAGCTGTTTTGGATGGCCCTCCTTGGGAAGTATCTCTGCCACCTTCGCCTAAGTCATCCTTTTCACCCAGGACAGGTGCCTTCTTCATCCACTTAAGCCTTTTGAAATGCTGAGGTAGGTCTTGGGGCAATGTGGTCAGCGCGTCCATCATCGGACTTGAAGATGCCGGAAGCCATGTAAACACTTACGGCGCCCACATTGGAAGCACCTCCTCTTGCGGTCCAGATCCGGCCCCGAGAGCTGGTGCATGACATAGCCGGATTTTTGTAGCTCAGAATGAGAATGAACCAAGGCTTGGAGCTGCTGAGAGTATTCTTCGGACTGTTGAATTGGCTTTGCGCGCATGTTATCAGAGGGGCCAGAGAATGAGACGGGATTGGCCGCTGGGCGGACCGGTGCCTGACCAGCTGCGGGTGGCATGATGGGCCAAAGTGATGAACAAGATTGACTAGGCAGAAGAGAGAAATCTGTGATGCAACTCTGGTTGAACAGATTATTGAAGATCGGATTTTGATGAGGTTGGGATAAAAAATTGACGTTGAAAGAAGGAGAAGTGATCGCGAGCATCAGAGTATGAGAGCGTAACAGAGTGTTATGAGAGAGTGAAAGAGGAGGAGCGGGTGCCTGTTCTTTAGCGGCAATCCACTGCCCTATCAGGCACCTGCCAACACTCTCGACTTCAGGCTGGTTGCGCGACGAGGCTTTGGAAGGTCGAAAGAAGGGAAAAAGGCCCGAGGCCGAGATAACTCGACATATTCATTCGTTAATCAATGCATACATCATTTCTTCTATTCCCCTTTCCCTGCATTGTCTCTTCTCGCTACTAGACCATGTTTATGATTTTTACGTGCTTGCATGAATGACGAGTACTATCATGCACATGGACTGATGGCGACGGAGTACAAGCACGATGATGGCGATGCAACGGAGAGCAGTGTCTTTGTATCTCTGCCCTACATGCCATTTACCTCATGGTTTATTCATCGGACCAAGATTGGCGTGAGCAATGCATATTGGGGCTTCATCACATCAGCCTTCTTTCCTTGTACTACTCTAGCTTTTGTACCACTTAATTTCCTACTAACCATGGACGCACCAGCCGGAATATCGCGCCCCTTGCATCGGAATTTCTCAGGGCAGCGCTAGCTAGAGCCATGTATTGTCTTGAAGGCGGAGAAGGCACAATTTTCATGCTCGATATTTTCCACATTTGCGTCATATATCGAACGATTGGCCTCGAGGAAAGGAAAAAGTGAAAGAAAATCCGAACTAGTAATACATCCCCAACAGCAGCAGCAGCAGCTATGAGTCCTTCAGTTGTTGCAAACGAGGGGGAGGCCACTGCAAACACGCCTCGCCTCGTCATCGAGTTCCCCCCAATCGCAACAGCTGATGACCTGGCTGAGATTTCTGCCATCACAAGCCTCGTCAACCTTGTTTACGTCGAGGCAGAAGCCGGCATCTGGAACAATGGCTTTCTGCGCACCTCTGACGCCGAAGTCGCAAACTTCATTCGCAAAGGCCAACTGGCACTTGCCTACATCGCCTCTCCGCCCCCACCATCTGAAGGAAAAGGAGCTTTGCAAAAGGGCCAGCTGGTAGGATGCGTGTATGTCAAGAAGATCTCGGACTCCATGTGCACCCTGGGCATGCTGGCTCTGGACAAGACGTACCAGGGGCTCGGGCTGGGCCGCGAGATTTTCAAGTTTGTCGAGGTCTATTGCCTGTCATTAGGATGCGACACCCTCGGGCTAGACATTTTGATGCCGACGACATATGCCCATCCGCTCAAAACCAGAATGCAGGCGTGGTATGAACGGCTGGGATTCAAGCTGGTGAAGCTGGGAGACTTTGCGGAGGAGTATCCTGCCCTGGCGCCGCTGCTGAGTGGGCCTGTGGTTGACAGATTTTTCGAAAAGAAGCTGCGATAGATGGGAACGGATTATGGATGGACGAACGCATCGAACTTTTCAACTCTTGGCGTTGATAGGTGCTACTATCTGGGGGTAGGTAGTGGCCTTCGTCTGCTTTAGAGGGAGAAACAACTTCACGACGGGGTTAGATGATGATAACTATTAGAGAATACGGTGACTACCTACCTATAGACCTACTTGGACCTACGTATAGCGTGGAGACATGTTATCGTAGGGTCAAGAAAGTTTCTACAGAGCTTTACGTTTTTTTTCTCCCTCATCCCGTCTCCTCAGCTCGGAAAGCCATCAGGTGTGGGGATGACGTGAATTGGGCTGAGCTGTTTTATATTAAGAGACAATGGCACTACTTTGAAGCTGAGGCAGGAGGCTCTTTTCCTTTGGGCTGCCTCTTCCTCTTCGAGCCACTCCACTTACACGGATCTCTCCAGTCCCCCCTCAAGGCCATCTGCCGGCGCAGGTTGATCAGTTTCTTGCAACACTTGACCAACCGGGGCTCTCCCCAGGAATCTGCACGAGTGATCTGCGAGTCCGCCTCCCGTGGATTGCCGTCCTAGGTGACCAACTCACGGAGCAATCCGTCCTTGTTCACCCCGTTTTCGGAGCCGAGCGAGTTGATGTCTCACGCACCTTGCCCCAAACTGGGCGGTGGCCAATGGACCTGAGCCGTAGGACTCAAGACTATCAGCCCGTTTCCAGCTGGACAGGCGCGCCAGTGTCGAGCCCGTTGAGCGATCGGCGACCTCTAGAGACCAAAGGGCTTTTCCTCCATCCCTTCGAGTTAGAGAAGAGACGACCCTGGCTCTTTGTGGCTTAAGCTCCCCCAGACGGGAAGCGTCTGCGTGACATGATTGGCCGGTGCGCCACGGGCCTCAGCTCTTTTTGGAACCTTGCATCCCGCCTTTGATGGCGGTTTAAGTGACAGCTGGAGGGCAGCCAAAAATTGAAAATCTCTTCAATATTTTCTCCCTCCCTTCCTTCGGGATCACATATGTTCTCTTCGCTACAACATTACTGGTTAGCCAAGGTTCTGATCAGTAGCGGTATGTCGTGCTTTTTGCTGGCTAGCATCGGATGAGCCTCGCTGCATGTCACTGGCGATGTGTGTATCACAACAGAGAGCGGTGCATCTGGGGATTTTTTAGGCCCCGACAACCTGCACCAGCGGATAAGTCCGAGAGAAGGTTGGTTGGCCAGGCATGCTTTGGGCGAATTGCCGCGCGCTATCAGGGCGTAAATGTAGGGGTATATTCTGATCGATAGATTAAATGGTGCTAATTATGCCGTATTGATGACTTGTGTGCGTTGTGTGTGTGTGTGTGTGTGTGTGTGTGTGTGGTGACCTGCAGCCCCTCGGTCTTCAGAACCGCTGCTGATGGCTCTGTCGTCATGATCAACAAGCATCGATGGAATGACAGCAACCAACAGGTACTGGATACCCGGGGGTGGCAGAGAACGTCTGCAGCATTAGCCGCTGCATCGCAACAGCACGTAGTACAAGAGACGATACGCGGTAAAGCAAATGACACAAAGAGAGTTGAAGCAGAAGCAGCACTGCCATGATGACCCGCATTCGGGGTCTCCGTTCGGCGAGGCAATGCCGCCATGCAGCAAATGCGCCATGTGGCCGAAGCTCCTTTTCCGCGGCTGGATCGAGCCAGAGCCAACCGAAGGCCAAGCTTAAGCCGCAGGCGGGGCCCGAGCTTTTTCGTCCCATCGACAGCGCATGTGTGGCTGGCGACGGAAAAGAAGGCCAAGGGAAGAAAAAAACCGACAGGCAGATAGTGGCGCCATTGCGGTAGAATCGCGTCGAGATGGGGCCTCGCTAGCTGCTAGCATTACCGGTGAGGCGCAGGAGATGCATGCTGGTGCTCGCGTGTGTCGTTATGTCATAGGCAATCAAACCGTGAAGCGAAAAGATGAGGTTGATGAGAGAGACTTCGGCCGATGGTGACGACATGTTTCCTGTTCTTGTGAGCCGCAGTCGAAGAAGCGAGAAGGCGTATTTCCCCCAGCGGAGTCATCTGTAACTCCCCGACCTGACCGAGGTTCAGTTCATCTTCTGCTCCGTATATGTCCCCATACCCACTCTATTTTGTGTAGCCTCAGCTATTAAGCATCTGTAAGCGAGGAGAGAGAGAGACCGGTGGAGATGGAAGAGAAGAAAAATAAAGATGTCACGCTTCAAAGGCTTTGGCCTACCTTGCCCGTCTTGGACACAATTGACATTTATCGATACGCCGTAGTATGTAATGGAATTGATTCCCGTGTGATTGATCTTCAGCTCTATCCCAATACAGAGCAGTGTGGCGGGCGTCCAATCCACATTTGCTGCTGGACTAGCGATGCTCTTGTGCCTATTCAGGACAGCCCTTCCCTTTGATGCTGTTGCTGGTCACGAAGCAGCGGGATTCTCTCTATAGCTTCAACTCCCAAGCATCGTCGATGGTGCTCGACTGCATCATCTCTCTTGCGCCCTGCCTACTGTACGTGCAGCATGCCAATCCATGTTAGAGCAACACCCCTCTGATGAAATCTCGTCGTGCAGAAACAAACCTCCATCCGGCGGCCAATCAAGACGCACAACGCGAGTCCGGAGCGAGATACAGCCCTCGCCCTCGCTGCAACCCTCATCCCCTAGCCTGGCGTTTGGACCCTGGGCCGGCTGGAACCCCGGCAGCCCATCGGAGGTTGCATCTTTTTGGTCGTCTCAATCTCAATTCCAACCTGCAAATCCCTGTCCATCGCCGGCACGACGAGCTCTGTCTAGTGCCAGCGCCACGGCGAGACCCCGGACGCTTGCCGTGTAGGGCCAGCGAACCAATATTCGAACCTGTAGGGAGGGGAGTCTCTCTTAGCGCGTCGATGCTGCTGCTGCGGCGCCGCAGTTGCAGTTGCAGAGTTGCAGCACAAGTACAGTGCCAGGGAGCTGCATCCTGCTAGTCACTGCACTGCACTGCACGCCAGCGGCCCCAGAGACGCCAAAACCCCGCCACCACCACCCTCAACCCACCACCGCCGCCAGCGCATCGTCACCCGACCTCCGCCCAACGGCTTATTCCATTGCATATCGTGGGATCCGGACCCGGGCAGAAACAGACAAAACCCTTCTCTCGCCACCATTGTCAGCTCCAGCTTCAGCTTCACCAACCACCGCTCTGCCGCTCTGCCGCTCTGCCAAAAGCCTCCCAACCAGCTTCTTCTCGCGCGTCTCGCTGCTGGCCAAGGGCCCTTTTTGAGGCCCGTCTGTCCTCGGCCGATACGTTTTAGTCTTCTTTTTTTTCTCCTTCGCTTTCTCTTGCCTGCTTCACATGCTCGCGGCCTAAGCTGTGGCTGGACGTGCATTCGTTTTCTACTGGCAGAGAGCTCAAGGCCTCTACTTCTGTCCCCGCGCCTCTCCGCACCATCTGTTCAGAAAGCTTCTCCTCCAAACGGCGTCCGCTCGCTGCCTGGTCTGCTGATTGATTGACCTTGGGATCTGACCGCCCGCTACACGTGCTCCCGCCTATATTCGATAAGCTTGCCAGCGCATTGGCAGCGAAGCCGACCTGCCTTCGCCATTTGTTTTCTGCGCTTTAGATCAGAGATTCTCCATCGACTGCCGAGCAATTCTTTTATACGCGACTGCTGGATCTTGACAGTCCCATCCAGCCATCTTCATAGAGACGCCCCGTTTTAGTGCCTGTCTTTGCAAATCCCATCACTCTTATAGGACCGCAGACCGCAGCGCCGTCCAGCCAATCCTCGACCCTCGACCCGCGCGATCTTAGCTCCCAACGGCGCGCTTGCTTGCTTGCGCTGCCCTGCCCGATCGCCCGAACAACAGCTTCAGCAAAGCTCCGCGCCGAATCCATCCCCTTTGCCTATTCATCACCACAATGTCCGGATATCCAGGCTACAATGGCGGCGGCTATGCCGCACCGCCGCAGCAGCAGTACCAGCAAGGCGGTTACTATCCGTATGAGACCCCTTCCCCTTGCCAAGATATGTCCAACCCCGGCCGTATTCCCAAGTCCATGCCTTCGCTCTCACCTTCCCCTCCCCTTCGTCTAATATGGGCACATCTTTCTTCGTAACTGCTCTGCACATTGATCTAACATGATTGATCTCTCTCAAGACCTCAGCAGCCCACTTACAGCAGTGGCTATCCGCCCCAAGGCCACCAACCTTCTCCCCAACCCGGTTATGGCTACCATCAAGCTCCTCCGCAACAACAGTACGCCTATCAGGTATGGCTAATACCCCTTTGCCCACTTATACACCAACAAGCGCCACAAACATGCCCAAGCTTCCGCAATTGCTTACACGTATGATGCGCTACAGCAGCCTCACCCTCAACAACATGCCCCTCCGCAGCAGCAGTACAGCAACTACGGCCATCCTCCCCAGCCCAATTACAACGGACGCCCTGGTACGGTGTACGAAACTCCCTGACCCAGACCATGTGCTGATATCATAAAAAGGCATGCCTCCTCCCGGTCCTCCCCCGAATGGCTATAATCAAGGACGCCCCAGCGGCAATCCTCCAGCTCCTCCGGCCGGGCCGCAGAGCTTCGGCCACGGGGCGCCGACGGGCTATGCGTTTCGATATTCCAACTGCACTGGCCGAAGAAAGGCGCTGCTTATTGGTATCAACTACTTTGGCCAGCGTGGTCAGCTGCGAGGATGCATCAACGATGTTAGAAACATGACTGCCTATCTGGTGGAGCAGTTTGGATATAAAAGAGAAGACATGGTCATCTTGACCGACGATCAGCAAAACCCCATGAGCCAGCCCACGAAGCAGAACATCCTTCGTGCCATGCATTGGCTGGTCAAGGATGCCAGGCCCAACGACTCGCTCTTCTTCCACTACTCTGGTATGTGCTACTCCTGCTTGCTTTTAAATCCCAGATCCTGTATATTGACGAGCCTAGGTCACGGTGGACAAACAAAGGATCTCGACGGCGATGAGCCCGACGGATATGACGAAGTCATTTATCCTGTCGATTTCAGACAACATGGTCACATCACAGATGATGAGATGCATCGAATCATGGTCCGCCCCCTGCAGGCAGGCGTAAGGCTGACCGCCATTTTCGATTCGTGCCATTCTGGTACAGCGCTGGACTTGCCCTACATCTATTCTACACAGGGCATTCTCAAGGAGCCCAACTTGGCCAAGGAGGCCGGTCAGGGCTTGCTTGGTGTCATCTCTTCGTATAGCCAGGGAGATCTCGGCGGCGTTGCCAACAACATCATCGGCTTCTTCAAGAAGGCGACCACTGGTGAAGAGGCTCATAACAGGGCCCTCGCCACCAAGACGTCTCCTGCAGATGTTATCATGTGGTCTGGAAGCAAAGATGACCAGACATCGTAAGTCTTATCTTAACCCAAGCTGCCTCTCGACTGATTCCATAACTGACAACGTTTCCCAGTGCCGATGCCACCATTGCTTCGCAAGCTACCGGTGCCATGTCCTGGGCGTTTGTCACCGCCCTCAGGAAGAACCCTCAGCAGAGCTACGTCCAGCTGCTCAACAGCATCCGAGACGAGCTCGCTACAAAATATACGCAAAAGCCGCAGCTCTCCTGCAGCCACCCTCTTAGTAAGTTTCCCTTGCATATATGTCAGGTAGGGTAGTACTCTCCCTAACATATGTAGCAGATACCAATCTCTTATTTGTCATGTGACGGATTTTCCTTTTCCTTCTTTGTCAACGAAAAAAAATTGGGTTGAGTGGTTCTGTTCACGGGCTGCCATCATTTTGTACATGGTTTTTATGTAGCCACACATGATATGACCCTCTGAATAGACCATCACTGGGCGGTTCATCGGATTCGGGATTTGGAAAATCCACCTGGTCTCTTTTTTTCTTTTCTCCTGGGGAGTTTCTGATACATATATGTTCGGTTCAATTATATTTTTTAAACCCTTCCTTTTTATCACGGGTGTCGTCTTTTTTTTTTTTATTAGGGACTTTGTTTTGGAAAGCATTTTTGTTCAAGCTAGTATACGAATCATCAATCCTTTCCTTTCCAACGCTATGAAAAATGATTGGCATTTACATCGTACAACAGAGGTCATCGGCTCTTGCGGTTAATTCTCCCCTTCTCTCTGATATCAAAACACAGACCCTTTGAGTAGAAAACAAGAAAAGACAATGAATCTCAAATAAGAGACCCGGTGCCTCATAGCCTTTCTTCCAACGCCATTGCTACCGCCAGCCCGAAATCCAATTTAGGCGTATTCATCCTATGCATGCCAAAAAAGAGATGATTATAAAATAAAAGCAGACTTGGTGGGAACGCCTTTCCCATCCTTGTATATAGATTGCCAATCCATACCCCGTATCCATGCAAGCAAGACAAAAGGAGAAATCGTTAGCGCTAGGAATCAAAAGACTCCAAATTCTAAAAAGGAAAAAATACTAATAATACTAAAAAGAAGACGGGAGGAAAAGATGATGATGAGAGTCGGTAAAAGGGTGTAATATGTGTGGGTGTTTGTGTGTTTGATACTAAGCAGCATATGCTCAGAATACATCGACAGGGACGACCTTGAGCTGCTTCGAGCGCTTGTTACGCCGCCTCTCTTCGGCCGCCGAGCGGAGCTTTTGGCGGACGACTTCTTGGCCGGCCCAGTTGCGGGCGGCGATGCGCATGCGGGCGATGAAGCGAGCCATGACGAGGAACGATTTGAGTGTGGGCGAGGACGAGCCGCCGGGGGATGTGAAGTTGAGCGGCCTGGGGAGGGCCAAGGGTTTGCGGCTTTGGAGGATGTTGGTGCGGATGTGTTCCAGTTCGCGGAGCTGGGCCTTGTTGCTGTACACACATATTGGTTAGCTAATCGTTCCAAGGGGATGGAAAAGGGCAAGACCACATACCAAGCGTTTGCAATGTTCAGCTGCAGTTGAAGGAACTTCTTTGCGTACGCCGCGTCTGAGCGGAGCGACGCCTCGCGCTCCCACCGGGCTTGCATCCACTCCATCTGTATCACCATGCCGCGGAGCTCCTTCTTATGGCGCGCCTCTGCGCCCTCGGCTGCCCGCACAATGGTGCTCAGAGCCTCTTCGGCGTGGCCGTGATGGTGGCCATACTTCTGCGCCGAGACGGCCTCCTTCTTCAGATGCTGGAGGTCTTTCTGTAGCTTCTCGGCGCTCATACGATACGCTGCTCGCTCGCTACGCGCGCGCTCGAGTTTCCGCCGTAGGACAGTCTCTGAAGCCATGAGGCCGTCAATCAACTCCTGTTGCTGTAAAATATCGTGTTCGAGGTTCTCGACTTCAGCCTGGCTCTTTCGCAGGCGCTGGCTCTGCTTGTTGGTTTCGGTATGCGATGCGGCGGCGGCATCTCGCTCGCGCTCGGCTTTATCCAGCTTTTGCACCAAGCGCTGCAGTGTATGCTCGTGCTGGGCGGCTGTTTCTTCGGCATCCTGTCTGGCCTCCTCGAGGACTTCTTCCAGTACTAATTTTTGATCCTCAATGTCCTCAAGTTGTCGCTGAAGCTCTTGGATCGCTTGTGACGTTGCATGTGTTGTTGTCTGCGACGTCTTTCGCTCGTCGTCGCCACGCAGTTTGAGTTCTTCGACCTCGACCTCCAGCACCACAACTTTGTTAACCTGAGCCTGGTAGTCGATCTGGGTTTGGCGCAGATCATCTCGCACAGTAGACAGTTCATTGCGAAGCTTGGTTAAAAGACCTTGGCGAGTCTCCAAGGCATCTTGAAGATCGCTGATTTGACGGTTCAACACTCCTTCTTCGCTTCGATGACGATCAGCCTCGCTCTGCATCGCCTCTTGTAGCTTGGTTTCCTTATTAGATAGGGAGCCCTCAGCTTCACGTAGACGGTCAATTGTGCGTTGAAGGCCACTGGCCCTTTCCTCCGCTCGCGCTCGCTCCGATTCAAGCGTCTTTTTCTCATTCTCCCACTTCTCACTATCATTATCGTAAAGACTATCCTTTTCTCGAATCTCTGCCTGTAAATCCGAGACTTCGTCGTTTAGCCGCTGGATTTCATCTTCGTATTGACCCTGTAAGTCTCTCTCGACATCTCGGAGATGATCGACCGTGATCTGAAGACCAGCAGCTTTCTCCTCAGCCCGCGCTCGCTCTGATTCAAGCACCTTAATCCTAGTCTCCCATTTTTCGCTGTCATGATGGAGACTATCTTTTTCCCGAATCTCTGCATGCAAGTCAGAGACCTCGTTATTTAGGCGTTGAATCTCTTCTTCGTATTGGCCTTGCAACTCTTGCTCAAGTTCGAGAAGATGGTCGACGGTGCGCTGAAGTTCGGCGGCTTTTTCCTCGGCCTGCGCTCGCTTTAATTCAAGGCTCTGTTTCTCAATCTCCCATTTTTCGCTGCTGCTGCCGTTACTCTTGAAGAGATTGTCTTTTGCCTGAATCTCCGCCTGCAAGTCTGAGATCTCATTGCTTAATCGCTGGATCTCGCCTTCGTATTGGCCTCGGAGATCTTTCTCAATTTCGAGGCTGTATGTCCTTTCTTCGGCCAGGCTCTTCTCCAGACTTAAACGTTGGCGCTCGAAATTTTGTCGCTCGCGCTCGAAATCATCGCGCTCCGTATGTAGATCTTGCATTGCCGCTTTCAGATCCACATTCTCCTGGTTGAGCTTGGCCGCTTCTTGCTCCAGAGTGGTATACTCTTCACTAGACTTCGTGAGCTCCTCCTGCAGCCGAGATACCTTCTCCTCGATCTGCCGAGACAGCCCCTTGGTCATCACGGATTTGTTGACCATCTCCTCCTGGAGCTCGTCCAAAGCCTCTTCAGCCTTTTCTTTTTGAGACAAGGCTGAGTTCATCCTTTCCCTCATTTCTTTGACCTTGTTCTCAAGGTCATTGACCGATTCTTGCAGGCCTCGAATTGTCGCCTGCGCCTCTTCCATCTCTTCTTCATGCTGATTGGCATCCTGATCAACCGCGTTCTCCTCCAAGTCCTTGGCTTTGGCCTCTGCCTCGTCAAGTTTTTCCTTGAGGTCTTCCAGCAGGTCTTCTCGCTCCGTGATCAAGCGGTCCTTCTCACGGAGCTCAGCCTCTAGATCCTCAACGTTGTCCTGCAACTTCTCCACCTTGTCTTGGTGGTCTTGGCCTTGCGAGACTTGACGTTGCAGCTCGTCAATATCGGACTCGCGATCCTGAAGAGTCTGCCGCAATGTGTCTAGCTCGACCTGCTGGTTTTCGTTGGCATACTTCTTCTTTGCCTTTTCTTGCAACTCTAGCATCTGCTGGCGATAGCTTTCAAGATCACGCTCGGCAGTGGTTATCTGTTTCTTGTACCGTTGAAGCTCTCTTTGCATAGTGACTTTGTCCACTTTAAGCTCCGTATTTTCCTTTAGAGCAGCTTCACTAAAGCCAGGGCCTGCTTTCCGCAGGGCCTCTTCCAGGAAGTGAATTTTCAGTTTGAGCCCAAAATTCTCCTTCTCTATTCTGTCAATGACGTTCTCTTGCTCTCGTAGAGACAATTGGTTTCCGTCCTGCAGAGGACCCTTGTCTGCATCCCTGAGCGGTGGAAGGCCCATCGGCGTTGAGGCGGCGCTGCTGGCTTCGACTTGTGGCAAATCGTTGTCTAGATATGATACGTTGCGTGTCGAGAATATGGAAGCATCCATTCGAGGAAGCGGGGTCATGTCATCTTCGTCGATTCTCCGTAGCGCGGCTGGCGTGGTGGATATCGCAGCATGGTTCTCTTTGCCATTTCTCCTTATGCTGTTCCTTGTAGCAGACTTCAATAATGGCGTAAATTCTCCTCCTCCGATGTTTGATGGCAGGTTTCGACGATCCGCAAGCGGTCCCCTTTGGCGGGGGGTTCTGATGTTGATTCCATTGGAGCGTCCGCCATTGCGGAGCTGCTGTAGGAAGTTGCCATCTTTTTCTGGGGATAGAAATGATGCTTCTTGAGAAATGTCTGCGAAATCGGGCTGTCGGCTAAGGTATGTCGCGTCACCGATATTACTTCGAGGGGTGTCGAGCACGCCGCCAAAGCCTTGATGGGCCATTGCGGCGGCGAGCGTGCGAGAGAATGTTGAGTGCTCGATGGGAGATGTTGCGAGATTGGCGCAGACGTGATGTGAGCGCAAGCGATACTAGTGGCAATGCCAGTTAGAGAAAGAAGAAGTCGAACTGAGCGAAAGTTGGGCGCAAGTTGTGGTAGATCTGCCTCGTGATGATGGCTGAAATTCGGATAGCGTAAGAAGGGTATGGAGTAGCGATAACAAAGGCTAGAAGCTGGATGCGGCCCGCAGTGTTGATTCGGGAAGATTAGCAGAGCTGCGAGACAATTGCGTGGGATGGTGAACAAGGGTTTCGCGTCGAGAGACGCATAAATGAGTGCAGCAGTTGACGATTCTTATATCGCGTTGGTCTTGTTTACATTCTTGCTAGTTTGGGACTAGCGCCACGAAAGTTCCGTATGGCTTATAGGCGCATCTGAGCATTTCGCCATATAAGAAGCCATTAATTGAGCTTACAGCATTATTGGGAGGTCGTAATTTAGAATTTTCCATTAGGTTTATTAAGGTGCATGAACACGCCTCTTTATGAAGTAGTGGGTTTCTCTATTTCATCACTCGGCAGAACCACTCTCATCTGGTTATGGTAATTTGTTTACTTGGTGGCTGCAACATTCATTTTCGGATTAGCATCTACTTGAAGGAAACTTTCCAAAACATAGATTACGTATACAATATGTATATACGGCCCATTTGAAATTAGGCTTTCTAGTAAGGCGTTCATAGAGTCATGTATCATAAGTTGACTGTAGTCTTAAATGTACATACTGCTACTCCATCTTCATAGATGCATCCGAGTTGATGGCGGGGTACTTGAATACTCCGTGTAACACTTATCGTGCCCTACGGAGAATTGGGTCTCAACGCATGTCAATCAAGTGCCGCCGTTTACCCGCCGCAAATCACTGTGCCCTGCGTAACCCGGTTTATCGCATCCCGCTTCGGTAAATGCATGAATCCCGTTTTGCGGGGAATGACGACGGCATGGCAAAATGTCCAGGGTCGGCCACGAAGACCGAAGTATGCGAGTGATCCAAGCATAAATGACAGGGTTCGGCTACCTCAACAAGTCTGTAGCTGATTCTTCCTCATTCTGCAGAGCAGAGGACAAGGGCACCAACATTTCTGGTTGCGCATCGATGCTGGCGCCCGAAACCCCGCTGCGATTAGTTTTCCTAACAACCGCAAAGGGCGGCGAAAGGCGCTTCTCGTCGCCTCGATAGCCACTACGCAGCTGGGATTTCTTTCTCCTTCAACCCCGAGCCGTAAAATTCGCATCATCTCACATAATCTGTGGATCGGCCTGCCGCTATGGAGCAACATCGCAATAGCGGCAGGGTCGCCGCTGCATCTCTAAATCAAGTGCCCGATGAGATTATTAGCCATCTCCTCTATTACATTTCGCCTCACGAAAACCTCTCCAACATTCAGCTGGTATCACATCGCCTCTATCATCTTGCAAACGAACCCCTTCTATGGAGGCATCACTGCCGCAGTTCCTTTCACTATTGGAGCCCACGACACAGGTTTCACGAGAAGATAGTGGCGCTGGCTCAAGAGACCGATTGGAAAAGGCTCTTCATCTTCAGAAGCACTCGCAATCGGCAGATATCTACCCTGTTAGATGAGATTATCCGGACCAAGGTCAACCGCGTAAGAGGCTTTGAAATCATAGGTCAAATTGGCTACGATGCCAAGGATATTCTCTTGGAGCAATGCAGAACATCCCCGTCTACCGAAGATGGCCTGGCTAGAAGGTAAATATTCATGGCCTAATATCCATTCCACACCTCCCTTCGAATTCACCAGTGAACTCACACAAAGCATGCAGATACTATAGCAATGCGCTTCTAGATACAATCCATAAGCACATAGCTATCCAGGAATGGCACTCACCCATGCTGTCCTCTCAACAGTCAAGTGTACAGATAGCAGGCGAGCAACTGGAAAGGATGCTTGGTGCCTTTGACCTTTTCGTGTTGCATGACCAGCCTGGTGATCTTGATGACGTATGTTCTCCAGTCCAAAACTTCATGGCACAAGCGTTACTAATTCCGTCAGATTACACGCATGCTTGATGAGATTACGGCCTCTTTCCAATCTTCCCATGTCAAGTTTAAGAGCTGGTCAACCCGCCGAAAAGCATTGAACTTGGTTCGTTGGCTTCGCGCCCATAATTTCACCGGAGTTCAGAACCCAGAGAAGAACTACCGCAACTTGAGAAATTGCTTAATTGGTCAAGCTTTGCGACACCCTGATCATGAATCTATTCCCATCATCTCTGCAGCCATCTTCTGCTGTGTGGCGTCGCGACTTGGCATCGATGCCAGGTGTTGTGCATTTCCAACCCATGTACATGCCATTGTGTACCCCCCAACTGGACATACGTTGGATGATGACCCCGCGACGGCGTTAGATTCTACATCTCAGCGGATGTTCCTCGATCCATACGGTAGTGACAATGAGATCAAACTATCGCATCTTCACATGATGCTAGCTCGCCTAGGTTTGCAGGAGCATGAGGAACTCTTTCTTGCCCCTGTTCCAGCCACGACGATGGCAATGCGAACGGCACAGAATATAAGGGCTACTCTAGCGAGGATATCAGACCTGCAGGACCACGCGCATCCTGAACTAAGTCAGCTCATGCATGGAGACAATACTATGAATGCGGATGCTTGTCTTTACGCTGCATCATGGGCCTCGTTGATGCTAACTCCTCCTAACGATACTACGTGGCTTGAGCGTTTGGCGAAATTCTTACGTCGGTTTCCTGGATCTTGGCCAGAGGATGTGTGGATGGTTGAAAAGTACCTGTGGCCGCTGTACTGCAGTGTTGTCAACCCGAGAGACGGATTTCCCCGCAACGCTGATACCGGTTTCGGTAATCCCTGGCAGTTTTGGCAGTTTGTACGGGATGCCGATGGCATGGCACCACTTGTACACCGAAGAGACCTCTGTGATGATCCCAGAGGCCCCCCATTTCAAGTCGGGCAAGTGTTCCGGCATCGTCGATATGGCTGGCTTGGCGCCATAACCAGCTGGCATGAAAGGGGCTCGCAGCAATCCGGCCTGGCAAACCGTATTCGCGACGAATCGGTTCGGCTCATGTTCAGCAGCAGGCCCAACAGCTCTCACTATTCTCTCTGCTTCATGTGCATGTAGGTCTCCCCCTTTTCCTTTTTACTATCTGCACTTATTTGAACAACTGCTAACGTTACTGCAGAACTGCTACCGAGTCGGAACAACACGTGGTAGCCCCGCATAACATTGCGCTCGTCTCTGATTCTTCCCTGATTAAGGAGGACATGTTTCCCTTGGCTGGAAAATTTTTTAAGCGATTTGATACCAATACCTGCAAGTTTATTTCTAACATCCGAGAGGAGTTCCCATTGGATTAGATCCGGCAGCGACTGTTTGCCCTGAGGAGTTTAGATCAGTCTTATTTTAGCTCCCTATTCCCCTTTTCTTTTGTATGGTGATTGACATATACCCAAGTATGAGATATATGACGTGATGGAACACTGGAGTCAGCTTCAAGAGGCTTTTGGATGCGAGTTTGGCGGTTTTCTTCCCCTTCTCTCTTTCCTTGGTTTTTGGGATGCTTGATTTGGCTTAGAGGGTACGTCTTGCTGCTTTCTTATAGAAGTAATGGAATACTATTAGACACATTATATAATAACCATCAGATACCTGTCTATTTGGCTGCTGAGAAGTTTTGTCTCTTTCACAATTCGCTTCGCAAGGCGGCTTCATACTCTCACTCGCCCAAAGCGGTGGCTTATCACGATCCGTCTTACGTGAGGATCGTTGTATGAGTCAATGTAGTGGTGTTTGAGGTCTCGTCATCCTTCCCAATCTTGCCCAATCCCGCTGCGACCTCCCCTGCTCGTGCATGCCCAGTCTCAGGAACTTTCGATAAGGTCTTGCAAGATGCCTTTTTCTGCGAGTTTTTGCACCCACCTGTGCAGGGCCTGTCCGTAGTCCTTCTTGCGATCCTTGACTCGCTGCTCGTCCTCGGCTAAGGCAATCATTTCGGCCCTGTACTCTCCAATAGCAATCTTGGTATCGACGACGAACTGCTGATAGAGATCATAGGCATTATCGATATCAAGTGCGGCATGCGATATCTGGCTTTTCATCGACTCCGGCAATGCCGCATCCTTAATGTCGGATTTGCGGAGATTGAACTCAGATAGCTGCGATCGATTGTTTAAGTCCAAGACGGGTTTCTGGCCATCAATTAGCTGTACGAATTCTTTGTTGTGCTTCATTTGCTCTTGCAGATGGCTTGTGCATGCGGCTGCTTGAGCAATGGAGTTGGACTGTAAAGCAAGAGGGCTTCGACAGAGTGCGAGCAGGTTAAATGATATTTGGCTCTCCTCATATTGCAATATTCGGCCTTCGATCTGAGGTCTGGCGATATTTGTCCAAGAGGTCTCGTCGGGCTCGATGGATCCTGTTATATATGACGAACGCCAGTAAGTATAAAACTGCTTGCTATTTCGACGACATGGGATCTGGCCGTGTAGCCGTTGTACTCACCTATTTTATGTGGCTTGCTTCTGAGGCCATCAAGTTCCCAAACATGCCCATCCACCGGGACGTACGCGATGAAATGAAATCCATAGGCATCATCCTCTCTCTTCTTCCTCTTGGTTTTCTTTGAAGCCTTGGATCCTGTTTTGGCCTTTTTCGACCTCGTGTCTGAAACGGCGTTCTCTAAACAAAGATCGGCGTTGAGGTGATCCATGCGCCTAGTAAATGAATTATGAATACTTCTCATAAACTTATTATTACTGATTTCGTGGCCCCGCAGAACAGTATCGAGGTTTTTGGTTGCTTGCTTGAATTCTCGAAGCTGGTTGCCCAACTCAACATCTGGTGCGTTCATGACGATGTTGAGTAAAGCGAACGTAGCACAGGCATTGTTGGTGGTCTAATTTGTATCGAGAGATTGTGAATTTTAGCAACCTGATGGCTGAGAGTGGTTAAAGTAACAGATGGGGTTTCAGTACCTGGTTTGCAAACCACAGTGAGCCCGTCTCATCTTCTCCCTCACCTTCGTCCACGTCAGGGGTGTATTGGAAGAGGAATATTAAACCATACACTGGCTTTCTAAAATGTTTCAGCTCGTGCATATCAATAAATCTCTTAATACTCACGGCAGTGTGTCTAGCCAGCTCTGATCAATGCTAAAGAGCTCTTGCACCTTGACATCTCTGACCCCTAAATCTTTTAGAATGATATTGAAGAACGCCTAAGATCTATCAGTATTATCAAGACTATATCATGCAACGGATTTTTTCACGTCATAGCTATGCTAACTCGCTTTCACGCCTTTCATCACGTTGAATTAGAGCAAGGTAGGCAACTGGAACTCACTGGCTCAGACTCAAGCTCGATCCAACCCTCCCATTCTTCAACATCTGCCGATGTTAGAGGCCGTAGTGCTTCGTCTAGAAGATTGTCAGGCAGGCTTAATGACTCTATGGCGGCTTCAGCAGCCTTGCGTTTAGGGTTCCGTCGTGGCTCGCTTAAACTACTCGTTGAAGAGGTTTCAGCTGCTGGCTCTGGAGCTTTGACAACAATCGTAGACGCAGTTTGCCGAGAGGATCGGCGAAGAGGCCTTTCAGACGCCGCACTGTCTGAGTCTTTTGGACTACTGTATCTAAAACAGTTAGGCATCGCAGATTTTATCTAGTGTTTGCATGACAAATAGGTGGGCGACAGAGATCTTGGATACGACTGAATGTTTGGTAGTGCTGAAAGATGTACAAAGTAACGGAAATAGAATCTACAAAGCTTTGCAGGTTTAGAATAATTCAAGAGGGGCAAGTAGTTTGCAGATAGAATTCAGCAGTTTGAAGCAAACATCTCGTGCCCAATTGAATGGGTTGATAGTGTGATTCGTTCCCGCCTCGCCCCAGTGGCGGCATGAAGACGGATGACTCTGTAGGGCACCTACTCCCCTTATCATATGGTTGACATTCGCAGGGTAGCCGGCGTTATGAAGGAGGGCGTGGCATTTTCCAAAGAAGAGGAAAAAGGGGGAAAAAAAGGAGAGGAATTGAAGAGGTGAATTGGATGCTATGGACTTGGTACTGTCGCAAGAGACATACCTGGGCAATGTACTGTTGGCCATGATAAGTATTCACCAACGGGCAACTAGAGATCTTAAATATTTATGAGGTGAGACGGTGACTCGATCAGATCGCTTGAGTCGTCACTCTCTGCAAGTCATCCTCACTTTCTTCACCCTCGCCGCTATAACGGACGTTATCTGGTCTTCTAATTGGCGAGAGACGTTAAGCAGAGTACAAACACGCGTCGTTATCTTTGTGAGTAGAAACTATTGGGGGAAACTATTGGGCGGAACCATGAGAACTTCTGATGCGTCGCTTTATGTGTATGTGCATAAGAGTAGCTAAAAAGTAGATGAAGTGCAACTATCTCGAACTCGCAGTGAATACGCAGTATTTGGTTATCAAGGAAGCTTTACCTTCTCTCTTGGCCAGAGCGTTGACAGTGACCGCATTCTAGGCTGCTGAGTGGTCAGAATTTACAGCTGCCTCTGTGACGCCATTTTGCCCAATCAGAGCCGAGGAATCGACATGGCCAGAGAGCCTCCAGGCCTAAAAAGCCCGCCAACCCCGCTAAGGCCAGCGGTCAACAGCGGCTTCAGGGCGCCTGTTGACTAGCACCAAGTGCTCGTTTCAGCGAGCCAGCAGAAGTCGCGTCTGGACGTGTCGGAATTTCAGAACCGCCAAAAAAGGCATCCACTGAAAAATTATGTAAACTTGGCCAAACCACCAAGCAGCCCGAGTCACAAAAAAAAAAACCGATCCAAGACACGCGTTTACACAAAACACCAGGCGAACGCCATTTTAGTTGCTTTTGCTCCGCTGTGCAAAGGCTTCACGAGTGCGACCTGTGGTGACTACCGATGCCTCTGTGCAGAATCTCGCAACACCACGGAATGCGATGAGCGCGACTCCTCGCCTGCGGTCTGGGTTTCCAGCAACCCCAACCGCCAACAGACGACGACCCGACTATGAGGACGATGCATCACCATCAGATTCTACCTTTGACTCAGCAATCGGAAAGACCAGGTCGGCAAGGCTGCCTTTGGCCCAGGAAAACGCAGCGACCCGCACCACTGGTACTCAGCCTGTCATTCCCTTGACGCTTCTCGACGGGCCGCAGCAACGCCTGTACGCCTTTGCTGTTTACATCTTGCTGTGGGCGTGGAAGCTCTACGACTGGCTACAGGTGGTAGAAGATGGGGATGCGTCCTGGTGGCTCTTCTTGAAATGGATCCTCATCGACTTTGCTTTTCTATTTGGGCTGCCAGAGCTGAGGATTCCTTGGCTGGAGCTATCCCAACTGGTGGTTACCGCCGTCTTTGCATCTCACGTAGTAACTAACTACATGCTCATGTTTAATATTCCGGTATGATGCCTTTTCTATGCTGTTGAATTGTTCTTGGGGCGTCAGAGTGCTAATTGAAAGCTAGCTTCCATGGCAGGGATGGCTCCTCGGCGTTGCAAAGGTCCTCTACGATCGTGAGATCTCGATTTCGGAACACCACGTCAAGGTCTCCAACATTCTCAACAACCAATCCTTGATCATGGGCAAACAGATTATCAACATCCTTCCTGAAGGCTCTGCTGTCCTCAACCCCGAGCATACACCATTTTGCTTGTCGGCCAAGACACAGCCCTCGGCTGCTCTCCCAATCTACTTCAATTCCACTGTCCCCGTTGAAATCGAAATCCTACGACTCGACCTTGATACTGGCAAAGTAGAAACGATCAAAATACCAACTAGAGAAATCAACAAGGTGGCCAAATCAATTCGAGAACACAACGCAGATCCCGACGCTACTCCCTTTCATTGGACATACCCCGTCAAGAAGGCAGGTGTCTATCGACTAGGCAGAGTGCTGGATGAATATAAGCTTGAGGTTCAAAGACCAGTCAGGGATACATATGTCGTACCTTGCCCACAAGCCAAGATCCGAACGGCCGACTCCTCGGATCGATGCATTCGTGACTTGTCCAACTTGTCGCTCGATGTAGTTGGGACACCACCACTCAAGATCAAATATTCGCGATCAATCAATGGGAAGAACCATGCATTCCACTTCCAAAGTTTGCAACCTGAAGGATTCACCTCGCCACTTGTCAGCAGCTCCGGTTTGGACCTCGACAATGGCGATGACGTCTCTTGGGTCAAATCTCAAAAGGTAACGGTGAAACTTAATGAGTCTATGGCTACCGCTGGAGAATGGGAGTACTCGGTAGAGGAAGTCTATGATGCATTCGGCAATGTTGTCAAATATGCGGATCCAAATGAGGAGTTGGATGCTCCCAAGACGAAATGGCTGACCCAGAAGTTCTCAGTCAAGGAACGGCCCAAGATTCGCATGCAGGGCTGTGACTTGAGAAATCCCATCAAGGTGGCAAGGGGCCGTGCCACCAAGCTGCCCATTAGCTTCGGCCTCACTGGCCCGGTTGATGACACTTCTCACAAGGTCACCTGGGAGTTCTCACCCATCGATTCGGTAACCAACAGCGGCGACCATGGTGATCAAGTTTCAATTGGAAGGCATTCTGCGAAGAACTCGCTCGACAAGCCGCTGATTTCCGAGCCTGGTCTTTACACCCTAAAATCCGTTTCAAGCGGGTCTTGCGAAGGTGAAGTGGATGAGCCTTCTTCTTGCTTACTCCTGAATCCTCTAGAGCCTCACTTGTCTTTGCGAACGGAGGAAATACCGGATAAGTGCGCTGGCAACTCCGTTGGTCTTCGAGTCAACCTCGACCTTGTTGGCACACCTCCCTTCGCTGTGCGATACGATATCATCTCCGATGGTCATGTTGAGAAGCAGGTCCACCGCGTGGATGCCCTAAGATCCCAGCTTGAACTTGTTCCTCGTAAAGCCGGACGCTATAAGTACGTCTTTAGGTCTATTGACGATGATGTCTATACCGGATTGCCCGTGACAGGCGAGGATAAAGTCCTTGAGCAAGTGGTCAAGCCTGCTGCATCAGCATATATATCCAATCCTGAGAAGACGATCAATGCATGCCTCGAATCTGAGGTGGATGTGGATGTCATGCTTGCCGGAGACCCGCCATTTAGCTTGGAATGGGAAATGATTCACGATGGCAAGCGCAGGCCTGGGCGTGCCACGGATATTCACGATACTCATTTCAAGATCAAGACGTCGGCTCTCACAAAGGGTGGAGAGTACATTCTTGCACTCAGCAGTGTGCAGGATAAGCGTGGATGTCGAACTTTCTTGCAAGATCAGCTCAAGATCTCTGTGCGTCGCCAGCGGCCAAGAGGTGCTTTCGGGTTGGTGGAGCAGAAGAACAGTATCAGGGCTATCGAGGATACTGCCCTTCGCCTGCCACTTCGTCTTCAAGGAGAGGCGCCGTGGACCGTCTCTTATCGAAACCTAGACGGGCCCGCCGACATCATCACTAAGACGATTAACGGACCAAATGACTACCTATTGGTCAGATCTAGAGGCACCTATGAGCTTGTTGATATTGTGGACAAACAATGCCCTGGAGTCATCGAACCTACTGCTTCCAAGTTCGAAGTGGATTGGTTCCCTCGACCAGAGATCTCCATAGTGCAGTCTAATAGCATTACGGCTGCTTCTGGCGTGTTTGTTAAGCAAGAGATTTGCGAAGGCGATGTTGATGGGTTTGAAGTCAGCCTCAAAGGTAAGCTTGTCTTGGCACTTATTTTCTTCTTTTGGGTTACACGGCATTCTAACTTTCGCTATACAGGATCGGCTCCGTACCACGTTGAATATGAAGTTAAACATAAACCTGTGCAGGGTTCCGCATCCCTCAGCCAAAGACGGTTTGACGCGGCTTTGTCCAAGGCGGCTATTGCAATGGACACCTCCAAGGCTGGCGATTATACTTATAAATTTTCCGGTTTGGCAGATAATCTCTACAACAGCGATAAGCATTTCACCTCGTTGGTGGTTCAGCAGCGCGTGAACGCTAAGCCGGCCGCTGCTTTTGCCAAGCCAGGACAGACATTCAAATATTGTCTGGAAGAGCAAGAACAAGAGGATGTTATTCCCATTACTCTCACCGGTGTTCCGCCCTTTTACGTCGAAGTAGAAATCAAGCACCAAGTCGGATCTCCCCCTGAAACTTACAGAATTCCTTCTATTCAAACCAATACTTTTGGTATGTCTATCCCACGACAGCACCTTCGCCTTGGCAGCCAACAGTTGCTCCTGCGTACCGTCCGAGATGCGCGAGGCTGTCAGAGGAGGTATGAGGTCGGCGGTCCATCGATACAAGTTCAACTTTATGATGCTCCTTCAATATACCCACTGGAGTCTCGCAGGGATTATTGCGTCGGCGAGCGTATCGCTTACACCCTGTCTGGTACTCCGCCCTTTGACATTGCTTACGACTTCAACGGCCAATGGAATGCAAAATCACAAACTACTAGCTTCCGCCGTATTGCTGAGAAGCCGGGCGAGTTCACCATAACCAGCGTTTCTGACAAAGCCAGCGAATGCCGCGCCGCCGTTAACATTCCCAAGACTATCCACCCTCTTCCCAGCGTGCAGATTAGCCGTGGTAAAAACTCCCGAGTGGATATCCATGAAGGAAACGAAGTGGACATCCTCTTTGAATTCTGGGGCAGCCCTCCATTCGAATTCACCTATACACGAAGCAGCAACGCCAAGAAGGGGCAGCGAAGTATCATTCTCGAGACCAGACACGACATCTCATATGAGCACAGCAAAGTCGTCAAGGCTAGCCAGGAGGGTACGTACGAAGTTGTTGCAATCAAGGACAAATACTGCTCCTTTTCTATGCAACAAGTGGAGCAAAAGAAGGGGCGGTAGAAGACGGACATCATAGACTGGGAACAAAAGATATACATGCTGCGACGAATCAAGATATGGAAAGAAAAAAAGAGAAAAAATAATCTTGTAAGACATGACGGTTAGGAGAGGGGGGCTGGATTGTAGGGGATGGGATAAATCTTGTACATATGCGCTTATACCATGGCACGGCGTTTTTGAGTAAGGAAGAACCAGGTTGAAGAACTGGAAGCTTTGTTTCTATCTATTTCAAAGTGTTTTTGTAGTATTATAATGAAGAGGCTCCTGCTTGGCTGAGAAACCATCAAACGTTGAATAATGGCTACGTCTATCTATACTGGACTTTTCCCATGTGCAAAATGCTATTCTATGTACAATTCGTATCCAAATATGACTTGTCCGCGATTTAAATTACTCGTCCTCGTCAGCTACCTCAATCTTCTTGATCATTTCTCCTCCGGCTCGCGCAATCTCGAGCAGGACAGCCTTGCGGTTCACCTCGACTTGGTTGTCGTCACCCTCGCTAGAATGGAAGTTATACGGCAAGCCTGCTCTGAACTTTTGTCTCTGGAGGCGAGGGTTCCAAATAGCTGCCACTACGCTGTCATCTGCGCTGCCTCGGAAGAACAGCAGCGTGTCTTCATATACGCGCTCTAGTTCCTCGATGAACACGTCCGTCGGATGGGCCCGGATGGGTAGCGGGACGGATGCCGTGAGAGCATCGAGGTTCTTGAACTGGGAGTGCTTCCTGGCGCCGGACTCGACGGCTGTTTCGCGGATGATGTTTTTGATGGCCTTGGGAGACAAGTGGATAAGGACGTCGTAGTCCTGAAGGGCAGTCTCAAACAGGAGGGAAGGGTCGAGGTGAATGCCCTTTTCCCGGACGAGCTTGCAGGCTGCCTTTGCTAGATGTGTCATGCGGGAGGCGACCAGCTTTGAAGGCCCATTGCGAGTGTATGCGAGGCCTGATTGGTCGTGGGACGTGGCTACGAACATGACCTTGTCGTTCATGCTGGGGTCTCGTTTCCTCCAAGTTTGAAGCTCGTGACGGACTGAGGAACGATCGTCCTCGGAGAGGTCTTCCGCGGTGTCAACAATCAATGCTTCATCTCGCCAATCCCACTTGGAAAGGAAGAACAAGGTTCGCAGAAGACCCGTGATCACAGAGGAAGGCTGTTTCCACGGGTAGGGCTGGAGGAATGCGTGAAGGACAAATAGCTCGACGAGCTCTTCGCGGATGTGGCCAGTTAATTTGTGGCTGTTAAACCAATGCTTGACCAGCCGAGTGGTTTGCGAAAGGGGAGGGAAACGCGTGCAGAATGTTGCGACGGTCTGGGTGTGGAGAGGAAGAGTATTGTACAGCCAGTTCAACCTCACAAAAGCTTCCTCGGCCTCTTCACGAACACGGGGCTCGAGCGTCTTGTTCTTGACCTGGCGTTCGAGGAGCTTCTCTTCCAGATCGCAATGTATCCTTAGCCGGAATGCTGCACCATTCTCATATATGATGTCGAGGTAAGCCAGGTTCTCGATGCCGAGTTCCTTGTTCTCACGGCCCAAGTATGTGGTGATTTTATCATTTGCCTTCCTCAATCGTCTATCAATGTCGAGCAAAAACTCGACCTTTGCCTCTTGGATAGCAGTAAGGTTCTCAGGCCACTTGCTTGACGCTTCAAAGTATAGATTGACGTCCATGAGTTCGATCGATCCTTTATGGTAGCCGGTCAACGGTGGCTCGATGGATGCATAGCGCGCTGATGATGAGGTGGGAGAAAGCTGCCTGATATGCAATGGCAATTCTTCGAGGTTGCGAATGTCTCTTTCGAAGTTTTGGAATGCTTGTCTGGCTGAATCAAACGCCGTCTTGTCCAGATGGGAGAGGCTAATGATGGAAGAAAAGGCACCGCCAATAGTTGTCACCTGGTCTTTCGCAATCTTTAAATGGCGTTGCAGAATGTAGTGTGTGATTTCCTCGCAGATCTGCAGCGGGAATTTGCTCGACCATTCGACACACTCGAGAATACTGCCATCTTTGAATCGCCTCAACTCAGCCTTGTCACCCCAGAACTGACGAAATTTCGCTGCTTCCTTTTGCTCCTCAGCAGGTGGTCCGAACTCCATCTGTCTTGACATGTGGGCAGGGTCAAAGATAACGCCAATGAGGACACGCATAGGCTCTTTGGTCGGGGGTTTAGCCAACGACCAATGCCCTCTGGAAGGCAACTGGAATTGTACAAGCTGTGCTCGGTCGCCGTACGCCCGCTTGAGGTGTCTGTGTGCTTCTAGACAGAAATTGCCTACAGCGCCCCTGCGATCCGCAGCTTCGGAGAACCTGGACAAATCAGAGCTCTGAATTTCGAAAATGACATCAAATATTTGAAATGGTACATCGGCCTTGATAATGAATGTGGGGTCGAATTTGTCGGCCATCACGTCGGCGAGAAGATCAGTGGTTGACTTCGCGTACATCTGCAACAAGCTGGCTGACCAAGGCGTCATCTTAAACAAGAGGTTAAGCTGCCTGACAGGATCGAAAATGACAGGGCCGGCCTCTCGAACAGTATCCACGGAAACACTAGAAGATCCAAAGGTATAGGGCTTCTTGCTTAGGTCTGTCGTCGTCAAAAATTGAAGGGCCGCCTTGAAAAGCTCAGTGCTGCTTAACGAGGTCGACAAAACTGCTTGCCCGTTCCTACCACCTGTTTGTAAAAGCAAGGCAACCATCGCCGCCCACTCAAAATGACCGAATCCTCCCTGAGAGATGGCACTGCCGAAGCCACGCTGCTGAAGCCATGTCCTGCCGAGGATGCAAGCATCGGGGAAAGCAGGGCATTCCTTCTTGATATGAGTAAGGAGTCGCAAGTAAGGGATAAAAGTTCTCTCAGCGTTCAAAGTGGAATTGTAAAATGGTGTTGCGGCAGCGCCCTTCTTTTCATCCGCCTCGCCTAATCGGTTGTTGTTCGCCTTCGGAGTCACCTTGGACCAAGGGAACAGGTCGTCAGGGGCACATGGGATAAGTTTGATGTTGTAAGATGGCTTCTTAGTCTTCTTCTTAGCCTCGCGATCATCACTTCCGTCGCTCGAAGCTCGTGGTCGCAGTACAACAATCGGTAACAGGGGGTTCTCGTTCAAGTTCTCAAAGGTCAAGTCCATTTCCTGAGCAAATTCCTTGCGAATACGTGCGGCAATATATGCAATATAGTAGGCCCGGCGGTAGAAGTATCGCATGTTCGTGTAGTCTTTTTCTTGGAACAGCGTGGCGGGCATCTGGACGACCATGTCGATGCCAAACTCAGCTTGCGTCTTGATCATGGTTCGAGAGACATAGCTTCCAACGACGTTGCATTGTGATGGCGGCGCATAGGAGACCTTGTACGGGGCATCCTTGGCGGGTTTTGGATCCGGGTACGGAACGACGATGCGGTGCTCTTTTTCGAATCTGACGGTAGCCTCTGAGATCTGTTTTGCGTTAGGATTCCTTGGTTGCTCTCTACCCCCCAAATCTGCGTTAAACTCACTGGCTTGGGATCGTGAGGCTCAATTGAGTCAATGATACCCTTTAACCGGTGCAATTGGCCATCAACGCCATGGAGCGCCTTCTCATAGTTCGGTTTGGCCTCCTTCAGCAGCTCGTCCGTCTGCAAGACAAAGGTGCTCGCAGCTGTGACCCGGGCTGTGTTTCGTGACTCAAAGTCAATAAGACCGGCATGGCGCAGGCCGATGCTCTCATGGTCAATCTTCCGGCGCTTCGAGCTTGATTCCATGGCGTCGCTGGGCATCTCGTGCGCGCCGTGTCTGGGGTGCAGAGCTTGGTGTTGAGCACTTGTCGCATGGGAATTTTTTTGCTGATACGACCGATAGTCGCGGGGCGATAAGGCTGCCGATAAGAACAAATTCCACAAGTGTTCTAGCGGCGGCGGAAGCTGTGCCCATTTGGCCCATTTGAAGTACGGAGTACAAAGTACTCCGTATTGAAAAATGCCCTTTTTAGAACACCAGAACTGAAACAAAATACAAGTTGATTGGTCTACATGATTCGGCACCATCTACTCCGCAGGTAAGTAGGAGAATGAGTCTCACACGTTTTCTTCGCTTTATCACGGTTATTGGAATTTTGAACATGAAATAACATGGCACACATGATGCGCGTTTTATTCTCAACTTTTGGACGCTTCATCTAAAACCTCGTTTCTCAGCAATGCTTCCCTCCACTGTATCATAATACAAAGCTTGGCTCAACTACACAACACTAACGCCGCGGCCTCAAGCCATTGCTTCTTCTACTGAGGCCAATCATTCCTCTCGGCAAGAAAAACAAACACACACATCGAAACAACGCCCCTTCTAAGAGGATGGGTTGTGGCAAACAACCTCAATGTTGTTTCCTGCCGCATCAATTACAAAGGCACCGTAGTAGTTGGGGTGATAGTGCGCTCGAATACCTGGTGCTCCGTTATCCTTTCCTCCGGCCTGGAGCGCTGCTGCGTGAAATGCATCTACCACAGATCGATCTACAACGCCGTGTCAATAACATACGTGAAGCCATTGGACTGGTGTAAACTCTTACCAGTGGTGCGGAACGCAATATGCGTCTTGCTACCCTCCTTTGCTCCCAAAACCCAGAAATCGGCGACCTTGTAGTTCTCTACAACATCGAGTTTCGAGCCAAGCCCGGCGGTGTACTCGCCAAACTGGTAGGCGATTTCATACCCAAGTGGTTCAAGGGCTTTGACGTAGAGGTCCAAGCACTCCTTAAACTTGTCCTCGGGAACAGTAATGGAGGCGTGATCAATGGTCATGATGAGTGATGAGTGATGAGTGATGAAAGATGGTAACACTGAGAGTCACACTGGGAACTATACTGAGAGATGTCAAAAGAGAAGCACAGTCTTGAAGCTCTCTTTGGTACTTTCTTCCCTATTTATAACCTCAACTTTTGGCGGGTTTCGGTGGTCAATGAATGCCGAGACTCGAAGCGGGAGCTGCATTTACCCCAGGCTTCTACAAATCTATCGTAGTACTCGGACGATGGAGAACGCCGCTGATACAATTATTACTCTCGCTTATATGTGGCGGTGGTTATTTGCAACCGCATTTGCGACCACCGCTTCTCGCAAGACCGTGCGCCGAGAATAAAGTGGACAATAATACTCAGACAAGCCACAATGCTCCACCAGGCTTATGATGCTCGTAAATTTATGTCTCAACTCCCAGCGTTCACAGAGGTCCTACCAAGCGGACTTCCGCCGCACTTCTTTTTTTAGCTTCATGTTTAAGGACAGACTACACCCCCACAAGCACCCCAGAGGCTAGTTTGGTACAAGTGGGCACTTGTAGAGTAATCCGAAGGTATTTAGGTTTCAGGACCTATATATATAGCATTTTCTAGAGTACTTTCGCTGATCATTACCATTCGGATTGCTTATATTCAGGAACTTCCTAACTGTACCTAACCTAGCCTAAGCTTTGTGATGCCTGTGGGAAATACCGAGGAGCCTAGTCATAAAGTGGATGTCCGCAGGGTTTCACGGTGCTTCATATGCTCATGGTAAGTGGCCGGTTAATTTATCTCTTTGCACTGCCATCTCTAGAAAAGCTATCTTTATGCGGTTACGATGATTTGGTTTGTGGTATTCTTTTCCGTTTCATCTCCAAAAATGTTGATGTCCCCTATTAGTAGATTAGTAACTCCATCTAGAATATGCACTTTGATCCTTCGTATCGATAAATGATCGGGGATAGTTTACTACTAGTACTTACATTCACTCCCGGGAAGATTGAGCCGTCGTGGGGCTCTGCCGAGCTGATCGAGGTCCTGGACAGCTTGCTCATCGAGCTCGACTTCTTGGAAATTCTCCAGGATGCGCGCTGGCGTGACGGACTTTGGAATGACAGTGTGTCCGCCAATCTGAGACCACGCGAGAATGACCTGTGCGGGAGTAACATTCTTGCCCTGAGCCTTTGAGAGACGCTCTGCAATGGCCTTGACCTCTGGGATGTCGATCAGTAAGGGCAAGCCGAAGAAGTTGTTTCCAAACGCAGAGTAGGCCGTGATGACGATGCCCTTCTTCTTACAGTAGTCAATCAGAGGAGGGTTGGGGATGCGGGGATGCCGTTCGATCTGGTTGACAGCAGGAACAACGCCGGCGTAATTGATGATGGCCTCCAACTATTTGCAGCAACATAAGCATCTGGGGTATTCCATCTTGTAAATCGCAGATAAACTTACATGTTCGATGGAAAAGTTGGAAACTCCAACGGAGCGAACCTTGTTCTTTGGCAGCTGAGTCATGGCTGCGCAACAAAGAAGACGCACAATCAGCGAATGTCTTGATTTAAACAATTGTGTCTTGGGGTTTGTGCAGTATTAGGGACACGTACCCTTCCACGTCTGGCAGATTGAGACTTGCTTGTCGAGGATAATTGTATCGGTTCCCGGGACTTTGGGAATGAGAACCTTTCCGGGGGGGAAGGCGACTGGCCAGTGAATGAGGTAGAGCTATATAGACCATAAAATGTTAGATGAAGCCCTTTCCCATCACGAGTTTGAAAATGTAGAATTGCGTTGACATATTGTAGGCACTCACGTCAAGGTAATCAAGTCCGAGCTCCTCAAGTGTATCATTTAGTGCAGATTCGACATTTTCTGGCCGATGGCTGTTGTTCCACAGCTTGCTGGTAATGAAGATGTCTTCTCGCTTCAAGCCGGGAACCTCTGCAAGGGCCTTTTTGATGCCCTTTCCAACCTCGACCTGGTTCTCGTAAATCTTGGCAAGATCAAGGTGTCGATAGCCAATCTTGAGAGCCTCATATACGCCCTGGCCAACAACTCCTGGGCTGGACTGCCAAGTGCCGTAACCCAAGGTTGGGAATTTATGGCCGGTGTTGAGGAGAACGGTGCGCCCGAATGACATTTTGGTGTTGTGTGATGAAAATTCAGACAAGTAGAGTATTGGCTTCAATCTCTTTCTTTTTGATATGTGTATTGTGATGATGAGAAAACTGGTTGTGGAAAGTAGAGGGAATCATCTGGTATTTATCTACTCTCTTCTGCTCTCTTCTACTCTCCTATACTCTCTCCTACTCTCTTCATTCTCTATTTCTAGGATACTGGCAAGTCAACCGATGTCAACAAAAATAAACGCCCAAAGCATGGTAATTGGCGCGAGGAGACCCAATCCATTAGCCTCTACGATATTCAGCGCTTTCATTATAAATCACGAGATGGCAAAACTAGGAAACTTCATCCGTCGCGATATTAGAGCACGCTAAGCACCTGGCGGAGTTTCTTCTTTCAAAGGCTCCTCGATTAAAACTAGCATTGGGTGGCATCAAGCAAACATCTTTAAGCGCTCTTGATTCAAGGTATCTCCGTAGTGGAGTCCAGTTGATGAGATGTTCTCTATAACGAAGCCAAGAAATAACAAAGACCATGTCAATTGAGGAGAAGGATTAGGAAACTGAGGCGAGCATCTCCAGTATCTATGGCTGACTATGCAACTTCTTCCGTCTCCACTGACGTTCATGGAAAGCGTGCCGAACACTCTTAATTCCGAGCTAAAAGTGGAAAGCGACCCTTTCAAGAAGAAGTTGTGGCGGCGAGGAGTCATGGGCCGGTTAATGTTTGTACCGAAGCCTCAATGGATCGACCGCGGATGCACCTAATCGTTCCAAGATCTCAACTCTAAACGCCTACTTGTCACCGTGAGATCTGCCCCATTTTTTCTGAACGGCAATAGTTGTTTACTTTTAGAGAAATGCCGCTCTACGTACATATGCTTGATTGCAAGAGACTAGCTGCGGCGGCTGTGTGGCTCTTACACCAGAGCGACTATTTAAAAGGCACCAGTGCCAGTTTGGCTCATTAGTTTGTACTGATGACCGCTTAAATGGCCTATTCTTGCTTATATGCGACGGGTATTCCTTTTTTAAGTTACTGAATGATCGTAATAAGACATAGTCATCTCTGGTATAGGGAAAATATCCCGAGGTCAGGAAGAGACATATACTGTTCTCTAATATTGGCGACTTTATGCATGTTTGAAGAGTATAGAATCCTACCAATCGTACCAGTCGAACTGTCCTAATAAATGTATGCTGTGAAACTAAGATCCTTACATTAACTGTTATAGCTTTGCTACAATGGGCGATTTCTGCTTTATCGGCTGTAATCATCGCTTCAATCCGAAACACCGATTACCAACATGATGGTCACTGATATAATTGTTAAGACTACCAGATATGACCTTAGCTGGCTTACGGCTCTCCACTTCATCCAACAAGTTCACACAATATCTATCCTGAACAAAGTTGACCTAATCCTAGCATGAAGCCGTCTAGCTGGCTTATCTTGTCTCACTTATGAAATGGTGAGGAGTGTTTGTGGACGGGGATTTGGTCAGCTTATGGGACAATGTGATACTGTTATTTCCCTCGATCGAGTTTGCAACCAGGTTGCTTACAGAGCGCTACATCAGGATGTACTGCAGGTTATGCGGGAGCATTGCTGAGGTTGCCGGAGGAAGCGCCTACAAGTCGATAATAAAATGTGCTTTTAATGTGCCATAATTGTGATAGCCTGTGATAAAGCGGAAAATAAATAAGTGAAATTCGGTCTCTTACCTACCAATGTTACCTAACTCACGGCAGCTTGGTCCGTCTATTGAAACAACACAATTCATGTCGGCAAGAAATGGCAAAAAATGGCAAAATCCCAACCCGATTTGGCCGAGGGGGATTTTGGCTTCGGAATCGGGTGCCGGTAGCCGATGATCCCCCGCTAAGCTTGTGATTCTTCAAAATGGCCGACAATCATGGACTACTTTGGATGAACTAGGCAAGGAGAAGAAAATGGCTAATCCGTTCTTATAACGATGAACGCGCGAAAATCCGAGGAATGCAGCCACCAGTATTGTCAAATGAAAGTCTTCACAAGATCTGAACCTCCAACAGCAGGTCAGATCAAGTCACTTCACGTGAATCAATTACAAGTACCTCTGCACTAACCTCCAATGCATTAGACCAAATGTCTACCTTACTTATAATGAATCCGGGCCAGTGATCCTATGCGGAATCAGAGTCGCATAAACTCTCCGGAAGCACAGCCGGATGAATATCTTTTCTCGCGCTGCCCCGGACAGTCCCACGGATAGTCTTCCCGGGAAAAGTCATTGCCACTCCGCATGAGCCGACCGCCTTCGTAAACGCCTGGGCTTGATTTCGGCTTCGGAAGCCGGGCCAAAACGCCTTGGTCTGGGGAACGGGGTGGCGCTACGCATCGTCTGCAGCCGCCAACGGAGCGCTTTGCACGAGTTGACGAAAAATATGCGGACGCCTGAGGGTTTACAACCGCTTACGGTGCTTGCAAAGTCGGTGCCGGAGCGTTGTATGTGGGTAATCGGTCAGCGTCCATGTGTATGAAGAGCGTGTCCATGCCGGTAGTATATCAACTTTTACGGTCAGGAATGACCAATGTATAGCTAAGCCTCCGCATAGCTATATTGTAAACATTGTGCATCAATTTGAGAATGGTGCCCATGACGGAGCAATCACGCCTGATATATCCTTTCATGTTACTGCTACACTGGCAGCTGCAGGCACGGAATCCTCTTCCGTCTTGTTTTCTGTGGCTGCTCTTGTTTTCCCCCACAGCCGGCCGCCGCCCCTATCCGATCCCTGCAACGGAACAGTCCCGCTATTTGCTCTCTAGGCCCAGCTTCTCCTCACTTGGATTACCCGAACTGTCTGCAGCCATGCGGAGAGTTGGCCTGCGGTAGTGCTTTCGGTCATTGACGGCTAATGCACCGGCAAAACCATCAAACACGCTGCGGCCGTACATAATGCGAGCGATGCCATCACTGGTATCCTCCAATCGCCCCGGACCTTTCTTGCTCTTCCTTTCTACTTCCTTTTGTTTCTTTTCTCTTCGCTGTTAGCAAAGGGCTATATATATCATCTCCCCCATAGCCTGCTCGCGCATCTGTTATTGAGCTTTTGATGCCCCGCGAGCCAATACGAGACGCTGATTCTGCCCCTCCACAATGCCATCTACAGTTCTGCGCCTGCGGACCCTCGGGGCCTTTGCGCGCCATGCGACAAATGTAAGCTTGGGAAACTTGTTCATCGCGCTGGTTTCGCGAAAATGGAATCAAAACGGAAACTAAAGTCTTCGCATTCTAGCCCTCTGCCGTTTTGGCCAGGTCCTTTTCAGCCACTGCCCGCCGAGCCGAGATCAACAAGGTGCTTCCCTCCGCCGCGGAGGCGATCAAGGACATGAAGGCAAACTCGACTCTGCTGTGTGGCGGCTTCGGCCTTTGCGGTGTTCCCGATACCCTGATTGACGAGGTCCTCAAGAAGCCCGAGATCACTGGTCTGACGGCCGTATCAAACAATGCTGGTACTGATAACTCTGGTCTCGGCAAGCTTCTCAAGACGAAGCAGGTAAAGAAGATGGTTGCCAGTTACATTGGCGAAAACAAGACCTTCGAGACAATGTATCTGACTGGCGAAGTTGAGCTGGAATTGACCCCCCAGGGAACCCTCGCCGAACGATGCGCAGCCGGCGGCAAGGGTATTCCTGCGTTCTACACTCCCGCAGCCTTTGGTACTGTCGTTCAGACGGGCGACCTTCCTCTCAAGAACAAGCCTGATGGGTCGCCCGACGTCTACTCTTATCCCAAGGATGTCAAGGTCTTCAACGGAAAGCCCTATCTACTGGAGGAGAGCATTGCTGGAGACTACGCATTTGTGAAGGCTTACAAGGCAGACAAGCTCGGAAACTGCCAGTTCCGCCTCGCCGCCAACAACTTCAACGGCGCCATGGGCCGCAACGCTAAAATCACCATCGTCGAGGCCGAGCATATTGTCGAGCCGGGCGAGATTCCTCCCGAAGCCATTCACCTGCCCGGTATCTACGTCAAGCGCGTCATCCAGAGCACTGCCGCCAAGAACATTGAAAAGTTCACCTGGGCCAAGGACGAGACTGACACAGATGCCAAGGCCGTCTTGGGCACAGGCGAGACCGCGGCCAAGAGGGAGCGAATTGTGAGGCGAGCTGCCAAGGAGTTCAAGAATGGCATGTATGCTAACTTGGGCATTGGCATGCCCATGCTCGCGCCCGGCTTCGTTGGCCCCGAGGTCGAGGTCCAACTTCAGTCAGAGAACGGTATCCTTGGTCTTGGCCCCTACCCCAAGAAGGGCAAGGAGGATGCTGATCTCATCAACGCCGGAAAGGAGACCGTTACTTTGAACCCTGGTGCTGCGGTCTTTGGCAGTGAAGAGAGTTTCGGTATGATTCGCAGCGGCAGAATCAACCTGACTATCCTCGGTGCTATGCAAGTCAGTGGAACCGGTGACCTGGCCAACTGGATGTTGCCAGGTAAGGTCAAGGGATTCGGTGGTGCCATGGATCTTGTGAGCAACCCCAGTGCTACCAAGGTTGTGGTCACTATGGAGCACACCGACAAGAAGGGCAACCCCAAGATTGTCAAGCAGTGCGCATTCCCATTGACTGGCCGAGCCTGCGTTTCAAGAATCATCACCGAGCTGGTAAGTTTTCAGTATCTTTGTCACTACGTCTATTGGTCTATAGTTCTCTCACTTTATACGCGAATCATTCACTAATACGTTTGGTCTTTTAATAGGGTGTGTTCGATGTCGATTTCGCTCACGGCCTGACACTCATTGAGATTGCAGAGGGCGTGACAGTAGACGAGGTCAAGAGCAAGACGGACGCTCCTTTCAGAGTTGCGGAGGACCTGAAGCCGATGCTATAGACGGATTGCAATATTGTCTTGGGGGATGATTGAATGAATGCATTATCATGTAATATTGGGGTTTATGATGTAACAGTACGGAGGAGGGTATATACCAAAAAAGGCGGGTGGATGTTCTCCGGGATGCTGCGTAAAACAGACTTGCCTGTGTCTGGGCACCCCCACGAGGCGTTTTGGGGAAGATAGAATAGCGTTCTTTGTCTAGACTTGTATGAACAAGCGAAATCAACCGAAAATCTACAGAGCATAGGATCTATAAACCTACGTCATCAGCACTAAGTTGGTTTCCCACTATGATTTGAAACTGGGACGGCTCGCCGGCCCTTTTGCCCAAGCACAGCCCACCCCCCAACTTACGCCCTGCTGACATATCCCAAACTGAGCGTCTTCTACCTTAACGCTATATCTACTTCGTACTGGGCACTATGTTAGCTGCAGCATCGCAGCCGTCTCACAAGGCTTAATCTCTTGGCTTCAAGGCTACCACTCATCTATGCTTTGCTGCTGCTTTCTATGATTCCCGTTTAACTTGTCCCCTTTACACCCATGCAACTCTTATGCATTAACCTCGACTTCATGTAGTAGCGCCTCAACCCTTTCCCACTGCTTTCGGTGGCGCTCCGTGGCGATGAACAATTACGATCCGTCAACCGGCCAAGTCTTCCGAGAATGGACTATCCAGCGCCGACTCAACACCACGTCGGACCATGGCTGGTCGCGACGGCGGCCTTATCCCTTGTTCCGGCCTCGCGGCGCTCGAGGGCCCCGATCGCTGCTGGACATGGCGATTAATGTCATCGCTGATAATATCGGCGACGTATCGGAGGAGTTGCTTGGGTCTATTCCTACCCAACTGCTCTGGCGGATTTGGCACTTTTTGGAAGCAAGGTCCGTTGGTTTCATGCTACAGATATGCGTTTGATTGTTTAGAAATATTTTTTTAAAAACGGCCCTTGGCTTGGTCGGAGGCAAGGCTCTGAGGACGGCTGAACAAAAATGAGCACGACGACACCAACTAGACGCATCTTCTGTCCACTGCTATTAGAATGCCCCCAACTTTTTCTACTGAAAGCATTGCTAACGAACTGACACTAGAGGTGTATGTTTTCATGCGTGGAGACTTTTCTCAACAATACTGCTCCGTGAAGACGATGAGAAAAGCCTTGGGCTTTATCGGTTTCGACAGCACATATGCAGGCCCAGCGAGGAGCTTAAATGCTACACGCAGCCCCTGACATCTCTTACGACGGATTTCATCACCCATCTCGTGCTCAGCGGAGGCTGCCAGTTCTCCACCCATGAGCTGCTCTGTCTAGCGGACATCAAAAATCTGGGTATCCTAGAGCTCATCCAGCCAGCGGATGAGCTGCGCGATATCTTCCCGCAGGTAAGCGATAACCTCATCCGTGGCTGGACCGACAAGGAGAATCCCTTCCCCTTGCTGAGGATACTGAGGATATGGGGCGATCAATCGACCACGCAGAAATCTCTACGCTGGGTGGCCAAGTTCCCTTCGCTGGCGCTGTACGATGTCATGGGCGCGAGGGAAGACTGGGAGTCCCGGTATGAAGATGCCGCCGAAGCTGGCTGGGAAGTTGCCGACATCCCTGGCGGGCAGGAGAATTCATTGCTGCGGAATCTCATGCTCCTGGTTCCAGACGAGCACGTCATCAAGACACGCGACTCGGTCAGGAGCGTCGACGCCGATTTGGTGACGCTCTGCAGCGATTCTCAATGTGCCATCAAATTTGTTACAAATCGAGAGGCGCCACCACTACTGGACTATCTCACAGACACAGGCAAGGTATACATGCCCTCCTGGGATCCAGACGCAGCGTCGAGACAAGCAGGAGCTTGCCACGGCATTGCTTTCGAGGCTTGGGCCTTCTGGCTATACTCATTCCTCGGCCAGCTTAGCAACGACATGGACGTGGCGAGCCATGGACTCTCTGTAGACCAACAAGCTGTGGCCGGTCCATTCGTATTGCCATCACGGCCCATGGCATGCTTGTTTCTGGGCCACAGCGGACGAGGAGGCATCACTTCCAAGCCCTCCTACGTGAGCCGCGGCTTGTTCGCAACGAGGCGATATACCTTTACCCGCCCGATGAGCGCGAGCCGCTATGCGACAGCAGCACCCGGTGGCCAGGAAGGACAGGGACAGGAAGTGAAGGCCGCAACGGCTTCAATCGCGATTCGATCAGATTCATCGCTGAAGACGCGGAAGAGGAAGCAGCTGCACGATATACTGCAGTCACTATCTAGATGATAGTACCACCTGAGTGGATGGGGATATGGTGGGTGAGACAGAACCACATTACGGTACATGGGATAGTATCAACTACGTATTTACCGGTTTGCCATAATAGCAAGCCCATTGTCAAGTTATATAGACATTAAGCAAATGCCGTTTCTACGACGAGCGGAAGAGCAGGGTCCACTCGTAGTAGGAAAAAAAAATTGAGAAAAATAAAGACAAAGTCATGTACCGCCGAAAAAATTTATCTATCCCAAACGCAGCCTCCGAAGAGGGAGTATAGTAGGACAGAGGGTAAGTCAGCGGGAACATTCATCTATCCTCCAGTTTCCCCTCCAGGCGCATCCAAAGGTTGTCGAAAGCCAGAGTGAATTTGAAGGAAGAATTTTCTAGTAGGTTTCTTGAAGAAAAGAAAAAAGGAAAAAGAGGAAAATTTCGGTTGGCGGCTGAGGCGTTAAGAAGTCCTCTGGCTGTGGGTGGAGCTGGCCCGGAAAAAAGTGGCTGCGGTTTGGGAGGAATAAGGGCGGCCCACACTATTTCCTAGGGTCTGATCTGATCAGGGAATATTTTTGGTGAAGGAGTCAGCTGCTTGTGACTCACTACGAATTACGAGGGTGCACCTTTTGTTAGTAGAGTACATCGTACTCAGGGTGCTTCGCTGCATGCATTATGACTGCGCAATAGGATGAGTCCAAGTTGGTAGCTGTTTCTCATCTGGCCTCGGTAGTAACAATGCCGCAATGGGCTCGGGATGGAAGATTGTCATACTAAATGGGGGTCGAGGGATGCTTAACAAGCCAGTTAGCCAATCGTCTATCACCCATTGTAAATATCGGAATGTCCTCTGCATGCATTAAGTACTTTAGTATTACAATGCTTCGCTGTGAATGGACCATCCCTGTTCCCCGAAATTAGACAAGATGGATGGTCTCTCGCAGCGACACCATTTCTTACCAAAAGAGAAAAGTGTTATGAGTCACAGAGCAGAGTCTACTATCACGGCCTAGGCAAAGAATTCCCCATTCATGCTGTAGAACTTTTGAAGCTTCTCTGTATAGCCCTGCGGAACTGGGCAAGGCTGAGCTGTACTTACAAGTACCCCGCTACCCCGCCTCGCCGCCACTGGCAACTTGGAATGCAATTCTTTTTGCAGAGTCCTTGTCAAGGGTGGGTTATACAACTGGATTTTCCTATTTAAGCTCTGCAGTTTCGTAGCAAGGCACAGCCGGAATTTGGCCAACTTGAAGCGAGCCCTTCTCCACGAATCATAACCCTTCCCTTTCTCCTTCTCTTCTTTATTCAAGATGCCAGGTGGTGCTCCAGGATCGAGCTCGCGTGGCCGCGGTGGCAAATTCAGAAAATTCACCAGAGGAGGTAAATCGAATTGTCCATGGAACCACTTCCCACAATGATGCAATGGCATAATTTCCAGGTGTTAACATGCAGTGTTTGATTAGGCGGCAAGCACTTCTCCCGCAATCTCCAACCCATCGACTCCGAAGGCAATGCGGTGAGCATGTGGAGCGAGGGCGCCAAGCAGAACGAGGACGAGGACGAATCTGAAGAGGAATCCGAAGAGGAATCTGAAGAGGAGGAGAGCAACGATGCCGCAGCTCAGGCAATCTCCGAAGCTAACCGCGAGGATCGAAAAGCCCAAAAGAAGGCTCGAAAAGAGGCCGCTATAGCGAAGCAGAAGGCTCGCACAGTCGAGGTCGGCGATTTACCCTCTTCAAGCGACGAAGAAAGCGACGCAGGCCTGCCCGCCAACCCAAATCACTCGTCCTCGGCCCGCAAGCAGGCTAGCACAGGCGCAACTGTTGAAGACATCACCGCAGGTGTGAAGAAGCTTCCTGCCAGTCGTCGCGAGAGGGAGGCCGCTGAAGCGGCAGCCGCAAAGGAGAGATATATGAAGTTACATGCCGAGGGCAAGACGGACGAGGCCAAGGCGGATATTGCTCGTCTCAAGGCCATTCGTGCGCAACGCGAGGCTGATGCTGCCAGGAGACAGGTAAAGCTTCCAACCATTCATCATCTTCGTCTAGTGCGATGTGTCGCATTTTACAACGCTAACTGTTTAAACGTATAAGGCCGAGAAGGAAGAGAGAGACGAGCGAGAGAAGGAGAGAAGGGCCGAAATCGAGGCCAGAGAGGCCAAATTGCGAGCATTGGCCGCTGGGCCCAAAAAGTCCAGCGGCAAGAAGAAATGAGGCTACTCTGCAGCTTGCGTTTCTGTATGGTTATCTTTGATTTGGAAACTATGGATTAGATTCGATATATATTTCAAAGCCGTGGAAAAATACCAAATTAGGCTCCCCTCTGGGTATAAGAGCTATTAAAGTTATACGGTATTAACGGATTGCACACCAATAATCTCGCAGGTCCTCCTATATGAGTATAAGCAGGTGATGCTCTCGTGACCCATGTTTCGTATGATAAGAGCCGATATGATGCGCTTCACAACCTGCGAGTTTACGTGTTAGGGGTTCTGCCTTGAGTGCCTACGCGCCTAAATGTTGCTTCTCCTGCTTCTCTTGAATTAAGCCACTGATTAGAAGCGTAATAATACAATAGCGATTTTTTTTGTCCCTCTTTATCCATTCAATGACGCCTTTTACAAAATTTCTGGCACACGCGCCTCTGCGGCGGTCCAGGCACTAAGTGGCTACCCCACAGTGAAATTCGCGGTACGGCGGTAGTGAGGTGGAAAAAAAAAAATTGGACACCCCGAAAAAAAAAATCAGGAAAACTCCCCAGCGAGGCAGTGGCAGGAAAAAAAAAAGCATCACCTCACGCCAACCGCCAGCTATCACTTTGCATTTGCTACATAAGCGGCTGCGGATAATCCAGCGCTGTCGCCAGAACTCAACTTCTAGGCGCCCTCCGTCGCTTGTGCATTTTCTTCCTTCTATATACACATTGCCTTCGTGGTATTTGAGCTAGGATGGCGGAATCCTCACTGCAGGTTCGTTTCAACGTCCTTTGCCCAGCCCCGCCTGTGCGAATGCCTAGAACGGGTTGGGGGAGACGAGCTATAGGAATCATGAGCTGACATCGCTTGTTAGGATCGCCTGCGCGATCATGCAAAGGCATTCGATGGCTTGCTGAGTCTGATTCCAGCCAAGATGTACTATGGCGAAGATACGAGCGTACGTTGACCGATTGAGTCCCACCGACATCTACCCTGCCATTCTGAGCGAACATCTGAGTTAAAATCACGCTTGTTATGCGTGCGGAGCGAAGGAAGCACTGAAGCTGACATTGGTGGTGTGTAGGATCAATGGAAAAAAGAGAAGCAGACCAAGCAAGAAGCCGCAGCTGCCCGCCGAGCCAAGCTGGATCCCGACAGCGCCCTGAACCGCAATGCCAAAGAAGTGATGGACGAGCGAGCCAAAAGCAAGCGGAAGTTACAGCAAATGGAGCAAGAGGAGAATGGGCCTGAAGAGGAAGACTATGAGCCCGTCCATGGCGTCGAGGCTGAAAGACCTCTCGAGGGCTTGAAGAGGAAGGACCCTGAGACTCCTCAAAAGAAGCCAAAGACCAATGTTGACGTGGAAGCTGAGGACAATGATGAGGATCAAGATGAAGCAGAAGGCTCCGCAGAAACACCAAAGTTATCAAAAAAGGAAGAAAAGCGAGCCGCAAAACGAGAGAAGAAGGCTGAGAAGAAGGCTGAGAAGAAAGCACAAACTCCAGCCAAGACCCCAGCCAAGACTCCAACCAAGGCCAGTGCCGAGACTGCCAGCACGCCTGCATCAAAAAAGCAGAAAAATAAGAAAGCGGGAAAGGAAGCAGCCACACCTTCAAAACCTCAGCCGACACCCTCAAAATCAAATGAAGCTGATGCCAACACTCTCGACCATGATGACAACACACATGACCAGATGGAAGGCCTTGATCCGTCTCTAGACTTCTCTGGACTACAGAGAGAAGATGATGGCAGCGCACCCGACTCCGTACCACACTCTCCCACTTTCGACTCCAATGAGACCGCCAATGGCAGTCAACCGGCATCAGCAGAGCTCGCTAGCACATCCACATCCGTCTCATCAGTTGCCCCATCAGAAAAGTCAAAGCATCTCAAAATCCCTGCAGATACCACCGCGCTAAGAGCCCGACTTGCTGCCAAGATCGAGGCCCTCCGCGCCGCCAGAAAGGCTGACGGAACGAACGGCAAGCCTATTCGCACGAGGCAAGAACTCATCGAGGCGAGGAGAGCAAAAGAAGCACAGCGCAAAGCGCATAAGAAGGAACTAAGAAAACTGGCCAAGGAGGAAGAGCAGAGGAAACGCGAAGAGGTACTGGCATCCAACTCACCTGGCGTTATGAGCCCCAACATTGGCCTTGACGATGCCTCGGGAAGCTTCACATTTGGACGTGTGGCGTTTGCAGACGGTTCACAAATGTCTCACGACCTGAGTTATTTCCTCAACAGAGGCAAGAAGAAGGGTCCCTCAGACCCCAAGACTGCTCTTCTCAAAGTACAGAACGAAAAGAAGCGACTGGAAGAGCTCGACGCCGAGAAACGCAAGGATATCGAGGAGAAGGAGGTCTGGCTGAATGCCCGTCGCCGTGTCGAGGGTGAGAAGATCCTTGACGACGAAGCATTGCTAAAGAAGGCCGTCAAGCGCAAGGAGGTGACCAAGAAGAAGAGCGAAAAGGCATGGAAGGAGCGTGCCACAGGCGTCGCTCAAGCCCAGCGGGAGAGGCAGAAGAAACGCGAGGAGAACATCAAGCAGCGTCGCGAGGATAAGCTGCTGCGCCGATCAGGCAAGAAGAAGAAGGGCGGCGCCGGAAAGAAGAAGGGTGGACGGCCCGGCTTCGAGGGAAGCTTTGGAGTTGGTGGGAAGCGCAAATGATAGACAGCCGGCGAAGTCGCGTGTAGCCTTGGCTTGTCCCGTTGTTCTATAACGTTTACCTATTTCACGGCCCCTGTCTCATGAGCCTGTACGGTAGTTCTCTGGCGTCGTCTCGCCATCCTTTTTTTCTCCATCTCTTTTTTCTTCTATTCATATTTGCTTGGAATTCATCTACATAGGGCGAACTAGCGTCGGAGGCGCAGGGCATGGCATCATTCAAATGTTGACCGTATGGAGGGGGGCGGCTACGGGTCATTTGTGGTTATGTATAGCCGTTTGAAGGCGGCAGTGTTGTAGGTTTCATGATAGCTGACGAGGTTAATACTACATGTAACGAATGAGACCAAAGGGGCCCCAGCAGACTGAGAAAAGCTTTAAATTGACGCCGTACATTGCGTTCTCCCATCACCATTACAAAAAATCATACGCAAGCATACATACAGACACATCCATCTCCAAGTTTCCCTCTCCTCCCTCCCCCTTTGGCTCCCTTTTTTTTCCCTACCGCCTGCATTCGAAAGAAGTTAAAAAACGAAAAAAACAAGAAGGCGAATAAAATTAATAAAATTCCCATCTAGGCGTATTCGCTTCTGGATCTCTTTTTTTTTCCTTCTTCCCTTTCCTTGTGCCGCCCCTCCCCCTCTCGCGAGCCTTTTCACTCTTGTTCGTATTTTCATTTCAGCCGTTATAAATCCCGACAGCAGAGAAAAAAAACACAGAAAAGGATAAAACCCTACATTTCCCACTCCCCTTTCCCAAGATAAAGTGACAAAGAAGGCAAAAAGTGTTTTTTGAGAATTTTTTTATGGTTTCTTTTCGATGGCGGGGGTTGTAAAAGAAACGTGAGAGCAGATGGGAATCAGGGAAGAGTAATGGTAGATTTTTGAGAGAACTTGTATTTATAGAAAAGAAGGGGGAATCGATTGGCCTCTTTTTTTTTTTGTCATCATTAAAGTCGAAATTAGGAAGTGTCATAGTGGTTTCGTTCGTCAAGAGCCTGTCGGTTTATAGGAGCGAGTCGAGTCTAGTGAAGACGCTCAGGCAAGCTGCCACGATTTCGAGCTGCAGCTCTTTATCCTTGGCCTTGTTCACCTCCTACATCACATCACGTTAGCACGCGATTACACGCAAGGCAGTAGTAAAGAATCGAATCTTACCTCGGCAATGACCTGGGGCAGGTTGGCGCCAATGCCATTGCCCGTGGCCTTCTTGCCAAAGGGGAACTGGCTGTAGTCCGCCAACAGCTCGTCCGTCTGGGCGAATGCTCGCTCTCTGGCCTCGTGGCCCAGGGTGGACAGCGCATTCTCCAAGACGTTGGCGGCGTAGGCGGCGCACACCATGGTTACGGTGCGCAGGTAGCGGAATTCTAATGCCTCGGGGAGGAACTGGCTGTCGTTGAGGACGACGGTGCGCTGGGTGAGGACGTTGCGCACGCGGCGACGGATCTCCTCCTTGGCTCCGCCGTCGGCAACGGGGTGGGTGGCCATGTCAAAGAGAAGGAAGTTACGCTTCTCCGTCCGTAGGATGCCCTTGTCGACAAGGCCCTTGGCTAATCGTTCACGAACCTGCTTGAGCTGATATCCTATCTTCATCAAGTTCCAAGTTTCGCCTGGTTGAGGAGAAGAAGAGAGAAAGTCAGTCGCCATTGGTCAAAATAAAACACAAGCCCATGTCGCCACTGCAAAAACAGCAGCATGGACGGGAGGGGACAAAGTGGGAGGCAAGAGTGCAATACCGCTCATCAGATCAATCCAGGAGCTGACGCTCATCTTTTCGCTCTGCTTCATCATCTTGAGGGCTTCGTCGAGCAGCACCTCGCCGGTGAGGGTATCATCTATCACTTCGATGTTTCGGTCCGCCAAGGGAAATCGTCGCCGCGCCGGGTCCTTCTCCATGCTGATGCGCCCGCGGAACGCAAGTTCGAGCACAATGCATCCTCGGAGCGCGTACGAGATGTTGTCGTTCCAGAATGAGAGGTACCCCTGGTTGCAGTGTTCGGTCAGCAATTGGTCTTGCCACGCACAGAGAAACGTTTCGCCAGAGGACGGGAGGGCTCAGGCATTGTTGCGTACCTGTTTGTCCTTAAGCCCAAGCAGCAGAACTTCTTCCATCATGGTAAGCTTGGGCTGCTTGCTCCGCTCAGCGGACTCGCTAATATCTCGAGGGTCGAAGGCAATCTTGTGGCCGTTTTCGCCGCTCTCGTAGCTCGTCTCGGGGCCGTTGTCCCGAACGTCTCGGGTCGAATTGGTCCTCGAGACGCCGTTGCTGCCCTCGCCCTCAGTGCCAGCGACACCGCCGCCACCGCCCGCGCCGCGGCGTCGCGTCAGGCCCGATGAGGACATGCTGATAGTTCGTACGGTGTTGGAGTGGAAGCTGCTGGAGTGTTCGATAAGGAGGATGCGCCGATTCTGGCGAGATTCGTCGAGGATCGTCAAAGGAGCCCGGCCCCAGACCAGACACGAGTCGGTGAGAATCGGCGTGCGAAGCAGCGGCAGGCGAGGGGTTTAAGTAAAGCAGAACGCCAATTCAGTGTGAGGCCCCAAGCCGATGCTGCACAAAGAGTTGGTCTGGCAAATCTGCGAAAGGTCCACAGGCGTCTAGCAGGAGAGATGAGGTCCCTGGTGGTGGGCCGCGTTGGCTTCAAGATTCGGCCAGTCCTGAGGCTCTTTGCCGTAGCGGCAGGGATGGCGGTAAATTCCAGCACCACGGAGGCCACCACAGCGCTAACGGACGCCTAATAATATCAATTGATGAGACGGCTACCGAGCGTAGCGCACTTACGACACCAGCGCTAGGGACGCCTTTTGGGCGGCGTTTGGAGGGGAGCACAGCGAAAATGGGGCAAGCCGCGTGTGTGCGACAGCCAGAGCGGGTACTCCGTATCTTTGCCCTGCAGAGGCTGAAGACGATAATATGCAGCAACAACAGAATAGAATCGGTTGAAACACAATACAAGTAAGGCGATGGGGCTTTGATACGAAGTGATTGCCGGGGAAGGAGAGGCTGTGCCGGTTTGACATGTCTCAGATATGAGGAGTATACGCTGGATGCACGCAGACTCAAGGTTGTACTTGAAGGCGCAGTTCTCCAGAGCCAAGACTATACGAACTCACGCCGAGTTCCAGCTGCACGAACAGCCAGAAGAGAAGGGAAATAGAGACGAAAAGGGAAAAGTTGGGGAAAACAGACCGTCTATTATTAGCATTGGCTCTTGCTGCCTATCGCTGCACTTCGTAACAACACAATTGAAGCCATTTCGAATATGCATCTTTCCTCGTACCACCGCCAAGGTGCTTCTAATAACAGCCTCCCCTGCGCTGCACATTATTCGCTGCTTACGGAGAACAGGCCGCAGACTCGTGTGCTTATTGATGGATTAATACCATAGTAGATGGCCTCTGTGCACGTGCCGGGCTCGAGCTCGGAAACTGCCCCATTCGGTAGGCGCGACTCTTGCTATGGAAGCCACGTAAAGGCGCAGTTCTCCACTCTCAACGTCAAAGAGGCGTTGTACTACCATCACCACGATCTGCTCACTGATTCTCTTTCTGATGGTATCCTGCCTGAGAAACACATTCTGCTGCTAGCTGCTGACGCAGTTTTTCAATGGCGGAGCTAGTTTCCCAATCTCTTCTTTTGCTCCTCCGGAGAAAAGTCTCGTGATACAGGCGTGGACATGGATCGGACAGCGGCGCCGTGGATGATGACAATGTCCAATATCTGTCTTCAGTCGACATGATCTGTTCCGAAGCAAAATGAAAAATTACCATGGAGTGATTTGATGATATGATATGATGTTACATCGGGTTGTGTTGGCCACTGGCCCTTGTCTGAAGGCCTTTTCAACATGGCATGCTCTGCTCTCGTGAGCCCACGTCCTGCACAGATGACGGCAATTCGGAGCATTGTGCATTTATATCCCAATGCCTTCATCTGTACGATATTATACTACAGGGCTATACTCGATCTTTACGAGATTGTGGGTCGATTCAATTTCAACTTCACAGAACACACCATACATGGATTGATAGTTGCTTCAAGCCTCCCCCTACAGGGACAATATCACCACATTAACCTCGATCAACCATATCATATAGCGGTTTCAGTGCTCTACTACCATCTATACTCACAGACTGTTAGGTATCGGCGACTGCTGTAACAGAATCCGGCAGCACTCGACCGCTGGACAGCTGCCAGCTGCCATGGTCTTATATATCAAAAGTCCGGCAAATATCCCAACAGCGAGCATCCCGCTCGGGTGTGGCGCGGTTGGCAAGGCGCGGTGGCGATTGAGAGGGCCTTCTCAGTCTCTACTGCCTCCACCGACAACGCCGCGTCCGGGCCAGGACCTCTCAGACACGGCCCCCAGCCCTGGATTACCGACAACAGGCCCGACGTCGCTCGTCCGAGCTGGGGCACCCGCAAAGAAATACCAAGGGGAAACCCGGGCGCGCAGTAGAACCAACGCTGAATAAGAGTGGTTGCTGGGCGCATAATACCTTGATTGCTATCCCTACTTAATTTTTTGGATTTGTTTTCCCTCGTGTGGCTGGGCTCCGTGGCGCGGGTGAGGCATCACGATATGAAATCATGGGTGTTGTGTCCAGTGGTACTTGGATATCACTTTTGAGCGTCCAAACCAGATTCCCTGGTGTTGGGGTTCGATTCCAACTCGCTGCCCTTTTTTTTCTGGGGAATAAATCGAAAGGAGGCATCCTTACAGCTGTATATGGCTTTGGAGGGTCGTTGACGAAGTGCCAGCTGCATTCACATGTCTCCATTCTGCTGACCCGGTTGACTCGAAAACACTTTTCGTTCTCACAGCTCATTTCAATGATCCAATTCCAAGATACAAACGATAGAGAAACGTTGAAATACATCATGACCTGTAAACATGCGTCACTCCCCCCCACTTTATGCATATAATCCGTATTTATCCCAATTTTCCCTTTACAGCCCGAGACGGAGGCATCACGCTTCATGCACTCGTACCAACAGTCTCCTTCCATAGATCATCAAAGTCGATGTTTTCAGCTTCAAATAGCTCGCGGATTTTTTTGGCCGCAGCCTCTTGCTTCTCAGGACCAAACCCTCCCGGCTGAGTTGATTCAAACTGCACAATCTCAATCCAGCGATAAAAGAGGTTTTCCTTGCCCATGGCCGTGAGCGCATCTCGGAAAGCGAAAACCTGCCTCCTCTTTTCATCTTCCTCGGCCGCAATACCCATCTTGAGATCGTGGCAAATCCAGCCATAGTCCTGGTGGTACACCAAAATGACATTCTTGAACGCTTCGAGGGCAACGTCCTTTTTGTCAACCAGCTTGTGGGCCAGGATCATGCCTTTCCAGTCCAGGTCCCATTTATCATTCATAAGCAGATAGCCAGTCTTTTGTTCCTGCAGCATAGGCGATGTTGCCTGCTGGGTATAGGCAAGCAAGATCTTTTTCGAGTCTGCGTCCTTGAAGATGTCGCGCAGCATCTTGTCCCAATCACGGCTGCGGCGGACATAAATCTCCTTGTCCCGGAAGCCCACGTTCCACCGCCACTGGGTCGGGTTTCCGTGCGACCTGCCAAGCGTGAACTCGACGGGCCACGGCCAGACGAAGACGAAGAGCATAAAGTCGATAAACATGACGATGCCACGCTTCCCGATCTCCCATACCAGCTCAGACCACGTCGACTCCTTGAAAGGGAACGTCATCTCGTTGGGATTGCCAAAGCCCGACATGAGGATTTTCCAGTACCAGGGGAGGATGGCATACATGCGCCAGACGAAAAGCGCTGTAACGGCTAGATTCATGGCGACGGGCACGAGAAACATCTTGCGTTTGAAAGCGGCGGGCTTGGCGTCGATGTGAGTTATGTAGATGTGTTTCTCCGAGAGCTCGCTGATGAAGGGCTCCAGGACCTCCGGGGGCCGCTTGAACGGCGCTGGGGGGTTGCCATTGTTGCCGGATGAATTGGATGCGGCAGATGGTTTCTGTTTCCCGGTTCTCTTTGAGGGAGCCATTGGGGAGAATGTCGGCCTTTTAATGCCTGGCGCGCGTGTCTCTTTGCAGAATCAATATGCTGGATGAGTACGCAATCTGGAACCGTGTATGTGTTTTTTTAGTAAGTGAGCCTCAGGGGACCTGTGGTATCATTGGCCACAGCAAAAGCCAAATTCCGACCGCCTTGTAACCTGTACCCACAGCGAAAATGTTATTTGGCCATAGAAAGAAAAGCAGAGGGCTTTCAAGATGGCAAGATGATTAGTTTGTTGAATTCAAAAATAATATTTATTATGAGAAAAATCACTTCTTGCGCGCATGAATACTATGGGGCCGTCTGTTATTCTCCCAAGAATGCTCAGGGTATTTTAGCTTGCGGACAATCTCTCTTATCGGTACTCCATAACCCCGTCGAGTATCAAGGGTACCTTAGGTTCAGGTAAGCAGCTACCCGAGACTCGAGCAAATGAAATGCGCTGCTCTTATAATCAAATTAGTCGTACAAATAATGTAAATATTATATGAAATGCAGCAGATAATTCATTTCTCTCAATTTGATAAATGGTTCAATTGAAAGTCTGTACAGGCGTTCGTGTGCAGGCGATTTCTTGTAGCTGCAAGTACGGACAATCTCATCCCGAAACGCCCACTCAATTATTTCAACCTCGAGCCTTAAGAAAAAAAAAAAAAAAAGTCCACTAGCCTAGAACGAGAGCTACTCGACCAGGATCCAGGACCCTCGAGCACCACCTTCATCCATACATGTCATTCATTATATCCAATGTCGACCAGAGCTTTGTGTGAGCTTCCTGGTTATCTTCTGTTGCAATGTTGAGGGCTCGCGCGTGGAAGGTTTGCCAATTTGCCGCCCGATTAAGCTCCATTTTGCTCGTTCGATAACTGACATCATACGTTCCAGGATCGCAGCCATGGCTTCGTGTGCGCATTTTGTCGACAGAAACTAGCCGTCAATGCCGGATCGCAACATGAACGAACATTGTCAATCTCTGCTGCCTCGCTGAAGCCTCTGAAGGCATTGCGAGAGCAGGCGACCGAGCACAGCGCCTTGTTCTCTTGCCAGACTCGATCGCTGTCTGGGACAGCATGTCTCAAGAATTCCGCGAACAATGAGGGGCCCGCCAGGCCCGGCGGGTTCCCAGGCGCATTCTCCAATACCGGAGCGGGAGCTTGGGGTACCTTTGCAAAAGCGAATACCTCATCAAGCAGTTCCACTACCGCAGATGGATTACTCCCACACGAACGACAAGCTCGACAGCAATCGCCGGTCATGGAGAATGTGCAGGCGAACAAAAGTAAAGAACCCAGAAGAAATGTGGAAAATCAGCGAAGGAATAATGCGCAGGCAACTAAGTCAAGATCTATTCTGGCTGATGTCTTCAAAACAAATCGAGAACCGCGGCCGCCACCAACTCCTGAGTCTTGGTCTTCTCCGTCACAGCCTGAGGGCGGCGAAACTGCGAAGAGGCCCACACGACTTTCCAATACTTTCAAAGGTCCGGGAACAGCCACCAAAGAATCGCCATCGAGATCGACAGGCAGCCTTAAGACTACCGGATGGGGTTCATTTAGCAATCGCAAGGCCGAGGTAACTCCTCATACGCATGGAATAGATATCCGTGGAAATGAATCCGGCGTCTGGAGCGAAATTACGAAATCTCGAAAACCCAAGATCAAGTCGAAGCTTGGGGTGAAGCTGCATCAACATAACCACGAATCCAAGTCTTCAGATAGCAAACCTGCCCAAAGTCCGGAAGCGGCGACTCAAGATTTCTGGGGGGAACTGGAGACTAGGGCGACAGGATTTAGGGAAAGGGGTAAGAGCAAGAATGAAATGCAGTCAGCGGATAAGAGGAGAAACACGCAGAATGTTCAGGATAAACGAGATTCTTTGAGAGAAGCAGCCCCAACTACACGGAAAGCCGAGGATGACGCTCCAGCCCAAAAGCAAAGAAGAAAATCGAGGTTTGAGATAGAAGAGGAAGAAGAAGCTCCGAAATCTCGATCTAAAAAGGCAAAGAAGCCACAGAGAGACTCGCGAGCCCTTGAAGATGAGGATTGGGATGACGAGACAGTACACCGCTGGGAGCAGAAGCAACGTCGAAAAGCGGAAAAGGAGGCACTAAAGCAAAAAGAAGTAGAAGCAGAGCCACAAGCCGTCCCGATATTCCTCCCAGAGTATATCAGTGCCTCCAACCTGTCACGGGCCCTGAAACAAAATGTGACCCCTTTCCTGCAGGACATGGAAGAAATGGGTTTCGAAAACATCACTAGCGATACCATCTTCACTGGCGAAACTGCGGCTCTGATTGCGATGGAATATGGCTTTGAGCCCACCGTGGATACCGGATCACTTCGAGACCTGCGACCTCGTCCCTTGCCGGAAGATTTCTCAGTTTTGCCATCGCGTCCTCCCGTAGTTACGATAATGGGCCATGTTGATCACGGCAAAACTACCCTCCTGGATTGGCTCCGAAAGTCTTCGGTTGCGGCACAAGAGCATGGCGGCATCACTCAGCATATCGGTGCATTTGTTGTAAAGATGTCGTCTGGCAAGTCCATCACATTCCTCGATACTCCTGGCCATGCGGCTTTCCTGTCCATGCGCCAGCGCGGAGCCAATGTGACAGACATCGTGGTGCTTGTTGTTGCTGCCGATGATAGCGTCATGCCCCAAACGCTTGAAGCACTGAAACATGCTACAAGCGCCAAGGTGCCCATTATTGTCGCCATTACAAAGGTTGACAAGGAGGACGCTCGGATCGACCAGGTGAAGGCGGATCTTTCTCGTCATGGTGTCGAAATCGAAGACTACGGTGGCGACGTGCAAGTTGTCTGCGTCAGCGGCAAAACAGGCCAGGGCATGGAAGACTTGGAGGAGAATATTGTCACGCTCTCTGAAATCCTCGACGTCCGAGCTGAAGACGACGGCATGGCTGAGGGCTGGGTTCTCGAGTCTAGCATCAAGCCCCAGGGCAAAGCTGCAACCATTTTGGTCAAGAGGGGAACCCTACGCCCGGGTGATTTGATCGTTGCCGGCAAGACCTGGGCAAGGATCCGGGTGCTACGCAACGAAGCTGGCCTCGAGCTGGACTCAGCTCCTCCAGGAACGCCTGTAGAGATTCTGGGTTGGCGAGAGCTGCCCACTGCTGGAGAGCAAGTCCTTCAATCTCCCGATGAAGGAAAGGCGAAGACAGCAGTTGAATACCGCCTGGAGATGGCTGAACGTGAGCAGAGCTCCATCCAACTGGCAGAGCAGGAGCAGCGTCAACGAGAAAAGGCTGCAGCCGACGCCGCAGCAGAGGCCGAAGGCACGCCAAGCACTGCTGGGGAATCGGCTGAGCCTGGAATTCTCACCCAAAACTTTACAGTCAAGGCAGACGTGGTTGGGTCCGTGGAAGCAGTTTGCGGATCTATCCTAGAACTAGGCAGCCATGAAGTGCAGCCCAAGGTTCTGCGATCCTCGGCTGGCCAGATTACTGAATATGACATTGATCATGCGGCGACATCTAGCAGCATAATCGTCAACTTCAACAGCACCATCCCGCCACATATCAAGCAGCGAGCGGAGGAGGCCAAGGTCAAGATTCTGGACCACAAAGTCATCTATCATGTTGTAGATGACGTCAAGGCGGCGCTGTCCGACATACTGCCCATGAACGTCTCGTTCCGCGTCAATGGCGAGGCCGACGTCCTGCAGGTATTCCCGATTAACATGAAGAAGCGTGTGTTTAGAAACATTGCCGGGTGCAGAGTACGGAACGGCTCTATCAAGAAGTCGTCTCGCGTCAAGGTCCTTCGCCGAGGCGAGGTCATCTACGATGGTATGTGCTTTGATTTGCTGGCTGCGGGGATCTCCCTGAACATTGGTGCTAACATTTGTGTTACAGGTAAAATAGACACGCTCAAACACGTCAAGAAGGACGTCCAGGAAATGGGCAAGGGGGCAGAATGCGGTATCGGCCTGGAAGATTTCGAGGGCTTCCAGGCGGACGACCAGATTCAGACGTACGAAGAGATAAAGGAAAGGCGGTACTTGTAACATATACAAAGCAAAAAATGACGGCGACCTATGGCATATAGATGTGTAAATCTGTACGATATGGATGGATATGTACCATTATACTGAATGCGCGGCGGGTATTCTTCTCACGAAACAGGCTAGAATGACGATAGTTCACTTATAGAAGAAGGCTCAAAACATGGATACGCAATGATAGTGTAATGCATTATGCGAGTCACTACCATCTACCCGGCGCAGAAACCACACTCGACGAAAACGTCTTTGTCGTAATCGCAGCCCTCGCCCTCTCCTTCTTCAGCTTATCCAACCCTATCCTATCCGTGACCGGCGTCGCAGCAATGATGTTGTCGAACTCGTCGTCATCGCCCTCGCTTCCATCCCTATCCTGATCATCACTGCTATCGCCGCCATTGTCGTTGTCAGAATCAGGCTCAATGTCGAGATCGGCCTTGAATCTCTGCTGCTGCGGCCGAGGTATTGTCGTGGGCTTCTGCTTCTCGTCGACTTTAGGGGTGGGATTGGTGAAAGTTTTTGAGGCGAGGACTTTGCGGCGGATTTCCTCCATGGCGGCATCGTCGTCGCTGTCGTCTGATAGGGCATATGGGTCTTTATCTTCATCTTCGTCTTCCTCTTTTTCGGCTTGCTTGGGCGGCCGTTTGCCCAAGTATATGCCGTCTATGCTTCCCTCCTCTGCAGAATCTTCGTCATCGTCTGAGTTCTCTTCGTCATCTTCGTCTTCTTCGTCATCATCGGAATCTATTGGTGCTCTTCTGTTGGTGTTTCCGCTTGTCCAAATATCATCATGGCCTTCTTCTCTGCTCTCGGCATATTCCTGTTCCAGTCTCTCCATCCACTCCTCCTCTGTCCTCTTGACCCCGGCCTCGTCTGCGCAAGCCGCATACTTCTTCAGTAAAGTCGAATTGATCTCCAGGAATGATGGTCCGTACGAGAAGGGCGCCAAGATCTGCTCTGCCCAGTCAGGGTGACCGCATATGTAAAAGGCAGCGGCCAATGCCTCGACGCAGTTGAGCCTCCATGGTTTGCCGTAATTCACCGTGTTGGCGGCGACGAGATATGGTAATAGTCTCTCGCATTTGCCGCCGACTTTGTTCCACTGCACCTCCTTTGTGCGTGCCCACGAACACTCCACAACGGCGGCGCCAAAGTGGTCCATGAGCTCGCGGTCAGCCGGTGAAATGACCTTCTTGCCGTTGGGGGTGATGATAACGCCGCCGTGGCGCTGGCCGAGGTGCAGCTCGCGCATCATGCCCAGCTTCATGAGCTTCTTCCCGGAGCATCGTTTGGGATCACAGTGGCCCAGGTCCCAGCAGGCGGCTTTGAAAGCAGGACGACCGGCTGAGGCTTCAGCATCTTCATCGTCTCGATGGCGGGGTTGGCGAGGAGCACCGCCACGGCCTCCGAATTTCTTGCCTCTGGCGGCGAAGTCTTTCTTGTGCCGCACCATGTCTGGACGTCTGTAGGATGTAGATAGCGTCTTGATTCGTCTGGCTGAAGGAAATGGCGAGTCAGCTTGTGAACGTGGTACCCAGAAGGCTAGAAATGAGTCGGAGTAGTGGGTTGATGATGTAAGGGAGGATTTTTTTCTTATCGGGGCAGACAAGGTTAGGGGTGCCTGCTCTGATAACCCGCTGAGATCTAAAAGTACCCCTCCATGGCTTGAAGAGAGAAGTCTCGGTGCTTACAGCATGCTGAAGCGTATCTTATGCCCTTTACAAAGGAGAGAGCGATGATGTTGGTTGCTAATTATTAACAGGTACATGAGAAGATCATCTGACGCAATGCATTGAGCTGCATGTTGATAAATATTCAGTATGAGAGGGTGGGCCATCGTGAAGTTGGAACAAGGTCGTGTAAGACATGCAACAACGCTTTGTACTTTATCAGCAAGAGTCAAAAATGCTGGGATACGGTAAGGACTTCTCTTTTCCCAATTAGCACGCGAAGATATAGATATAGATATACCATTAACCTTGTAACTGTATGTGTATACCTTCATCTTTTTGGTCATCCTCGGCATCATGTTCAAGTACCTCACTCACCTACAGACCGGGCCGCCGGTACTTGTAGAGCCCCGCTGACGGATAGGTGACCAGACCCCGGATAACTACATAAATCGCGGCCATGGCCACAGCGGCTATGCTATGCTGCAATCAAGCCATTTGCAACCACCAGACTAGTATCAGCGCTCTGCTGCCTCCCCGCCACAGTGACCACATCGCCAGAGTGGAGGCGAATGGATGAGCAAGTCGACGATAGACCAGCGTTTCTACTGCGGCGTTGAAGGAGCGGCGAACAGGCGCAACTCACCAGGTACGAGGCCATTCGCTCTGTTCCCGCTGCAGCTCCGGCCACGTCGGCGTCCGTGGCCTTGTCCTGACCTGAGATCTAGCTCTGGCAACTCTCGAGCTTGGCGATTCCGAGTCCCAATCGTCGAACCAGCAAGCAAGCGATAGCCTCTGACTGCTCGAGGTCGAGAACCGCTGCGAGTCTCCAGCTTTCTAAGCACGGCTGATACACTGCCTGCTCGTCCTTTGGACAAGCTCCCACCTGCTAGGCTCCGATCATGGAAGCTGCTTCTGCTCGCGCGGCGGCCCGCGACCGCTGGGGCGATGTCGGCCGCGCTCCCTCCCAGCTCCTGCGATTCATCCAGGGAGCTTGCAGTCCCGAAAACTACGAGCCCAATCTCGCGCTCAACCTCGAGATCTCGGACCTCATCAACAGCAAGAAGGGCAGCGCCCCTCGCGAGGCTGCCACTGCGATTGTCGGCTTCGTCAATCACCGCAATCCCAATGTTGCCCTCCTTGCCCTCAGTCTGCTCGACATTTGCGTAAAGAACTGCGGCTACCCTTTCCACCTGCAGATTAGCACAAAGGAGTTTCTCAATGAGCTGGTGCGGAGATTCCCGGAGCGTCCTCCAGTTCGGCCGACCCGCGTGCAGAGTAAGATTCTCGAGCTGGTGGAAGAGTGGCGCATGACGATTTGCGAAACGAGCCGATACAAGGATGACTTGGGCTTCATCCGGGACATGCACCGGCTTCTCAGCTACAAGGGCTACATGTTTCCCGAAGTGCGGAGAGAAGATGCTGCTGTTTTGAATCCTAGTGACGTGAGTCTTGACCTCCTTAGCACATGCGCTCTCCCTTAGTTGCGCATTTCTGCCAATATGAACACAAACAAAGATGATGCTAACTGATCTCAATACAGAACCTGAAATCGGTCGAAGAGATGGAAGAAGAAGAGCGAGAGGCACAATCAGCTAAGCTGCAGGAGCTTATCCGCCGAGGCACACCTGAAGATCTTCAAGAAGCCAATCGTCTGATGAAGGTTATGGCCGGTTATGATACCAGATCCAAGACAGACTACCGGGCTAAGGCTGCTGAGGACGTTGGCAAGATTCAGGCCAAGGCCAGGCTGCTAGAGGAGCGCCTTGAGGCGTTTAGACCCGGCGACAAGATGGAAGATGGCGATGTGTTCAGTGAACTTGCCGCCGCCTTGCAGAGCGCCCAACCCAAGATCCAAAAGATGTGCGAAGAGGAGTCGGACGACCACGAGGCTGTGGCTAGGCTCCTGGAGATTAACGATAGCATACATCGCACAGTGGAGCGGTATAAGCTCATGAAGAAGGGTGACGTGGATGGTGCTGCCAAGATTGCGGCCGGCGCACCACCGTCGTCGCACTCAGGAGGATCCAAATCAGCAGCGAACGAGCTGTCACTGATAGATTTTGACGGCGATGCTGGGCAGAACAACGGCAGCAACGGCGCTGGCTCATCACAGGCCGGAGGATTGGAGAACGATCTGCTCGGCCTGGATATTAGCGGACAATCGAGCACGTTTGGACAGGGCGGCAACATTGCCCTGGGATTTGGGGCAAACCAAAGTAAGAAGCAAAGCGATCCCACCCTCATGCATAATAGAGTCACTCTAACCGCTGATCTAACATTAGATATTCCTGGGCCGGCATTGCTGTCGTCCTTGACCCAGGGAAGCACTGCCAGAGGGGCTGGACAGAATGACACGCCCCCTCCGTTCTCTCAGTTTGCCTCCTTCACATCTCCTCCCGCCTCACAGTCCGTCACGCCCCAGCCCAACTACCAGCAGCAAGTTCCTCCTCCAGCCGTCTCCAACGCGTTTGCCTCCTTCTCTACCGGCTCGCCCGCGCCGAAGCCCGCCGCCGTCTCCAACGACGACGACGAGTGGAACTTTTCGTCCGCTCTGCCGGCTGAACAGCCGGCTCCGGCCAAGCCCACGGAGCACAAGGGCACCGCCAGCAACTCCAGCTTAAGGACCGACTTTCTGGCGAAGCGGAGCACGGCGGTCAGCAACGCGATCAACATTGTGTTTGCCTTTTCCAACAACACCGCGCAACCCATTAATGAGCTTCACTTCCAACTAGCCGTCACAAAGGTTCGTCAAAAGCAACTTCTCTTCCCTCCTCTTCTACTTAGTTGCTAACATGACCCAGGGCTACGAACTCCAACTCAAGCCCCAAACAGGCCGCTCCCTCTCCCCCAAACAGAGCCGCGGCGTCACCCAAGAAGTTGACGTCTGGCACACCGGCAACAGGAACCAGCGGGTCGAGTCCGTCAAGCTGCGCTGGCGGGCGTCGTACAGGGTCGGCGAGGAGGTGAGGAACGAGATGGGCGAGATTGCAGAGTTTAGCCTTGCATAAATATCACCAACATATTCTTCTGCCCCCCCTTTTTTTTCTCTTTTAAAACTGTTTTGTCACTTGAAATCATTGAAAAAAGAAGAGAGATGTCTATTTGTCTGTCTGTATACAGAAGAGAGTGCCTGGGAAGCTACTAGAAGGAGATATTGGTTGGGCGGAGGCATAGCGCTTGATGTTTCCCCCCTTATACAAGTCTCTTCATCGTCAGTTAATAAGAAAAAAAAGGAAATATGAATTGAAGAAATCGCAACAATGACAAGATAGTAGAAGAACATGAAGAAGAAAAAAAATGAACAAAAAGCCGGTCAAAAGCGGCCATCTATTTTCACGCCCATTATGCACATGACCCAAAGTGAACGGCATTCCATCCTGTCAGGTCTGAACCCAGTTGAATACTCTTTCTCCCCTCACGTGCTCTTCCCACATTGTCCATCATCCGTGTAAACGCCGCCGTCACAGCCCAAGTTTCCCCTCCTTGATACAAGTCCCAGACAGAAACAAACCAATGAAAAACAATATGAGAAGGAAGGAAAAAGAGACATTAGGAAAATGAATAGAACCAAACAAGTCTGCTTAAACACATCCGTATTAAGTCAGAGACACAAATGTGCCGTGAAACCAGGTGGAAAGTAAAAATGAAAAGGCGGAACCCTTTCATTCACCCAAGAATGCTCGTTCCATGGCAAGTCAGATCAGGTTCTGTATAACCCCCCTGCCATTTGGTTGCTTGCAGTGCTAACCAGGAGCATGGCCTCCCGTTGATGGATGTGAATGCCATCCAGAGGGAAGAAAAGAAAAGGGCATCAAACAGCCACAACCGCAAAGATGCGAAATAAAGATGAGATTGTGTGTCGGTCGCTAATATTATCTGCACAAGGCTGTCGGGATATTAAAAGAAGAAGCTGCTGAATAGCTTCTGAATCGTCACCACATCAGGAATTTGCGAGGTAAGCGGTAATCTTCCTCCATTAGTCTTCTTTCCTTCTAGGAACCAAGCTCGCGAACAGATAATGAGGGTGTGGTCGGCTGGAGAGGGTATCCGTTGGCCGAGGCCTTGGCAATGCTCTCCCTCTCTGCTTTTTCTCGCTCTCGTTGCGCCTTTTCGGACTTTGTGATGCGAGGTTTTCTCGCAACGGAGCCGCCTCGAGAGCCTGGGCCACCTCCGCGTCCGGCCGCCGCTCCTCCTCGCGCGGCGCCTCCGCGGCCTCCACCTCGACTGCCTCTTCCGCCTCGTCCACGCTTGGGACGTTCCTCGTGCCTGCAGGCTATGGTTAGTGCTTGAAAATAACGAAGGATATTGTGTAGCAAAGGGTGAAACAATACGTACCCCGCGGCTGGCTTTTCAACCTCGGGAACCAAGGGACCCGAGTAAACAAAGAAGCCATCTCGGCTGGCGGCAGCCTGAGCCTCCCAGAGCAGTTCGGAGTCGTCCACAAAGTCATCATCCACGTCGTACTGATCTTCCTTGAAATTTCGCTTCTTCTTTGGCTTGGCTTGGGCGTCGGCGCCGCTCACTCCGCCATTGTCGGGATTGCTGCCCTCGCCGTCGGACAGGTCAACGGACATCTCGTCGCCAGACTCGCGGCCGGACTCGACCTTCTCCAAGGAGGCCGCAGCAGCAGCAATTCGGGCCTTGCGGTCGCGGTTGGCAGCAAGACGTGGATGCAAAGCATCCCAGCCATACTGATCCTCTGCCATGCGCATGAAATTTACATATTTGTTGGTCTCGCCGGCAGTGATGGGAATTGAGAGGACAATGGTGGGAGTTTCTTTTTCTTCGCCCGGGCGAGCTCTGCCAAAGTCGAGAATCGATCTCTCATCCATGTCCATAATGGTCTCTTCCAGATTATCTGTTTTCGGTGTCGAGACGCTGGTGATTGGCTTTTGTTTCGGTGATACCTTCTTAATAGGTCCGTTTGCGATCGTGGTAAAGTTGGAGTGGTCAACGACTGGTCGGGGCGCGGGAGGCGTAGGCGTAGGAGCGTCACGTTTTATCTCGTGGACGGGAGGTTTCAAGGCAGGGGTTTGGTTGGCTGGGGTGGGAGTCGATGTCTTTGGAAGATAGGATGGGGAAGGCGGCAACGGTGTGGCGTCTTGGGCCTGCAGCCGCGGCTGAGACATGGCAGGCGGATAAGCCAAATGACTTTGGATGGGCGATGCCTTGGTCGACGGCTGAGGCTCAAGCATGCTGGCGATGGACGGTGAGCGATGGGATGATTGTACTGGTAGCGGCGCTCGCGGAGACCCGGCGGCTGAAGAGTAGTGTGAAGTCATAGTCTCTCGGACAGGATCATAATTGCCCCGGATGGGATCGTAGCTCTGGCCGCTGGTGCGCACGGGTATAGACGTGCTGGGGCTAGCGATGCTATTTGATGGCGACCGGGTGACGGGAGGCGGATCGGCGTTTAGAATGCTCTGCATGGAGCTGGGATAGCCTTCGCGCTTCTGCATCTTGGGCGAATACCGCCTGTCTGGGAGCTGCTGGAACTGATGCTGCGGCGTGGAGGTTAAGGACTCCCCAAGCTGAGGGTGAAGCGAGGGAGACGAGGACGTAGGCCCCCCCGGGCCTGCAGGGGCCAGTGGCCTTGGGCTGGGCGCATCGGTATCGACATCGGAGGCAGGCGCCAGCTTTCTCTTGCGCTGGACGGGTGGCGCTTCAGCCTCTCGAGACTTCCGCGGCTTGCGGACCTTGGGCTGCTCGGGCCCTTCTGTTGGGTTCTTGGGCTTGACGACTGAGCCGGGCTTGCGTCCCGGCTTTTTACGAGGCACGCCAGCAGCTGTCAGTTGCACCCATTCGCCGTCGATGAGAGAATATCGCTTTGGCGTTTGATTCCGCGACCCGGGTGTTGCACCAGGAGAAGCGCCGGCAGGCGGCTGTGGGGGGTACTGCTGCGAATACTGCTGCTGCGAGTTCTGGTCGCCGCTGACAACGATTTCCTCCATGTCGAGTGCGGAGCGGTCTGTGGCGACGTTGGGATGGCGGGCGGCCCCGTGGGAGGGCGACCCCGGTTCTGAGAGGGAGCCCGAGGGGGGAGAGGAGAGTTCGCCGGCGGAAGAATCGAATCGCGTCGTCGATGCGTCGCCGGCAGCAGCCATGTTAGGGCTGACGCGAAGCCGGGAGCGAGAGGAGACTGCCGTCAAGGAGTGACCTGGCGGCAGCGCAGCTGTCTAGTAGACACGCAGCGGGTTGGCGGCGGAGGCAGCTGGTCGTCTCGAGCGCTGAGTTAATTTCTTTGCGTCGCTAGTAGAGGAGAGAGGTTGCAAGGCGGTAGAGTAAGACGGTTGGTTGGTTTCTCCGAAAGAGGAAGTTGAAATTATGTAGTCAACACATGAAAAATTATTAATAAAAAACGGAAGAGAAGATGAAGATGCAACGGAAGATGCCGACAAGCAGCGGCGCCGGACAAGGCCGAACCGGAGACAACGAGTGTGTTTGAATGGACAGCGCAGCCTTGCAAACTGGCAGAAACAGGCGCGTCAACGAGGCTGCGGCCCTTCACAGGCTGCGGGCGGCGATGGTGTGCAGAAAGTGTGACGTTACGTGAGTGGCCGGAAGCCGGACTGGGGGGGAAAGATGGAAACGTGAGGAGTGGAGCCCGCAGGTTCGGATTGGGACTTGCGAATAGCCTCACAACGGCCAGTTGGGCGACAAGCTCCGGCGGGCAGGGCGGGTGCTGCGCAGCGGCCTGACAGATGCACTGAAGATGCGGGGTTGCAGCGGTTGCAACAGCTGGGCGGCGTGCAGCTGGCCCGGGCCTACAAGATGCACTGCGTCTGGCGATGGCGCGGGCGCTGCAAAGGTGCGAGATTGATGGAAATGGTCGAGGCTGCGCGTGGTCGTGGGTGAGGAAAAGGGGAGAAAAGTCGGGCGGGATGGGGAGAGCGAAAAGAAAGGGAAGAAAAGAGGAGGGAGGGGGAAATGATGGGGGATTTGCCAGCTCGGCACGATTTGGGGATGGCGACAATATAGCAATTCTGCGTTTCTCGCAAAAGGCGAGAAAAACGGGGCACGGCCAGCGCGTGTTTTGGCCTGGAGCTCGAGGAAAAACTCATTCTCGGTTGACTTCGGTCACTATTTCATGCCCAGCAGTGCTACGGAGCAATGCTAAGGCAATGCCATGTTAGCGACTGGATTGGACTTGAATTAAGCAGCGGAAAGGGCTGGGCGTGGGTCACGGGGGGTACCGGTATGAATAAAAACAGTTCAGGTCGCACGACTGGTAATTCTCTCTTCTTTTTTTTATGCGTCGTCGCATGGCTGGCGCACAGTACGGGGCACGGAGCATCGAACAACGGGATGGACAGAAACGGGGTACCTCTGCCTGGCACGGTAGGTGGGAGGTACGGGACCAGCAGCAGTTACAGTTAGCAGGCAGTGAGTGGCAGTCACCGCTGCACTGCGACTGAGCCCAAGGCCGGCAATAATGCTACGGTACTAGCAGCCAGCAGCACAAAGAGAGCAAGTTAGTGGTGGTAGACGCGAGCCGAAGTTGGCGCGGGTCTGCATCTGGTCCTCTTTTATTTCTTATTTGACAGGCTAGCCCAGGGCCTAAACAAAAATATCCAGCGCGCCAGGACCGGGGCTGCGCCGGCCACGGCTTAGCGTCGGATCACGGGACTAGGTATCTGCACTAGGCTGTAGGCACTTTGCCTCTGAGCGCTGCGGCGGCACATGCGGATTGCGATGCCTGGAATCGAATGCGGAGGATGCGCTCTTTGACGGCTACCGCCTGTTCGGGCGCAAATGGGAAAATAACACCGGCGCTGTCCGTCTGCTGCGCCAGCCACAACGTGCTGAGCGATCGGCCGGCGGTACATGCTCTTGGGCTCTGCCGGAGAATTCAGGATGCAAGGTTGAGAAACAGGCACAGTAGCGTGGCCTGATCCATGTACTCGCCGTGCCTTGCGGCACCCCAGAGTCCCCTAAAAGACTTGGGCTGTGGGGGGGGGGACGACGCTAGGGCACTTTGCGATGCGCAAGTAGGGGGGGAGCATCGGCCGGCTGGCCAATCAGAGCGCCGATTAGACGCGGCACGCACTTAGCGAGCAGAGACCCGAGAAGCGCGCTGCAGGGCCCCGCTTCTGGCTTTTCCGGTTTGTGTCTTGTGTGGCGGCACAAGGCCCAGATTCCGGAAAAAGGCGCCCCACCTGCAAAGCCGCTGCCGGTGTCTTTTTTCCCACGGCCGGTGGCATCCAGATAGGCGCGGCCCGCCACTGCCCGGTGGCATCAGGTGCACCGTGTGAGCCGGTGCTGCGCATTGCGTTGGTCTGGTGAATGAAGACAGAGGCGGAAATAATAGGACAAAGGAGAAGAAAAAAAAAAGTCGAGAGCGTCGCCTGCAAGGGAAACATGAAGTGAGACATTTTTTATACCTTTGATGCAGGTCTTATACATGTCCACGCTGTAACTTTTCGTGGTTTCTGGATGCCCCCTAAACTAGAGACACACGGTCTCGCCTCGCTAAATCCGCTGCGACCATCCTGTTCTGATCCAGGCAGATGCCGCCCGCTGATGAACGGGGGTTGAGAGTGGCACGATTTTCTTTCCTTCTTTTTTTTCTAGCGCAAGCCAAGCAATATTCCTGAAGATGCTTCTCTGCGCACCTCGTAACTTATATATATGAGATTACGCCTAGTCTGGTCAATTTTATTTGGGTTGTGCCAATGGCGCCTTAGTACCCCCTAGATTCCGGGGCCACTAGCAATTACGCCAGTACCGTTGTCGCTGTCGCCGATCGCACTATTGCTGTAGTACAACGTGTTCTCTCTTACTTTTCGGGTTTCGCCAGCAGAACGGCGGGCGCAGGGAAGAAGCCTGCGGGCCAGGTATTATGTAATACGTGACCTACAGGTACGCAGTGCCACGATGCTGTCTCACTTGTATGCAACTCTCGACTCTTTTTTCCCTTTTCTTTTTCGACGTCTTGCCAATGAACCCCCCCTGTCATGCACTATACTTGCTGGGAACCCGCGTGGCACTAATGCAGGTGTGGCGGTGCGCCTGGATGGCTGGGCTCCGAAACTCTAGATTTGATCTAGAAATGTTAACGCTTCGGCCAATCGTGGGGGTCCTTGTTCCATGAGCTGCCGATACCAAGTACATCAAGTACCTCGGGGAGTGGTCAGCCTGCCTACCAAGGTATTATTCCGAGTGATCCAGCTCATGCTGTAAGATTGCTAGCACGCAGCCGCCATGGATTACCCAAACATGCCTTGGCGATGCACTGTGAAAGCATTACCAATCATCCAGCCAAGTCGCCAGACTGTTCCACCTCTGTTGCCTGAAAATTCATATACACCTTGAAACAGCCGCAGCCTGCGAGAAACTTGAAGGCCTATTACAGCAGCTAACCTGCTATTTCCGGGCTTCTGTGGCTTGATCCATAGAAGCAACCTTTCAGGAGTACAACTCAAATTGAATTCAATCACATGCAACCCGTGCGTGGATCCGTGCATTGTCTCCCTGCAGATTAAAAAGGAAAACTTTAATAAGAATACTTGCTGCGTAACGCACTCCGTACTCCGTGCGTATCAGCCATTCTCGCACTCCACCATGGGCGTATTAGTGAGCCTTGGTCGTTTGCTTGCGGACATGCACTTATCGATATGGGTGGGTCCAGGCCGGCATCCCTACACCCCGCCAACATTTTCTTGACTGCTAAGCCGCTAGGTAATCCAAGTCAATCGAGATACGGCTGGTAGAGCTGCGTCAAACGACATCATGGATCCTACGCTGCTCATCGGAGACATTGTCGAGCGAGACAAAAAGGGGGCGAAGCCGGTCGAGTTCCCCTCGGGTCCCATCTCCTCGACCGGGTTTCCCCAGCACAAGCGGCGATGGAAACCCTCAGCGTTCAAGCAGCAGCGAAATGGCGGTGCATCGGCCGAGAAGCAATTGCAAGAGCCGAACCAGTCGCTGAGCTTCGAAGAATCCGAGAGAAGGCGGATAGATAGAGAGAATCAGCAAAAGATCAACGACATGACACCTCAGGAGATTTCTCAGGCGCAAGAGGACATCATGAAGGGCCTGAACCCAGCGCTCATCCAACGCCTGCTTCAAAGAGCCACCATTGACGAACCTGATCCCAACTCGCCATTTAATATATCAGATCCCCAGGAACCGCTGGCAGCTTCATCAGCTGCGCTTCCTGAAATCCGGGTTGACGATGTGCCAAAAGCGACCGCGGTTGAAGAAGCCGACTCTACAAAGGCCGACGAGCCAGAATCAACACCCAAACCAACGTCTCCTCCTCCTCCCCCTCCACAGGCAAAATCAACCAAAAAAGTCGCTGAAAATTACGACGAAGACAAGGCACCATCTCAGATCCCGCCCGACCTCTTCCCAATTACTGATCTCCCCAAATCGACACACTTCCCCGTGCCCCCGAGCCTCCCGGACCTGGACCCTTCCGACCCCAACTTCCTCGCCACTTTGCACGAAAAATACTTCCCTAATCTTCCCGCTGATCCGAGCAAGCTGGCTTGGATGGCGCCCGTTCCCACCCAAGATAGCCCTGCCGACAGAGATTCACCATACTATCCCCATCCCGAAATCAGCGTCGCGGCTTTGCGTTTCGACTTTCGGGGACGGTTCCTCTCACCGCGAGTTAGCCGGTCGATTCCCTCATCCAAAGGGCTACATCACCACGGAGAAGCGCCCGAAGCTGCTGGCTATACAATCGCAGAGCTTGCTAGGCTGGCGAGAAGCGCTGTGCCGGCGCAACGCTGTATAGCGTTTCAAACACTCGGCCGAATTCTGTACCGCCTAGGGCGCGGTGAATGGGGAACCACTCCGAATCACCCAATTGCCATGGGAGTTTGGAGCGCCATCAAGGAGGGGCGGGTGCTGGAGAGCCTGGCCGAAGCGAGCATGGGCGAAGGCGGGCACAGGGGCAGCCGGGCGTATGCCGTGGAAGCCCTTTGGCTGTTCGAGAAGGGCGGATGGCGGGAGAAGCTCCAAGTGAGGTAAGGCGGAGACATTGTGGGTAATGAATTGAAGAAAAAGAGCAAGGGTTGTTGTCATTGATACCACTGTCGGCTGATTTCCAGCCATGATTCTTGTTGCCCTGGCATGTGCATCTTGAACCCGAGCTGGCGGTTCGCGAAACAAACAAGACTATACGTGATGCGAAGACGCTAGTTACTGTAACAATGTAAGCAAGAGGCGTACCTGCTAGAGATGCGCCGTGTTAGACGCTTGCACGAAGGAACAGATTCCTATCATGCTGACGTGCATGGTTTTCGCGTAGACGACTAATTAATTGAAAATGGCCCATATGACGTGTACACTGGATTAATTTATTTCGTGCCCCTAAGCCATTAGACTAGCGAACATCGTGAGTTGTCCGCAACCACCAGGTCGGACTAGGATCCTTGCGGCAGCCCGGCTGCTGGATGCTACTTTGCGGCTTGGGAGTCGATGATGCCAGCTCAGTTTTCATTTACTGCATCGGGCTTGTGCGTCTGGCGGCGGCCAATGAAAAGCAGCATCGTGGGTGGACAGAAAATGGGCATTATCAGTTGGTCGCATTGCAGCCAGCCAGCGCCTTATCCGATGGACGATGCGAAATGAAGGCATGGAGTAGCCATGACTGTTAATGAATGAATGGTTGAGAATGACAAGCATCCGCTTGCTAGGCACCTGTTGATTCACAGCAACAGTATCAACATGGTACAATTTGATTTGATTTGGAATCCATACGGAGTACCTGCAATATGGAATATCCCCCAGCGTCTGGGTTTCAGGGCTCAGCAGTGGCTTGCGGTAGGCAGTGACAAAGGCTTTCTCTCCCTCTCTCCAGGCACCAGAATCAGAGCCTGATTGGCCGGACCAGGCCCGGGCACCAATGGCCATTCCGTCCCAAGCCCAGGGATTGTCAAAATTTTAGCGTGGCTTTCCGACTTGGCTCTTTTTTGCTGGGCCTGAACTGAAGCCTTGCGGCGGCGGGCGGCAGCGGTGGGGGGAGCGAAAAAAAAAAAAAATACATCGCCCACACTTTTGCCGCCTCTTACTCTCTCGCTCTTGTTTCCTCTCCAGCCCACAAGCAACACGGCACCGCCGTCGCCAGCCAATCCCTCCTCCCCCTCGCCTTGGGTGCTTGCAATCATCTTCTCTTCTCTCTTCGCGCTCCATCTTGTGCTTTGGACTCTGTCGTTTTGCAGTGCGTCGTCGGTTTTCGTTTTTTAAACCCTTGTTGAGAAATACGACAGACGGCCGCCCTGTTCCGCTCGTGCCCGTGCCCGCCGAACCGCTTCGATCGACCGGCAGTGACGCTCTCCCGCCATCACGACAACGACCGCACAAAGAGGAAAGCCCTGGGCCTCACCGACCTCGAGCCCTGAACAAAGCCGAAGAAGACAAAAAAAGTCGACGTTGAGCATTTTCACTGCAAGACTCGGCCACGATAATTATAATTATTGAGTCGACTGTCGGAAGTGAATTCCCCCAACAACCAACTTTTTTTTTGACACCAGCTGTCTGTACAGCCTGTCAGGATCTTCTGCAGTGCGGAGAGTTCCCATCATCCATCAAAAAAAAAAAAACCTCCCCCTTTTGGCTTTGCCTGCGTAACCAACCGCGGAAAGAATAAAAGAACGGTTCAATTGATAGATCAAAAGAAGCCCAAGACAAGATCATTGATTTTTGCAAAGACCGGCATCATCCAGACTTACTGCAAAGACTGAAATTTTTTCCCCCCAAGGAGAATCCTGTGACTTTGACTAGCCATGGCACCTCCTTTGCAGTTCGCCTACCGGACCCAGAAGACCATTGGTGTCTTTGACGCCGCTCCGGTCTACGAGCCCCTTTCTGGGTTCACCAAGCCCGAGGGAAACCTGCGGTGCTGTGCCTACTCGCCATGTGGCCGCTACTTTGGCTGGGCAACGCCGGAGGCTGTGAGCGTCGTGGACACGACCGGCGCCCAGCTCATCTTGAACCTGCCCATTGCCAACGTCTACGAGCTCGGCTTCTCGCCCCTGGGCACCTTTCTCATTACCTGGGAGCGGCCTGCCAAGGACGAGGCCGGAGACGCCACCAAGAACCTCAAGGTCTGGCGCGCCGTGGAGGAAGGCATTGACGCTGCTGCCAAGCAGCCCGTCGGCCAGTTCGTCCAGAAGCAGCAGGGTGGCTGGAACCTGCAGTACACCGCCGATGAGGCCTACTGCGCCCGCCTCGTCACCAACGAAGTGCAGTTTTTCGAGAGCCACGACCTCGTCACAGTGTGGAACAAGCTGCGTGTCGAGGGAGCCACCAATTTCGCCCTGGCCCCAGGCCAGGACCACGCAGTGGCCGTCTTTATCCCTGAACGCAAGGTAAGACTCATTTAAAGAACTCAACTGCTCATCCTTATTCTAACATTTGAGACTTAGGGAGCGCCCGCCGCCGTCAAAGTCTACAACGTACCCGCATTCCAGAGCCCCATCTCCCAAAAGACCTTTTTCAAGGGAGACAAGGTGCAGCTGAAGTGGAACAAGCGCGGATCCAGCCTCTTGGTGCTGGCTCAGACTGACGTGGACCGATCTGGCAAGAGCTACTACGGAGAAACGACGCTGTATCTGCTGAGCACCAATGGCTCTTTGGATGCTCGCGTGACCCTAGACAAGGAGGGCCCCATCCACGACGTCTCGTGGTCGCCCTCGTCGCGACAGTTTGGTGTCGTGTATGGTTACATGCCAGCCAAGACGACCATTTTCAACGACCGCGGCGTTGCGGTGCACTCGTTCCCCCTCGGACCCCGCAACACAATCACCTTCTCGCCCACCGGCCGCTTCGTCCTCGTTGCCGGCTTCGGCAACCTTGCCGGCCAGATCGACGTCTACGACCTGGACAAGGACAACCGAAAGGTCTGCACCATCGAGAGCGGCAACCCGAGCGTGTGCGAATGGAGCCCCGACAGCCGTTACATCATGACGGCCACGACCTCCCCGCGACTGCGCGTCGACAACGGTGTCAAGCTGTGGCACGTCACCGGCGGACTCGTGTACAACGAGGATATGGTCGAGCTGTATAGCGTCCTGTGGCGACCTGCAGCTGTCGAGAACATTGAGGGCGGAGACCCGCTCACCTCCGTTCCGGCCGCGCACGCATCCGCAGCGACGTTTCTCAGCAACGTCAAGACTCCGAGCAAGCCTGCCGGAGCCTACCGACCTCCCGGTGCTCGTGGGTTGGCCACGCCTCTTCACTTCAAGCGTGAGGATGAGGGTGGTGCTGCTCACGTCGTCAGCAACGGCACTCAGAATGTCAACACCAACGGATTCGGTCGACCTCGTCGTGCCGTTCCTGGTGCTGAGCTGGCCGATGGCAACGTCCCCACCGTCAGGACTGTGCCTGGAGCGGAGCCCGTCAACGAGGATGGCTCTGCGAAGAAGAACAAGAAGAAGCGCAGCAAGAAGAACAACCAGCCCGAGGGCAAGCTTGAGCCCGAGCCCAACGGAGGAGCCAGCCTGGCCCCGCCGCCGCAGGAGTACGGCGCCGGCTCGGGCAATGAGGGTCGCAGCCCCGAGAGGCGTGGAGTGGCCGGTGGCAACCAAAACGGCCGCGGCTTCAGGAGCCGCTCTCGAAACAACGTCGGTAACCGCAGCCGAAGCAACACTCACCAGGGTCCCCGAGGACAGAATGGAGGACAAAACGGACAGCAGCCGCAGCAGCACCAGCACCAGCACCAGCACCATCAGTCCGGCCCTCCTCCTAATGCCCCGACCGAGCCGGCGGCTCAGAACCCCAACGCAAAGAAGATTCGCAGTCTTCAGAAGAAGGTTAGGGCCATTGAGGACTTGGAGATGCGACTTGCTGGCGGCGAAAAGCTGGAGGATACTCAACTGAAGAAGATTCACACCAAGACTTCTGTTCTTAGGGAGCTGGAGTCTCTCGGTGGCGAGTCGTAAAGTGCTTTGCATTGCTATTCGGAGGATTGGAGAAGGGGTCTTATGCGAGAAAGGGGGAAGGAAAGGTTTTTTTGTTTTGTGGAATTAGGCGTCCCATAGGCCGGCATTCTTTGGCGGTGGTTTTCATGGTATGAGCACTTCGGTAAAGGGCTATATTACTGAGCAGCCAGGGTTAAAAAATAAGGATATTGGCTGAAGGGACCTAGGGATTTGGTTTTGTACACACCGCTGCAACGCAAACAGGGTTTTTTTCTTTTCTTGGACAAAGGGGAAAAGGAGATTATGCTTGCGTCGGACTCTTGGGGGCCAACTGCTGCCGAGACAAACAGGTTATGTCGGTAAATACTTGAGGTAGTTGTGGAAATTGAGAACTGCTACGCCTTGTGGCGGTATTCTCTGATGGAGGATGCTGCGCTGGAAATTTTTAGATCCGTGGGTACGCCGGCGAGACTTTGCCTGCTGGAAAGGGGGCAAATGGTCATGATGCATAATACAAACCATATATGTTGAGTGCGAGAGTTTCATTATTGCCGTGGTGATTTGCTGTAGTGTTTGCTTGGTTGGAGCCTGTGAGTATCTTGATAGATATCATGTAATCGTATATTCTCTACCATTAATGAGTATTACCCGCCATCATGGTGTAGAAACGCATCCCCTTTATTCCCCTGAATTGGTCGCTTTCGACGCTGGCTTTCCAAGGGACAACCCGTCTCCCGAATGCTCTTCATCCACCGCGCCACTGGCACCATAATACCCCGTCCCTTCCTCAACAGTAGATATCCCCACAAGTTCCTGGCTCCGAGCCTTGTCAAGACGCTCTGTTTTGCTACTCTTCTTATTAGGCACAGTCCCTCGCTTCCTCAGATCCCGCTCGAAGAGGAAGAATTCGAGACCCTTGTTCAGGAGCTCTCGCGCCGCCATGGCGAGCAGCACCACGGCGGTCGTCTGTCCGAAGTCCCACGAGTTTTCGTACGGCTCGCCTTCTAGCTTGCCCTGGTTGGCGGACCGGAGGGCCAGCGCCATGTAGAGGTGGACGGGGAACTGCAAGAAGGCGAGAATGAGGATGGAGTGGCGCCAGCGGGCGCCTGAGAATGCGGCGGCGAGCATGACGAGAATCATCCACGACGCGGTGAAGGAGACGTAGATTTTGTCGTCGAGAGGGTGGTTCGCGTCCGGCCTGGTGACGAGGTGGGCGAAGTAGCAGCGGCCGGGCGGCCGATCAGGGGCCCAGTCGTCGAGGCGCGTGCAGAGGAGGATGGTGAGGACGAGATACATGATGGCGAAGAGGTAGGTCGCGCGGTGGCGAGGGGTGAAGTGGGCGGAGCGGAAGCAGGCGAAGCGGCGGGCGAGGAGGCGGGACCAGTCGGAGGAGGGGATGGAGCGATGGAGTCTGACGTTGCAGTAGGTCCAGCAGACGAGGGCGGCGGCGCTGGAGACTCTGTGGTTTGTATCATGAGCACGAGAATGGGGATGAGAATAGGGGAAAGGGGGTTGAGCTTACCCGACGAAGCTGACGATGTCAAACACCAGATGGAGATGATACGTGTCGATGCTCCCCGCCGACGCAAAGACGGAAATCATGTACGACGTGCCAATGACCATCTGGATGTCATTCCCGACCATGAGAATCTCGGACACGCACTCGAGGCGCTTCCGCTCAATGGCGAGGCCGATGCTGCCGGGGGAGTGGTCGCCGTCGCAGGAGCTGCTCTGGGAGAAGAAGAAGGCCCAGAGGGCGAGGCAGAGGGATATAACGGCCTGGCCGACGAAGCCGACGATGATCTAAAGAGCGTGAGCTTGGTGTTTTGGTGTTTTGGGGGTGAAAGGGGGGACTTACACCGATGCCGGCAATGTCTGCTTGGCCTTGGCCGACGAGGATGCATTGGGATGTGTATCTTTCTTGGAGACTGAGTGTGTCTTTCATGATGGATATTGAATTGAACCTGTAATCAATGACGACACTGTTTGAGATTGATGGGATGGGCTATGCTTGAGCGCGGCTACGATCCTGAAGCCAATTGGGATCGAGGATTAAAGCATCAGCATTGAAGCGTCTGGCCACTCCTTGTCTAAACCTCTGTAAGAACGGACTTCTCCTTCATAATGAGTCAATATATCGTAAAAGATTCAGATATTCATCTGCGGCATCTTCGCTTTCAGCTGCTGTGAAGTTCAAGGCTGCATATCTTCATGGTCATTGGACACTGGGCCGCTAGAGGCGCAACGGGGCTGAGATCGAAACTCAATTCGACTTCATGTTCCGTCCATCTTAGCTCCCATCTAAAATTAATTTTTCTGTCCCATTTCAGAAATTTTGGCTGTTGGTTTAATGAAATGGTAGGAATATGCATGCACAAAATGCAAAAAGTGAGCCAGGGGTCGGCAATCTTGCTTCTAAGACGGATGAGTGCATAAAGGTGAGATGTGTGGCTATTGTAGTGAGGCTTTGGTGTCGATTGGCCAGTGGTAATAAGCTAGCTTAATTGAGTATGAAGGACTTGTTGACGGCAGATCTTCATGATGAAATTTTTCTCACATTGGTGGAAACTGGAGGAATAGGAGGGGAGTGACCACCATGTAGTGGTGTCGAAATAAATGTTTGGTTGTAACATTCCCTCAAAAATTATATCTAGGATCCCTCAGTTGCATAATATGCCAATAAAGTGAAGGTAGACATGCAGATGTAAATGTATGGGCTCATATGGTGGAGGGGATAAAGTATCGACGCAAGAGAAGATTGACAGATATAACATATAGCTACTATGATGACAGCAACTGAGAGACCAGGGGATATGATGGCTTCGGGCGAGGTTGTACTTTTGGCTAAATGTCTCATTATATTGGCGCATAACCCTTATGTAAAGGAAATTAGACGAAAGGGTGGTATCAAAATGTTCCAAGGCTTCCGCTGTCGAAGTGTGATACAAATGTATACAGTAGGGTGGAAATATACTTCATCCCAACCATTCGATCCAGAGACTACTGTATGCCTTCAAAGTTATACTTATGCCCAGGTTGCGTACGTAAATGTTATTTAGCTGAAAATAGCTATACATGTGCCATTACGTTTCAGGAACGATAAGAGTTGTAAACACACTCCTGTAGTCAAATCCCAGATCTTGTCAATGCCATTGTATGAAACTGACGCTGCTTGTATGTAGCTGCCGAGTCGTTTTCCACATAGTCCAGCTCCTACGCTAAACAAGCTGTCCTCTGGAAAAGTTGATGGGTTTAGCATTCATGCGCCTGGTAGTGTTATTTCTATTCCGGCACTTGTTGAAATGATGTCCCAAATGCGCCGGTCTTTTCCGCGCATGAGTTGTTTTATCCTTGATACTGCGTATTGCTCCCATTTGCGCCACTCTTTTCCCGTCAGGAGTTGTTTTAGGAATTGTCGTACAACTGACTCGTAATAGCACTGCCGACGGAGCAGAGTCCAGAAAAGTTTCTGTTTTCCCCTCTCATTCATGGCTGCCGCCGCTGCAATCGCAGTGATGTTGTAGTGGAGTAGATCTTTCGTCCTGTCGGCGTATTTCGGATTCTCAGCAGCGGCTATAAGGATTTGGTCGGTGATGGCGAGTACATCACCTTGGTAACCGGCCAAAGCAGCAAACATTTCTCTGGCACCGATTAAATTCCTTGCCGCATGGTCCAAGCCTTCGTCATAATCATCTGTCTTGGGTTCTGGCTCAGATTCTACACCAGAGAGCTGCCGAAATACTGCAGCCACCTCGCCGGTTGTATTCTGGAGCGCCACAGTCTTGACCATATCCTGACTGACGACAAATTTGGGATCCTTGAGCTGCATCTTCATGTAGTATGACAGCGATTTCATTATCAGGTCGCAAAAAACATTTATACTGAAATTTCTAAAGTTATTCAGCAAGTCTCGTATTGATTTTGGTAACGCCCAATTCAACTGTTCCATGTCACAGTGGAAAATGAATTGAACCACGTCGCCAACTATATATTCCTCTGGCTTCTCATAATCGGGGACAAGAATATTTGTGTTCCTCACATCCGAAGACATGCCTCGCAGAGCGTAAATCAGATCTCGTGGCTCGGTAGCTTCACTGCGGCCAAATTTCATCAGAAGCGTAGAGAGGCTTCTGTTTTGGCTTTGTTTCCACCATGAGGCTGCTCTCCATAGACTAGGCATGATGTCGAGTATAGACTGATGGTGTGTATCAGGGGTTACTTCTAAGAGTATGGGAGCAAGGCTTAGAAAACGGGCCGCCACAGACATTTTACCGCAAGAAATAACGCCTGCACTTGCGAATGCCACCTCTTGTAAAATCCACACGCGGCGGAACCAGCTTTGGCTTAGAATTTCATTAAAGCCGTGTTTTTGTGATTTTTCAAGGTCAGGGTGTAGAATCCTCAAGGAGGGCTGGATAGATGCCCAAAGATCTTTCCAACGATCATCTTGAAGTGACCAGGATGTATATGCATGCTTAACGCTCTCGTGCTGTAAAAGCTGTAAAGATTCCATAAACACATTCGTCTCATATGAGCCCAATCCTAGCCGGAAGAGTACACAGTCAGCCTCCCTGTAAATATCGCCCATTTTTACGACTTGGTGCCCTCTCTCTCTCTTATTGCTCTGATCAATACATATTGCATCTATCCACAGGATACGGTCATTATCCTGGTGGCGAAGCTGCCGTAGTGTTAGGTAAAGGTTATAAGTGATTCTTAGACGATGACCGTTTACAAGGATGCTCTCGGTAAAATCGAGAGCGCCCCAAGTATATGAGAGGGCCTCGTATGGAATTGCGCTTCCTCGCGGACGTATTTCTGCCTGGAAGAGTTGGCAGCATATCATCTCGCTACTTTCTCCCCCGAGGAGACGAAGCAACCGGATCGCAGGAACGCTCAAATTGAGCGGCTCATATTTATAATCATCCATGCGTGCTTATAGTTTTGAACTCGGCTCTGCGATAAAAGTATAATAGAAGAGCCGGTCAATTAATGATAGAGCCCAAACCTCAGGAAAAATCACAATACTTGGAATTTCATTAAGGAGGGGGGCCAAGGCTATATCGTGCCTTGCGATGATTTAGCCTTGGGCAGCGAAATGCCAGTTGATGACTATTTGACTGCCCCCACCAGTCACGATAGCTGGTTAGCTCTTTATACGCAGAAGACTAATCAGAAACTCATCATAACAAAGTGAGGCGAAAAAAAGGCAGCATCTATTCATGTGTCAGAGAAGAACAAAGGTAGTGCACCATAAATACATGGCCATAGATACAATGTTCAAAATCTTATATTTAATTCTGCTTACTTTATAAAATTATTTTTATAGTTATATAGATATTGAATTAGATCATACGCGCTGTGGTTTGGCGGCATATTATTCCGGAGTAAATTTGATGTTGTCATTACTACGGAGAATATTATTGGAAGACTTTAGGCTAACGATGACCGTACTCACATATGATGAAGGATATTATTCATCTTAAACAGCATGCGCCAATGGTACCTGTTGCCATTAATGTATCTATGATCCACTACCAAGGTACCTTAGGTAAATATTGCCATGTTTCTTCAGGATATTCAGAAGTTTCCAGAGTTGGCATCGTTTAGGGTCTCCATTGATGCGATATCAGTCCCTCTTGAGCCATTGCCGATCTCCGCCGGCATATCTTCTCGTCTCAACATTGTGTCGACACAAGAGAAAGTCCACATGTATAACAAGCAGATGATTGGCAAGCCACTGAGCGGCCAGTGGACATGATGACTTCGAGTGAAGTCCTGGTTTTGACAAGGCGTCTCATTGGAATAGTATTCTATTACTTCTGCATAACAGTAACTACGTGTAATTGATCGTAGTGAACTATTGCATGTTAACAACTGATTACTTTTTCTTTAGCTCCTCGTCCAACGCATCGAGGTCAAATTGGAAACATAGTATCTTGCTTGATGCACAGGCAATAGCGCAGAAGTTTCCATGCGCGGCGAATAACCTAGGTCGATGCTCTGGGGGAAGCCAGAGCACTGGCTCTTGTTGCCTTAGAATCCACGCCTCGTTCTTACTAATACTGAGCTCCCGTACATGATTGCCGCAATCGACGGATCGACGAAAAAGGTCGATAACTCGATATAACTCCGCGGGTAGTAAAACATACCTTGATACAGCGCACCTCTCAAGTGTATGGAGGCATGTGCCCGCAGACAGATCCCAGATCTGGACAGTGCTATCGGCTGATACGAACTCCAGTTCCGTGCCGTCTGATGAGAGTGTTATTTCTGAATCATTATGAGGAACCGTAATGTCGATGGTGTGTGAACAATCCCCCGTTGTTACATCCCAGATCTTCATGACGTTGTGACGTGATACCGATGCAAGTTGAGTGCCACTTGATGAAAACGTCACCAAATAGACGTCCTCTTCTTCGGTGTTCATTGTCTTCAGGCATGCCCCCGTGGTGGGATCCCAAATCATCACAGGGGCATTCTCGCCCCCCACTGCCAGTTGCATACCGTCTGGTGAAAACGCCAATACTGCAGCCCTGACAAACTGCCCAAACTCTCGGAGACACAACCCCGTAACCGGGTCCCAGATCTTGATGTTCCCATTGAATGAAGCTGATGCCAACAACCTGCCATTAGGTGAATATTCGAATAGCGCAAACGCGTTATAGCCGTCAGGCATCTGCAGGGAGGTGCTGGAAGCCATATCCCAGACTCTGGCGGTTGAGTCATTTGCGCCTGATGCCAGCAGCGAGCCGTCAGGCGAAAAGGATAACGAGGATACCGTGTTAGTATGGCCTTCAAATATCTGCAGGCGGCCACCGGTGGCGATATCCCAAATCTCGACAGCATCCCTTGCTGTTGCCAGCCGCATGCCATCGGGTGAAAATGCCATTTTGATTGCAGCAGTTGTCAACGTCGTAAGTATCTGCAGGCGTTCACTAGCAAGATCCCATATGCGGACGTTCTCATTGCTCGCCACTGCCAGTCGCGTACCACCAGAGGATAGTGCTATATGCCGCACATATTCACCGGCAGATACATCGCCATATATTGCCCCCATGCATTGACCGTTGACAAGGTCGCAGATCGTTGCACGCCCCAACTGCTGTGGACTCGTTACCAGCCGGGCGCAAAATGCTTCGTCTGTGAGCGTCGGTACATGCGGACCAGTCTTTGAATCCCATGTTCCACTTCCGCGGCCAAAGTTCAATGGCAAGTGTGTGTGGTCGGGCGGAAATGCAACTGCGCCGAACTTCTTGCTGCCTGGGGGGATATTGTATGTCTGCAAGTCTACGTTTGCAGCCAAGTCACGAATTGTAAGTTTATCGTGGCTTAAAATTGCTAGGCGTGCGCCGTCTGCCGAAAAAGTCACTGATAGAGCATATCCTGGAATTGACTCGAGGTAAGTGCTTGTAGTCAGATGCCAGATTTCGACTCCTTCGGCATGAGCCAACGCTAGTTGGGTGGCGTCCGGGGACAAGACCACATACCGTATGATCCACTTGTCAGACTCGAGAGATTGTAAACAAGCTCCTGTAGTCAAATCCCAGATCTTGACAGTGTCGGCTCCTGCAAGTGATGCTAGCTTTGTATTGTCCAGTGAAAACGAGACTGATATAACATTTGTTTTGTGGCGCTCAAATGTCTGTATACAGGCACTCCAATTCGGCTGCATGTTGGGCTTGGTAATGATCCATTTTGAGCATTGTGTCTGCTCAAATGTATTCCTTAACATGCTTTTATTTGGACTGAAAATGAGGGCTGAAGCATAAAGCTGCAGAGGAAAAGCCTCAATTGTCGCCCTATGAGCAAGGACGAATCGATGGGCTTCCTTTATCAGCTTAAGCGTTTGATTTGTTTCCTGTGCAACGCAGAGCATTTATTAATAATCTTGTTTGAAATGATCTCTCACAAACCCGATCCAAGAACTACATACCAGTTCTCCAAATTTCTCCCGGTAACAATTCAAGACCAAGTCTCGGAGCTTTTGAACGATAATTACTGCCTGGGGCATCGAGTTCAGCAAGGCCATTGCCTCTAACCAGTGTAAAAATTTCTCCTTTAGGAATGAATAAAGCTTTCCGTCATCTTTTAGGCACTCTCGATATTGAAGCTGCTGAGACTCGCAAGCGTAAATTAGATGTTCAACCCAAAAAACACAACAATACCTTCGGGATGCTAGAGGGTTGGAAGCTGGTGAAATGATATTGTCTATATGTTTTCCCGGAGATTTGATATTGTAGATATCACGTTTGAGTGTGTAAGCCATTTCATCGAGCGAAGTTTCAAACATGCTAAAGTGCTGATGCTCAATACCCAAGGGCAAAACGCTCGCATTCGGGTCCCGTATCATGTAGTCTTAACAGATTGGTGAATGAAGTAGATAGTATCGTCTCTAATTGATATAAATGCCCCACAAGCTTTGGCTAGGTCTGTTATATCATCCAGATTATATATAATCTCAAGGTCGCGTATATGTGGTTTAGTAAACAGGTACAGTTCTTCCAGATGAAGCGGTCGATCAGCGGCAGTGACGGTCGCTAGTAAAACTAGGCAGGCTTTCTCATCGTCTCCCCATCTCTCCCTTGCACGTTTCATTATTTCCATGTAAAGGTTTCCTAGGCCCTCCGGCATCATTTGCAGCACGCGTCCCACATGCCGGCGGCTCTTATTGCGGAGCTGCTGGACAACGAGTGTTACCCACAGAAAAGTGCCATTTGCCTTCTTCTTTAATATGTCGATAGTCTTGGTGCGAAGCTTTTCATCGTGTTTGAGTGCCCTGATATCTTGGACACAGTGGTCGATATATATCTCCACAGCATTGGAGATATATTCTGCGTTTCCTTTCAACTCCAATACCAGTCTTTGACGAGATTCAACAGACTCTAGGCCCCACTCTATCTCCTTTTCATTGCGACTAGACAGTAGCCACTTGACGTGTTTACTCGTCTCAACAATAAGAGCCAGGAGCAAGTCCAGAGACTCTTCATTCTGACACTCATCGAGCGCGTCAATGGCACAGATAGGATCTGTGATGCATGGATCTTGGATGATGCTCTTGAAGATCCCGCACAGAGCAAACCACGCATTAGGGCCTTCTAATTGACCTTTTGGCTCCTTTTCATTTTGCTTCCGGACACGCGAAAGGAGCCCTTGATGCTGGCGAAGGAACGAAAAAATCAAGCCACTCACTATAGCGGTGGCTGTATTGATCCTGTTATCCGTGCCTTGGCAGAAGAAGTAGGCGAGTTTCCTTCGTAACTCAGCATCCTTTTCGAAATCCCCAATAATTCCACAGAGAAGCATCGTCTTGCCTTTCCCAGGGTCTCCTTTAATCCATAGAACCCCGCTTTTTCTATTGTCACGCCATCTTTTAAAGTGGTCATGCTCCAAGATCCAGCGAAATGATTCATATAGGAAGGGACCCTTGGATGCAACTATTCGTTCTTTATCAATGATAGGGTTTGTTTTGCTGATTTTTTGGAGAAATTCATCATCGGCGGTCGAGTGGGCTCCATCTAATTAGCAGGGCTTGATTCCAAGGAGCAGCTTACAGAATCTATACCAGCATTGATCTCAATGTTTATGTTTTTGGTGACATCTCCTTGATACACTGTCGCATGATCACCAACAGTATTCCCTGAAAACTCGCGAGGAGCCTCCATTTCTTTGCTGTAGCGGTTTCTGTCACCTATTGAGAATGGTGGGCATTAACAAGACGGTGGTCACGGCCGGCCGATAGCCTCGTAGTGAGGTTAATGAACATGCAGGCACATATTAGCGGATCAAGTAAAAGCCGAAGAGCCAATTATAGTAGTCTTTGCCAATATGTACCTGTATTTGCATTTCAAACGTTGCCCGACGCAAACAGCTTATTTGAGAAATACTCTCTGTCTGACATGGCACGTTTAATGATCCAAAGAGATGATATTTCATTAAACTACTTTGCAATTGGGGATTTTAAAAGCATCTGACAACTGGTACCTGTTTATTAATGCACGCATATAATCAAAGCAGGTATCTAAATCTGCAACGTTGCTGCAGGATATCTGGGGGCATTGCGAGTTAGTATCGTTTGGGATCTCCATGGATACGCCACCCACCATCTATTACCATAGGAGATACCATTAAGCAACCAGTTTTTGGAAGTTACACACATAGGATCTAGGGTGCATAAAAGGTGCTCCTAATCAACTACGATAGAGCAACTAAGCCGGGAAATGCCGCTACTGAATCTAGCTTGTAGCCAGATAGAAAGATGAGCGTATCTGTCAGGAGCGAGGCTTCCTCCAACGTATTTGGAGGAAGCCACCTCCGACCACGTCAGAAGAATATATAGAGGGCAGCCCCCTTGATAGATGAATGAGGATCCAAGTCTCTCCTCTCATATACGTCAGATCCCGCGTAGACCTAACGTCAAAAGGCGTCTCTTCCCTTTTCCCAGAGCACTCGTGCCCTGATAGTATCAGTTGATTCTAGTTTTCCCATATCTCTCTTTTCCACCGCTTCCACCCCCAGTGCTCTTTTCTGCACGAAGCCACCAATATGAAAAGCCCTCGTTTACAATTAGATTATAGAGACTCGATCTTGAGAGCATTTATCGAGTTACTAACGTGATAAACTACGAATAGCCGTGCTTTCTCTAGGAGATATCGTTGAGTATTCTATACTTTCGCTAGAATTCTCCTCCAGTCATCCAGATAGCTGACTTGGGATCAGTCTAGGAACTCTTTAAAAAATTGTCAAGATTCAAAAGCACGATAAACCATTTCCAAACTGCGACTGATATATCAATTATGAGCTCTACAGTTTATCTACCAGAGGAGTTATTAACTAAATCCAAGAGCTGGGTCAGTAGTGTTTTCCTCGCCCCTCTCTAGCAAAGTATCCCGACAGTCCGCCTACTAGAGCAATGACGTTTGGCGCTCACCCAACTGAGTCAGCTTTGCTTGCCTCTCGCGAGTGAGGAAATCAAGACAAGACACAGGCCTGGGTAATGGAAACCTCGCAGACAAGCCTTAGCACTGGGTGAGCTGTGGTAGTGACGAGCTAATGCAAAAACTGATAAGATCGACGTTCAGCCTGAGATTGGTTGCGCGGATGTACACAGCCATCACTTCTACAGAGAGGCATTATAATTCCAAGGGCAAGAGCCCTTTCTTCTCCGCATTCTACTCAATTTTACATATTCCTTGAAGCCAATAAACATTAGTGGCCATGAAAAAAAGCGTAAAATGGCAACATCTGCTAAGCAGAGCCAGGATCTCAGCATCCGAGTCTATACAGGGCTATGCGTTGCTTGTGATTTACGTTCTAAGTGATTTTCTCTGCCACATAGAACAAATCTAAACAATGCACCGTCCTGACCATCATGTACTTCTTATTGCATAATAACTGGTGCCGCCGCAATTAGTCTCCGTCGTGGACCTAGGAGAGATCGGCGATCCGAAGCATCCACTCTCGGGAGGATTCATGAGATGAGATGGCACGTCAGCCACAGGCAGCCTCCACCGAGTTCATGTGTCGCCATTGTCTCGTGCCTGGTGCCCACTGGAAATCATACCCAGCCTTTACTCAGGAACCGAGATCTGAGAGCTCCTCATGACCCCTCACCATACGACCAAGGGTCTCAGACAATCATACCATTCCTGAGATGATGTCCAGCTACTTTACGGAGTGCCGGTGGATCTCTTCGCAAAAGATCTACACTGACTTTCCTGATCAAGTATTGCCCCGTACTTGAGGCCTATAATCAGGCTGTAGAACTCTATTGGTATTGTGCATGCCAAAATTTTGAGCTGTGTTCGACCGTGATAGTTGGATACTCATGGAAGCATGTAGCATTCGTCAATGAACCAGTTTCATTGGCTCACAAGGAGTGCAAGAAAGGAGAAACCAAAGAAGATCAGCTCATCTGTTCTAAGTCAGTGTTTCATCTGGATACGATTCATGACAAATAGTATTGCCCAGTCGAGCAGGGAGCTAGGATTACGCTACCATTTGTATATACAAAGTACTTGTGGACACACGAAGGTAAAAAGCCCAAAGCACTACACCGTGCCTGCGACGGGCTCCTTTTGCAGATTCTTGGTGGAATTATTGCAGAATACATGCGGCAGGACTCTCATTCGCACTCGTCACAAGGGACCCTTGATCTACAGCTCTGGGCAAGGGATAGCGCCGAAATATGTCTATTGCGGGCGAGCTGCGTTTTGACACGTAATTCCTGGAAGCATACTAGCTGAGTTCAGAATCACAACTATCATTTATCATAATCTTCGATGTGATCTATACAGCCCCCTTGAGGAGGTAATCCAAACATTCGGCCAAGAAAGTACAAGAACATCTCTTTGGTCTTTTTCATACAAGCAGTATGGAATATCACAACAGGCAAAGAATACGCACGCGGACTATTTACGCAACGCATGGAGCGGATTTGCTCTTCGGATCTAACCATTTGTTGTCCCATTCTGCTACACCCAGCAGAGCGGTTCGTCGATTGAGTACTTGTACGGCAGGGAATACGGTTGATGCTTACCGCCAAAATCGAGTGTCAGATTGGACCAGCCTCTCCTTTGGCATGCAGCAGCACTAGTCAGCCTCAAATGAAATACTATGCAGCCGTATGGGGGGTTCTGTTCCCGTCTTCTCTGATCCGTCCAGCCACCCTTGCAGCGTTGGGAGAAGAGTAGGGCATTTCCCCTCGTCACAAGGTCGGAAGGAAAAAAAAGAGAAAGAAATAAGCAACTCGACTTGGATTCAGTTGCGAGGAGGGAGCATCACTGCTTCGAGGTTTGGGCAGAACTGCTCTGTATCCGCCCTCCCCCCTGTCGAGCTGTCTTACTTCGGGCTCAATATCCGGTGAGCCACACCCACTCATCAAGACCAAAGTGTGAATTTTCTCTTTCGCCTGCAGTGCTACAGACACGCCCGTCGCAACCAGCTCCACCCACCAGCCACGCTCAAGTACCTCTGCAACAAGCGTCCAGTCCGTCTGGTGCGTTCGCTTCCAACGCGCAATCCAAACGCGCAACTCACTCGCCACAACCCGAAAGCAATAGCGTCTCTGTTGATCTCTCAAATTCCGCGCTGGCCTAGGCTGTGCCTTATGGCAGCTCCGGAGCATTGGGCGCGAAGCGTTGGGCCGATGGAACGTATCGGGTATTTGCGCGCCAGAAACACTCTTCCGTTGCGCTTTGAGGTGGTTCCTCTGGCCCCCCTGGCAGTCCTGCGCCTCAAGTCCCACCACCAGACCCGACCAGAAGAAAAAACAACAGATCATAGATGTCTTTTACCGATGGCTGTCAGCAGCAGCAGCGAGACGATCGCCCCTTCGCCGCGGACTAATGCATGGCATCGAGCATGTTTCCCGCCAGCGACACACGGTGCGCCCACATCAGCCGAGAAGGGGGGGTCAAGCTTTAGCAGAACGCTGCGAAAATAGTCGGGAATCCACATCCGTTCATTTGATCCATCTGCTTGCTGCTTGGTGTGCCATTTTGTCGTGCGCTATTTTCGCGTTCTCTGGCCGAGCCTTGACCCCAACGGTGAAGAGGAAAAGCGGCCATCTCTCTTGGGTCGCCATTCGCTGATTCGTCCGTTCGCTAAATCAATGGATGGGAATAATAAAACTCATATGTGATGCCTCGCATAATACTACCATCACCGCCTACTTCAATAGCGCGCGGGTGAGAACCAAGCCACCAAAAAGTGGCGAGTGGCCCTCCCGGGAATGGCCATTTCTTTTTTTCGATACGCCTTTCTTCTCCCCCCCTTGAATGTAGACGTCGAAATTCACTGACAGCGGCATTCATTAATCCTCTGCGAACAAATATAGACGGAGCACCTCCTGGTATGGATTACGAGGCCCATGGTGGATGCGGCATCAGTTCCAAATGCCAAATTTAGCATCGCGGGAATCCACATGGCTCTCAATCCCGTAACTGATTTTCGGTGGGTACATGTGTAGAAACATAGTTTCAACCCGCAAATCATCCTTTTGCAATTTTAATCGCACTCGTCTTCCGCAGATGGAATCTTCCAGGAGAAGGGAGAAGGGGGGGGAACAAAGCCTTCTGTCGGTATAATGAATTAATTGCATCCCAATGCGCTGCATACTACTGCCAGTCTGCGGAGCTCAGCACTCCATAGAGACCTTGCAACGACAAGGTGGTTCCCCCCATGGTAATATTGCCACAGTGCACGAGCTAGTGCTGAGAACTTCTTTCAACGGCCCAATCTGGCTCTCGAGTTTCCTCTCCAAGCAGGAGGAATGCCAATGGGTAATACGGATGATGACCTGCATGCTGCTGCTTCGAGCATTTACTCCAAAAGCAGGTACTCTGGCAGTACGCCGTGTGAGTACAGTCTTATGGATAGCAGTTTGTACTCCGATTCTCCAAACGTCTCCTTTGTTGAACCAGGAGGATCCTGGTAGTTTTTCGACATGCTAGCGATACTAAGCTAGTACCACTACATACGAGTAGGATGTACTCCATATATGCCCAACCTGCAAGGGCCAATTGGGCTTTTTCTCTCCCGTGGACGAACCGATATACTAGGTAGTATAAAACTTGTAATGTATAGAGTACACCAACCTCCCTGTTGGTACCTGAGAGTGGAGTTTCTCGAAAAGAAAAGCAGGTAAACAAAGCAAACGTGCGGACAAGTTCAATCCCAACAACGGCAGGGGGCCTAGTAGCAAAGTATACCAGCAACTACAAGGCGTGTGAAATATCGCAGCTATTGGAAGGAATCATCATAACGGTCCATAGTACTCCGTAGCTGCTTTCGACTTTCAAGGGTCAGGGGGCCAGAAAAATAATGTAATTCTCAGTGATGCATGTTTAGTCATATTCCCATTAAGTTATCCGTTTCCTGGCATAGAGCCTATCCCTACTCAAATGCCTCCTTCCCAGAGCGTGTATGATCAAATCGTATACCAACCTTCCCCGTGTCCTTTTATCCTTTGAAATACCTAGGACCAGAATATGCCACCCCATTGAGTGAAATTAGTCGCGTCCTAGCCTAGCCAAACGCGTGTACAGCCAGATCTTTATCCTTTCGTGAAAATCGAGGAAATAAGCAAAGAGAAGTGAGGAAAACAAAAAAGCAAAAGGAGAAGAAAGGAAAAGAGCGGTTTGCCGAACAGTAGTGATCCAGTGGGGGGATTCGAATGCAGCAAAAGCGACCACACGTCATTAACCCTCTCCTGCCCAGCAGGTTGCGAGCAAATGATATCGTATCTGTCCCACAGCCCCCCCTGAGGTGTAGATATGCAATTCCCCTTCATAAATTCAAGCACCTTGGTATCTTTGAAATTATCGTCAACACCTGCCAACGCCAGCACATTATTCTCTCCTCCATGCCCGTCTCGCTCGATTGCTAGATTCTTAAGAAAGAAAGGGGGAAATTGAAAAAAAAAAAAAGAAGAAGAAAAAGAAAGAAAAAGGATTCGCCGTTCAGACGCAATATCATAAAAATGCCCTAAAAAATAAGCCTCAGGGCCAAACCGTTAGACATCGAAGAGGAAGCATCAGGACCATCATCAATTGACATTTCCCACTCCCGTTTCGTGTTTGCTTGCTCCACCACATCCTCAACCTCTAGCTGCATATCTTGGCCTTCCCTCAGCTCCTGAACCACGTCGTCATCCATTTCGACTTCGATACCGGTCTTCGTCACGCGTAGTGTGCGAACTATACGGGCTGCGTCAAGTCCCCACTTGGCGGCGATTCGGTTGTTCAGTTCCTGCAGAGTACGTGCTGAAAGATAGATTGCCCTGTGATATTCCTTCTTTCCGGCCTCTGCCTTTCCCACATTGGCAATGTAGAAGCATGCAACTGGCTTCGCTGGCCGCTCAGGTGGAGGTCGATAAGAAGGATCAACGCCCAGGGCCTCGATCCATCCACTCAAAGTACCATCTTCTTCTGTTTTACTGATTGTAGTGGGGTTTTCTACCCTCTTGACGCCGGTAGAATCAAAATTCTGCCACTGGACCCCAGATCCGATGGCGGATGCTTGAGATGCTAGAGAGAGTGAGCTGGGTGAGGGAGACACCAATGAGCCAGCAACGGAACTGTGGGCACTGCGCGCCTGCCAGTTGCTCCCTTCGCGCAAGAAATCCGTCTTGCCCGATGACGATTCGCCCTGCAGCGAAACAGGATGGAGATCGGGGTCGTCGAGTTCCTCGCCTCGTAGATACAGAACACTCACTGGCCTTGTGCTTGTAAACATATCTTGAAGCGTCTGCAGCTTGTAGTGTAAATCTTCCTCCAGTGTTAGACGAGGAGCTGCACCGCCGGCGGAGCTAGCCGAGGACATGGACCAGGTTCTTTTGTGCTTGTTGATCTTGCTGGGCATCCCCGCTTTACCCAGCCCGCTTGTTCTCTTTCGTTTGAAATCTTTGAGACCGCTCTCGGCTTGCGCGATTTGCTGTTTGAGCTTATCAATGGACTTTTTCACGTGAGCTACATCGTTGGATAGCTTTCGCTCAGCGCCGTGGTCCCTGAAAAGCTTGACTTTGCAAAAGCAGATCTCAGGTGCTGCATCTGGAGGAGATGGTAACTGATCCAAAGAGAAAAGGCTGGTCTTCGCACAAAGTCGTACAGGAATACCCTTGACACCTTTCGAGTGGCTGAAGTCGGTTGAAAGAAAGTTGAAGCGGACAGGGATATTGACTTCGGCGGCCCCATTCAGGCCAGGGGTCCATATAACTGAAAAGCCGTCAAAAGAGGAGGATTCCAGCTCTACCCGCGTTCTCTTGTCATCGCCTTCAGCGAGCTGGCCGGCTTCGACATATTCAACAGCTTGTAATCGACCTCCTCTTTGATGGGCTTCGTTTGTCCCTCTTCCTTCTTTCCATAAGCTCCAACAAACACCTGGTTTCTGCCGCTGCTGTTCATCTTCGAATGATATGCGCACGTACGTCCTATATCTGGTACCGGGGCTAACAGGCGGCGTGATTCCCGTGTCCATGATGGACAAGGTGTACGCTTGTCCCTTGTTCAAGTAAGTGACTGGGATCTCTGTGGCGTTCTTTACCATGGCCGTTGGTGCATTTAACGTGGAGTGGAAGCGAAACTTCTCGGCAGTCGCTGGAAGAGGATGAACCATCTGCATTCCTGTTAACTGTTGTTGATGCAGCGCAGAGGCAATCGTCGGTATCTGCTCGTCTGACGGATCAGAGTCCATTGGGGACGCATCATGGTCCATCGTTTCGTATCCTGTATCATGATGTACAAACTCGGATGGGACGAACGCTGGTTGCTGGGGCGGTGCCTGAGCAAAAGGGTCAAAATGGGGTATCTGATGAGCCTCTATTGTGGGAATCGCAGGAATTGTAGGAATAGTAGGAATTGTGGGAATCGCTGGAATCGCAGAAATCGCAGGAAAGCCTGTGAGATTAGAAACTTCAATGCTAGGCTGGATGACATCAAGCGTTGTTGGTACCGATAAAGGGGTCTCTAAGCCAGTGCTCATAACCATGTTCGGAGGGTGCATTTCTACCCCGTGAGGGGGAAGCAAGGTGCCGGAACCTCCAGGCGTGGGAGGATAGTACCCCTGAGTAGCACCAGCGCCTGGGGTGAGGGGATTAAAAGAGAAGGCGCTGGCGTCCAAGAGCGATGGTGTGAATCGCCAAGGATCATTGACAGCTCGGGGCGTAGGGTCCATGTCTCGAAAGGCTTCATTTTCGATGTGCACTCTATCGTCTTCCCTGTTAGCATTTGAGAGGATCGTGTTGAGGCGAAAGGGCACTGAGAGCTTGAGTATTCCGGCACAGAGCCAGGCGTGAGGCATACGCTTGTTTGAAATAAACAGCGTAGCTTCACTGTGAGGCGTTGACTTTAAATCAGGAGGGGATGCAGCCTACCTCTCATGAACCGGTGCGTTGATGATAGGATGGAAAACCGCGGTTGTTGCCTGAGAAATGGCTGGAGCGGTAGGCTCAGTAACTCCAGTAGATACCTCGGGGAACTGTTGTCTGAAATCTGCCAACAGCTCATCGTCGGGTTTTCGCGCACTTGTTCTACGGGCGGCATACGACGTTAGTGAACCAGAAGCTATGAAATCAAAGTAGAGAGTGACGGAATTGAGGCAGCGCATTCGCATTATCAGTTAAATCCGCCAGAAGAAACACCGGGAGAAAGGAGACGGCATGTTTGCGATGTGGAAGACAGGACACAATGGAAGAAGCCTCACCTAGAGCGAAACATGTCTGCCGCGATTTGAAGCGTCTGCGGCACGCAGACGCTTGTAAAGATATCAAAAGCCCAGAAGGAGTTGGTTCAGATCCCGTGAAATTTTGTTGTCTCTTCCTTTTGCGAAGATGGCCCTGACTTCTGTCTGCCTATTAGGTGTCGGCGCAACACACAGGCAGTCGAGCTACTGGTAGATGAAGCGCAGTGACGAGCCACATAAGACGTTTCTTAGAGGCAAAAAGTGTGGGATAGATATAATCGAAGCTCGACAAACCCGAGGGAGCTGGTCGTTGCCGCGATCCGCATCCACCACCACCACCACGTAGTGCTCCGCCGCTGTAAGCACGATGTCGGTGGCACGGAGGCGCCCTTTAAACCGTTGCAGCTCTCGAATGCCCGGGCTTCAACCTGGTAAAAGTCCTAAGCCGTCTCCTTGTCGGTTTGCGGCGCGCCGGACGGAACAGGGGAGAAAGGAGCGACGGGGATGTCAAAACGGGGGAAACGACGGTACGAAGTGAAGAGGAAGAAAAAGTATGATGGCCAAACGGGTGAGCAGAAGATGTTGCCTCGAGGCCCCATCGCCTGGTGATGGCGGCGCTGGGCCGGTTGTATATTAATTAGAGACGCAACTGGCGGCGGGGCCAAGCTTCCGATCTTGGTCGCTTTTTTCCCTAGCAGTAGCAGGCCTGATGTTCTGGACCGTCTTAGGCGTGGAGCCCCTGTGCTGTGCTTGTCTCGCAACGCTGTGGCTCGCCCTTGTCCCCTGCTGTGGCTCCGTGCTTTGGGGGTGCCATAGGCTGGCTTTGGGGGGGATCTTAGGTTTTTCTCTGGTGGTCCGCGAGGCGATTTTTTTGGTGCTAGGGAGGGGTGCCGCCATTGAGGGCTGCATGGGGCAGATGCGACAGCGGATCGAAAAGTCTGTGGTGAATCGGCACACCCCGAGGAGCGGTCTTAGGTCCATTAACATTAGCCCCCAGGTAGCTTTATGCTGTGCTAGTCCCAACCGGTAGTGTTGTCGATGGAATTCGCTCTAGTCGCAGCAGCTTTAGCTTACCTTTGATAGCTCCTCGTACAGTAGACTCAGGCACTCCGCGAAGGTCGTTCGGTATGTGGGTGCTAAACAAAGCCCGCTATGGCGCCTGGGCAATTTTTTTTTTTTTGCCTCATCCAATCAGCTCGGCAGACTGCCTTGAACAAAGAGGGGGGAAGACGGGTATGCAATTTGAAAGACGGAGAAACTGCCGATGAAAAGTGTAGGTGGAGAAGGGGAATAAGAAATGCTCGAAAGAAATCAGAGTAGCAGATGTTGAGGTGCCTTGAGGCAGGTACTACGGAGAGCTTTTCTTACTCATACAGGCACATGAACAAAATACCGAGGAACAAAAGAGGTACCCGATAAAAAAAAGGCAGGAAGTATGACTACCTCAGTTACTAAGATCACCAAGGCACCTCCTCAAGATGCTACTAAGGCGCTCAGTATCTTTGACGGGGAACCATGTGCTTGGTTGTCTTGGTGCGAATGTGGTGAGGAAACATTATGCCCATATGGCTGTGAATAGGTAGCGCTCCGCACATGGGGCTTCTGTGGGAGCATGTGCCAGGCAGCCTGCATGCAATGCTACCTTCATATATCCCTACAGCGACACACAAGCATTACACAGCATCTCCAAACTTCCCGTGCATGGATTCCGCGTCTGTAAATAGATATTACTACTACCTAGTAGGCAGTACTAAGATACAGAGCAAGTACATGCGCATTAGCATCTGCATGCGCGCCGAATCCCTCAGAAGGCAGCGGAGCGGCTGGGCTCCCTGTGAGAAAAGCGCCGTACATATGAGTGCATTAGTACTTGTACGGCAAGGTTCTGGGTACTGCTACCTCAGCACCTGTACTGCAGTACTCCGTACGGAGTAGAGGTGCAGTTGTCCATATCACCAGCCTCTCCTTTGAGGAAGGTACCTCCTTGTCCGTGGAGAAGCACAGTGTGCGCGACAGTGCTGTCAAGCCTATCGCTGCCGAGACGCACAGTGCGGAATACAACACAAGGATACGGCTTCTGCAGTACCCTTACTCGACAGGCAAGCTGTATCCGGACAATCCTCCGTACCGCCTGTAATGCGGGCGTGCATTTTGCAACCTACAACACAACAGACCATCAACTCGTCCTTTGCACGGAGTCACGGGGAGGGCAGCATTCGCATTCCTCGGCGCCACCAGCCACGAGGCTACAAGCAATATGGGCTTGTCGAAAATTAATTGTTAGCGCGCGACAGTGGCCATGATCCACCGCCTCTCACTAGCCTCGCTTTCCGCTATGCCAACACCCCTCTGGTTCGTTTTGTCCACATGGCGAGAGAAGACGCGCTTACTCCGTCCACGCTGCTTAGCACAGGAGCTTGTTCAATAATCAACCCGCGATCAGAGGTGCTCGGACAACCAAGCGCAACTTCGAGCCGCTGCCAGAATGCTCACGCTCTCCCGGATCTAGATCAGATTGAGCAATGTGCCAGTGCTAACAGTTGGCTGAATAAGGGAGGCAGCATACATAGCACTGCTCCGTCTTGCCCAAGCAGTTGCGACCGGCGTCCAAAAACTCTACAAGCGAGCGTCCCGGGATTATGCGGCATGTCAGAATCGATGCTACCATACACAACCGCATCAGACGGCATTTCTATTTAAATCAAACCCAGCATTTTCGTATATTCTTGGCTGCAGGACGGGTCAGCTACACTCTGCTGGCAATACCGGTGAGCAGAAGGCTTTGACCTCCGGAGGATGCCATCCGATGTCCCACGCTCGGGCGGCCGGTGCAGAGTGAATGCGTCGAAACTCCGAGGCAGGGGGTGGTCCCAAAATAAGAAGAGGAAAAAAAAACCGACATCCATGGTGGAAGGCGTTTCTTCATCTCAGGCGCATCGCCTAGCGGACGGCCCCGTTGCAGGCCGTGTGGCTGTGCCCACGCGACTCCAGCATGCAAGGAGCAAATGCTTCTGTCGGCTTTCCGTACCCCGTACATCCATGCTCCATACCATACGTTAGCAGCTCAGCAAGTCGAGCTTACTTGTGATGCTAGCCGCAGGACGGGAGCATTTCCTATGGAAGAACCTCAACTCCATACAATCCAGCCAATGCTGCAGTCTTGAAAGTAGAGAGCAAGAGTCGGAGTACGGAACAGGGCGCGCCCGATGCTTCTCTAATCAGTTGTAAGTGGCCATTTGCTGAAGATTTTGCTAGAGTAAAAACAGCCTACAGCTAGTTGGCAATTTCTCAAGTGGCTTGATTGCCGCGCAATCGATGGAGAAACAGCTCCTGTCATTCCTCAGCACTGTGGCCCCTTGCTTATTCATACTAGTTGAGATACCCAGAAGAAACTGGATTCATTGGCCAGAAGTACTGCGGGTAATCGGTACACATCTCTCTATGTTCGATGATATTCAAGCTGCGAGTGGCCTTCTCTCCGGCCTTGTTCACTTCGCCTATAGGTTTACGCACTATCAGTTGGGCATTCTATTCTACTGTCTTCTGATACTTTTCACAGAGGATTTAGGTCGAAATTTTCAACCCCCGTCACAAGCGGGCAGGGATCAGAGCGTGGAAATAGGGCTTACAGTCGGAAAAAGACAGGCGTGTCTCAAATGTTCAGTGGGGGTCCTTTGACAGTTGAATGTAACCCTGCTGAGCAAATGCCCGTTAAAGAAACAAAACCGTTGGTCCTCCTGCCGCCTCGTGCTAGCACAAAACCTTCAACGGCGGTCCGTGGTGGACAAGTCGTATGATCCGGGAGTGCTAAGCAGTTAGATTGGATTTGAACCTGGCAGCCTTCACCATAACGGTTAGGTTAGTTCTTAGGCTCTGATGGTGGCAAACCGTGGCTGAGCAAGCATCAAAATTTCTTTGGTGTGTGCCAGCAGAAATTGGGGAGCGCGTTTGGGTGGCATAGCATGCAACCCCATAACGAACATCTTGTCTTTATCAAAGGCGATTGGCTATCTGTAAATCGGCTTTCAACTCTAAGGGCATTTATCCCTGCGAAATAAACTGGCCACCTATGTATTCCGTATACGAATGACTTTCCCGCGTTTTAGTGCAGACGCAGTCCTTTAATCCTGGTACTGCCGATCTGGGCTTCTAGCATGGCGTCTGTTATCTGGATCATCACATGTGATGCAAATGCGAAATGAGTGCAGCCCATCAGAAATCGGCCAATGTAGACAGTATAGCATTTGCAAATTTATCACAACTCTAGAGGTTCACGTACATGAGATCTACATGGCACCAACACATACATTGGGCCTCACTTCCCTCGATGGGCATCTGTGCAACACAAGACTTGGCATTACAAGACAAATGTGCTGCTAAAGCCGATAGTAGCCCCCGGAGAGCATTTTGATTCATGACATGGATGCACTCGCTCCATGTCACAGATGCCGCTATGAAATGTCTCTAAGAATCTTTTTCATCAATTGTTCAAGTTGAATAAACCGAGAATATGTGATTTGTGCCTTGGAGTATATGGCTTGTACTAGAAGAATTGCCGTCTTCAGCCAAGACAAAGAGAGTCATGTGATTGCAATACCGCTATTTTCCTCGCGCTGGTGCTTCACTATCAGAACCCAAATTCATCAACCCAGAACGATTCCATAACTCTCCATAGGACACCCTTGTATCTAATTCTTTGTTCACCAATTGATTGATGGATTCCTCGGGCATAGGCATAATATCCTCATGATGGCGGCCTCACTTCCTTACCATGAGCCCGGCATCGTCACAATTCTTGTTCAGACATCGTTCCTCCTCCTCCTCAATGTCGCCAATTTTGTGCTCAATCATGGTCTGTATTGTGGTCTGCTTGGACAAATATTCATTGGAGTAGCTTGGGGGACGCCTGGAGCCAAATGGCTGAGCACAGAAGTCGAAGAAGTTGTTATCCAACTAGGCTATCTGGGGTTACTACTATTAGTTTATGAAGGTGAGAGACGTCGAAATGTAAACAGTTTGTTAATACACATTAAACTAATTCGCCATGAATAGGTGGCCTGTCAACCTCCTTAAAGGCCCTCAAGGCCAACCTTTTCTTATCATCTGGGATTGCCATCACTGGCATCAGTTTGCCCATGGGACTCTCTTTCGTTCTACAGAAGCTTAGTGGTGCCACGCCTCTCCAGTCTTTCGCTTCTGGCGCAGCATTATGCTCTACAAGCCTCGGAACGACATTTACGGTATTGCGGTCAACTGGTCTGATGAAGTCCAGGCTCGGCGTGGTCCTCACGAGTGCTGCCATGATGGACGATGTTGTTGGCCTTGTCATGGTCCAGATCATCTCCAACCTGGGGTCATCCAGCACAAGCATCAGCGCCATCACCGTTGTCAGACCACTCCTAGTATCTATCGCTTTTACGGTGTGCGCTCCCCTCGTATGCGTCTTCGTTGCTAAACCAGTCACGCTTTGGCTGAATTCTCAGCGGATAAAGCACCCCCTGGGAGTTCTCGATCGCCTTCTTAATCAGAGGGGAACCCCATGGATCATTCACACTTCCATCTTGATTGGTTGTATTGCTGGGTCCACATACGCTGGCACTTCTAACCTATTTGCTGCTTATATTGCCGGTGCGTCCATCAGCTGGTGGGACTCAGAGGTGTCCCGTCCTGCTCTTGAGACAACGGTGACAGAAACGACCACGCCTGCTCCGGTGCAAGATATGGCTTTTGAGAGCTCTGAGGCGGATAACACAAATAGCCATGAGAATGTAGCCCAGGAGTCCATGAGGCTAGGTTCGTCTGGACTTCTCATTTTCGAGCAGTATTATTTGCAGCCACTTGATAGAATTCTTAAGCCCTTCTTTTTTGTAAGTGATAATTTCCTGTGACTGAGAATACATCTAACCTTTCAAGGCCTCCATTGGGTTTTCCATACCAATCAGCGAGATGTTCCATGGCTCCATTGTTTGGAAAGGGATCGTATACACCACTCTCATGATGATTGGCAAGCTATTGTGCGGAATTTGGCTCCTCCGTATATCAATTACGCCCTTACTTCCTCCTAAATGCTTAGCTGTTGTCAAGCATCCTAAGCTACACGTGGCACATTTTTGGGGACGGTTTCACGAAAAGCCCACGGTGTCTCGTAACTCGACTTCTGCTCACCCAAATCAATCTGAAATATCTTCGCCGACACCTCCATCGAGCCAGGAAACAGCCACGCAAACCACACGTCCACACCACAGTCCTGCGGGTGCTAAGCCGCGATCGATATATCCTGCCTCCATCATAGGCTGTGCGATGACTGCTCGCGGCGAGATTGGCTTCTTGATTTCATCAATCGCGGAGAGCAAGAGGATATTCTCTTCAACAGAAGCCAACGATGGAAAGAGCTCGGAGATCTTCTTAATCGTTACTTGGGCCATCATGCTGTGCACAGTCATAGGCCCTTTATCGCTGGGGCTCACCGTGAGGCGAGTGAAGCAGTTGCAGCAGGGAGTTGAACGGCAGGGGCGTCTTGTTCAGCAGGATGTACTCGGAGTCTGGGGCGTTTCCTGAGGCAGGTAGTTGACTGAGAGATGTGCAGAACAAGTAGGCCGGATCAAGCCTTGAAGTCCTATTTAAGCATTTAATCTTTATAAATACCGATTATCGCAAGTATATTATCAACATGGCGTAGCATGCTGTTATGCGGAGACGTTTGATCTATTAGCATTAGGTTGTCATGCGTAAATATCTACTTGTCTTAAAGAACGAGAAGGTATTCATTGTTTCAAACTAAAGAATAAAGGTCAACATCTTCATGAATGGCCGAGGAAAGCTAATTCAACCCTACCAAGTTTATACTTCATATATGTCGGGCCATGTACCAGAAATCAAGACTTTTCAGTAGATTGGCCGATCCATTACCTTTCAATTCCGGAGCCATCTAAACTTTCATGTTTCACGCGTTTCGTCGCAAGTTTCAGCTATTTTATAGACATCTCATTAATCTCGGCTTTCCGTCATTCATGAGTCTGTCTATACAAACCTGGTAACCAAGTCAAGTCAAAAAGTTGTTGAATCGTTTCAACGACTTATGGGTTTCAACAGAGCATATCCAACCATTTGGCCCCCCAGCTGAAGCTACGAAAGCCTGTAGTAGATATTTCACAGGGCTTTGATGAGATGTCATGTGGATTCTACGCAGTCTGACATAGAGCCATCCAGTATTAGCTCAAGGTCTTGAGGCCCAGTTTTGATCGTCTGCCTGACCCTTATCTAACGTGTTCTTTCAACTCTTGCTAGTTCTTCGCTAGCGGTCAATAATATGTACCGATGAGAATACGAGATGGTGCTTATTAACCTGAGCGCGCGATACTCTGCGACGCCAAGGGTTACCCAACATCTATCTACATAGATGCGTCCGCATACTTCTACCTAGCCCTTGGAGGGCAATCCTGTGAGCAGTAGCATAAACCTATCCATGCGTAACAAGCGTAGTCAGGAGGCACAGTATTCCTAAAAATCATTTCTCTGAAATTAGAGTTGTTTTCTGTGTTTCTATATTAGAGCTTGATATAGTGGCGACAGAAAGAGAGGCAAGGCATGTCCCGTTCCTCGGCGTGGGAAAGAGCGCTATCTTAGAATGCCGGTTGTTAAATCTCAATAATATGTTGTAATGAGCATAAGAAGAGATAAGTAGGGGAAAGGACTGAGACTGAGGGAAGAAAAATAGCCGGTCACAACAACAACCCATAGCAGACAGGTTAATGGCAATTGGCTCAAGGACTATGTATTGGTGATTATCTTTCGTATCTTTCTTGTAATTTTCTCTTTATCCGGGTTCAAATAGCGTCTCATGTAAGGCAAACAATTGGCATGAGTCGCAAGCAAATGTATTCCGCGAGCACATTGAATGACAACAAGCATGCTGAGACACTTGACGTAACCCATAGCTATGATCAGACTGCAGACATATGACTGCCGGATTTATTTACATACAACAACAATAACTATTACCCGATTGCCGGTTATTATTGCATAGTAGCCATACGAGCCAAGTCATCATAACAAACTACGGTGTGAGAGTAAGCGAAACAACCGGAGCTGCCATCGGAAGCTTCCCTTAGCTTTTCCTTGGCATTTGCCGATTGCAGCAGATGACCCGTCATTCCAAGCTCTTTAGTCCATCGGGAGCGGAGTAACAGGAGAGACAGATGACGTATTATTCAACAGAGCTGAATTGGCCAGATCTGGAGATGAGGGGGAGAGAATGAGCTTTATCAACAATTACGGATGCAACCAAGGGCCCCCCGCTCAACCAATGCCATCACCATCGAATCTCGCTAGAACGTGTCCCAACAGAGATAACGGATGGTTCAATTGAATCCAGACATCTCTCACCCCGCATTTTCATCGTCTTCCATGCCTCCATCACCATGAGGAGAAGCTGCTAAACGGTCCGCCCGCTGCCTTTCTAGCGGGGCCGGAGCCGGCAATATACAGGCTAAAGGCGCGGAGGCCGAAGTGGGTCTTCCGGCGCGCCTTTGATTAGACACGGACACCCACCTTGATGCTAAGCCAAGCCGACATCGGATGAGTCATGTTAAATTACAAATCTCCAGTATGGCAATGAGCTTCGTGTTTGTCTTGTTATCGAACGATGAAACAGGCACGGTGCCCTTGTATAGTCCCATCAGTTGAGGCTCCATTCGTGGGAGTTCTATCGACTCCCATATCGTTCAATCCAGTGGCGCCATGTCCCTCTTTAATAGAGAGCAAAGACGGCGCGAATGGCGCCATGGAATCGGAATTGGCTTCCGGAAAAATTGCAGGGGGGGCGGCTGTTGACCTCGGTACGGCGCTGCTCCGTTGGAACTACTTTTTCTTAGACCCATCTGCTACCGCCTTTGGGCATCTGATCTGACTGGAATGGTTGGGTTGGTCCTCGGTATAATATATTACGAGTAATATCCATGGATTCAGCTGCTTGGTTGATAAGGACCCAGCGTCGTATTTGCTCGTCGCCGTCGACAGAGTGGAGGCGCTGACCACGCCAGCTTCAAGAGTGCCGAACATTTACGCCGTATTCTGAATAGCGTTGCCCCAATAGATGTTTATCTCCGATGTTTTCTTGTTCCCGCCCATCGGGATTCCTATCTTTATATCCTCTTCAGGTAGGCCGCTCCACCGTGACGCCGTGAAGCCGATCTATGCTGCCGTACTAGTTAAGGGGCAACGGCGATTTTTTGCACAGAACTAATAAATCGGCCCACTCCCTCATCCGCGCCCTCCCCGAGCCTAGTGATGATACTGGTTCTTCAATAATTTTTTTTTTCCTGTCAGCAATAAGTGCGGAAAAAGTTTGCCGTTCTATGAGTTTTCGTAGCTTGATCTAGCTCAGTCGCGACATGCCGCTCGAGTCTTGGAAAAGCTAACGGCTGCATATACATCTAGCAGCGCCGCTTACTACCCGCTGATTCTCTGCTTGTTCCTCAGCCGAAAGAGAGGAAAAATGTCGGTGGATATTGAGAAAACCCTTTCGGCGGTTGATACCGCTGAAAAAGTTGACTCGTCGGAGAGAGAGTCTCCTATGTTGGAGCCAATCAGAGGAGCCAGGACGAGTCGGTCTCGGAGTCGCAGCCGGCACTCTGCCACCTCAAACGAAATCGATGAGATTGATATCTACCGGAACCTTGAGCGTGCCGCAACGGCGACTGTCGAGACAGAGGCCGAGCGTGCTGCTCGTGAGCCAATCACTTACACCAAGTCGGGAGCTAGCATGAGCAGTGTGGCCTCCAGGCCTCCAGAATATGAAGTCTTTTTCGAGTCTAATGATCCCGAAAATCCCCAGAACTGGTCGATACTGTACCGAACCTGGATCCTTGGAGTTGTCTCTTTCGCAACATGGCTTGTTGTTCTGTACAGCACCAGCTACACGGCTTCCACTCCAGGATTGATGGAAGAGTTTGGTAGCTCACAGACGGTTACTACATTGGGTGTAACAACTTATCTCCTAGGCCTTGCTGTTGGAAGTTTGATTCTCGCACCCATGAGTGAGATTTTCGGTCGACAACGAGTGTATCTGCTCTGCATGAGCATCTGGGCCATTCTGATCATCCCGTGCGCTGTCGGACCCTCCCTAACAGCCCTCATTGTTGTTCGCTTTTTTGGGTAAGCTTCTACCAATTTAAGATCCCGATTAGTTGTGAGAGTATACAAGGCTAATAAATGATGTCCCACAGAGCTCTTTTCGGCGCAGTCATGATCTCAAATAGCCCAGGCACGGTCGTCGACATCACCAACCCCGAGTATCTCTCTCTTGGCATGTCTGTATACAGCATTGCTCCTCTAAACGGCCCAGTTTTGGGACCTCTCATCGGCGGATTCATTTTCCAGTACAAGGGGTGGAGATGGACTAATTGGATAGTTCTCATCATCGCGGGCGCAACTCTTGCAGCCCTACTTACGCTCAAGGAGACATATCCTCCAGCCATCCTCAGGCAGAAGGCCGCCCGGCTTCGGAAGGAGACTGACGATCCCCGTTGGTGGTGTCAATATGATCAGAAAGTCTCGACGCTATCCCTTCTTAAAGTCAATCTGAGCCGTCCTTTTGTCTTGGTAGCCACTGAGCCAATCTTGTGGTTCATGAACTTTTGGTATGTATAAATGCTTTTTCTACTGTTTGCTTGACTTGTCAATACAATGGGGGATCTAATCATTTGTAGGATTTCTCTTATCTACGGCATTCTCTATCTTTGCTTCGTCGCTTATCCCATTGTATTTTCCGAGCATCGTGGATGGGGTCCTGGAATATCCGGATTGGCATTCCTTGGAATTGGCTGTGGCATCCTCATCGCTATTTCTTGCGAGCCACTTATCCGAGGCTTCATCAACAAGCAGCCTCGTGATCCTGTGACAGGGCGGGTCCTTCCAGAGGCGGCCGCCCTTGTAATGGGCTTCGGAGCCATCTCGACAAGTGTTGGCCAGCTCGGATTCTCCTGGACGTGTCTGCCCACGCACATCCACTGGATTGCCCCTATTCTCTTTGGTATACCTTTTGGCGCTGGCAACACGCTCTGCTTCATCTACGGCAGCAACTACTTGGCCGGTGCATACAACATTTATGCGGCCAGTGCGCTTGCTAGTAATACGGTTCTTCGAAGTATTGTTGGCGGAACTCTGCCTCTGGCTGGCCCTAAAATGTATGAGGCGCTGACTCCGCAATGGGCGGGAACCTTACTCGGTCTGCTTGAAGTGATTACGATACCCATTCCGTTTGTGTTTTGGCGCTATGGAGGCAAGATTCGAAGTAAGAGCAAGATGATTAAACAATTGCAGGATGAATTGGACACGATGGAAGAGAAGAGAGCCAAGAACCAGGAGCGGCGGGAAAGGCGAGCAAGGCGTGAAGCAGAAGAAGCTGAACGACGCGAGAATGAGGATGAGATCGATGAGGAATCGGATAGCGATGATGGCATTTCCGAAAGGCGCGAAAGCGTACTTCGGAGCATTGATGAGAAAAAGGGGCCTTCTATGGAGGTTAAGGATGAGTAAGGGCGGCGGAAAAAAAGGAAGTGCGATTCACGGGATAGTTTTCAGGGCATGATGTCACGTCAGCGATGTTTCTAGCTATGATGCATATAACATTTGATATACCCAAGTATCCGTCTTGGTACATTTAGTTAATGTTTAACTGATTTTGAGTTTTAATTATGAGGATGTGTCAAAAAGTGTTCATCAGTCTGTATTATAAATATGATAGAGAGCTGCAGCACTCACTTTTGTAAATATACTCATTCTGTATAGTATCCCATCAAATGGTGAATGCTCCTCACTAGTATCCATGTAGGTATATGATGCACTCTACATGATGTACGCCCAGTCTGCCAGATATTCCCGCGTGTCCACATTGATTATTCATGCTGAGATTGATAGATGAAAACGGCAGGTATCCAGGTAACATCAGTACCAACCTATATACCTGTGCAGAATTTTTCAGCCTCTGACCCTCATTATCCATCTATCCATGAATCATAAGTTCGTCACTTTTAGTCTATAAATATTCTCTTATTTTACAACCCTCCGAATCACTTATTTTTAGCCTTTTCGGGCACCTATCAATGCGCTTTGCAACATTCACAGTCAAACCAAGGCAGCCTCAATATGGTGGGGAAATCCCGTCTCCCCCACCTTGAACCCCGCCACACCGAAAGCTCACCGCGATGAGAAATTTCGACTCCAGCCCTGGTAGTTGAGTCACCGCGCTGTCGCAAACAAAACTCTCCCACCAGAAATCTTCATCCCAAGCGCTCAACGCGGCCCTCACCTTTGCGCTTGGCCAACAGCATGTCTCACAAGGGCAAGAACAGCGCCAGCTCGGCAAAGGGCAAAAAGCCCGCAAAGTCCGGCGCCGAGAGCAAGGGCGAAGATGTTCTACAGGCTGTGGTGCGTACATTCAACCATCGCGGGGTTCCATCTAGCTAACCGTTTGCTTGCGCACCACGACAGGTTCTCGCAGACTCATTCCAGGACCGATTCAAGCCCTTTACGGTGGAGAAGCCAAGAGTAGGTGAAATTCCCCGGAGTCGAGGCATGGCCATGAGCTGACTCCCATGACCGCAGTGTCTTCTACCGCTGGCAAACACCCCTCTCATCGAGTACACCCTCGAGTTCCTGGCCATGAACGGCGTTCAGGAAGTCTACATTTACTGCGGCGCGCACACAGATCAGGTCGAAGACTATATTGGTCGCTCTAGGTGGGCATCTTCGTCAAAATCGTCTCCGTTTTCGGTATTGCAATTTGTTCGAGTAGCCGACGCCCGGTCAGTTGGCGATGTCCTTCGGGATATGGACAAGAGATCCTTGGTGGACGGTGATTTCCTACTGGTACACGGAGACCTGGTATCGAACTTGATTCTAGACGGCGCCCTGGCAGCCCACCGAAAACGAAGAGAAACGAGCGCCGCAAACATCATGACCATGATCCTGCATAGCGGAGGGCCCGCAGATCACAGAACGAAGACGAATGCAATCACCCCGGTTTTCGTGGTAGACACCAAGACTCAGCGCTGTCTTCACTACGACGAGATGAACCCACTGCAGAGCGACCACTACCTCTCAATGGATCCTGCCATCGCCGATGAGCTGTCGACTGAGTTCGAGGTACGAGCCGACTTGATAGACGCTCAGATCGACATTTGCACCCCCGAAGTCTTGGCCCTTTGGTCAGAAAGTTTCGACTACGAACTGCCGAGGAGAAACTTCTTGCACGGTGTATTGAAAGATTGGGAACTCAACGGCAAGATGATCTACGCCGAAATCTTTGAGGATGGCTATGCTGCTCGAGCAAGCAACCTGCAGATGTACGACGCCATCAGCAGAGATGTTCTCGGCCGATGGACGTTTCCTTTCATACCCGAGAACAACATCGTCCCAAAGCAGGCATACAAAAAACACATCAACAATGTTATTATTGAGACCGGGGCCTCTCACGCACACGATGCCAAGCTCCAAAACTCCGTCATTGGAACTGAAACTAGCATTGGCTCCGGCAGCAAAATCACAAACTGCATCATCGGCACTGGCTGCAAGATTGGTGCCAATGTCATACTGGAGAACTCCTTCGTCTGGAATAACACAAATGTGGGAGACGGAACACATGTATCACAGTCCATTTTGGCTGGCAACGTAGTTGTCGGCAAAGACTGCTCAATACCCACCGGATCACTCATCTCTTACGGCGTCCACATCAGCGACGGCATCTCCTTTTCCACCGCCGCGGTGCTGTCAACCGTCACCTCCACGGGCAAACAGGTCACCAAGGACACCAAGCTCCTGGGCCCCGACAGCAACGCAGCCCCCTTCTTCGACCCCGAAGACGACGAGCTCGACGACGAAGATCCCTCCAGGCTCCAGAAGTCCCTCATCTACTCCCTCGCACACCTCAACCTGTCCACCTCCTCCATCTCAACGTTTGCCTCCGACGACGAGTCCGACGATGACAACGACAGCAACTTCCTTTCCACGGATGCCGCGCACTCCACCAGGTCGCGTCTCTCGTCCTTTGCATCGGACGACTCCGCCGGCAAGATGTCCTTCCACACCGATGCCGTCCACGGCCTGCTCGACGCCCTGCGCGCCGAGTCAGGCGACTTTGACTCCGCCAAGCTCGAGTTCATGGGTCTCCGTCTAGCGAACAACGCCTCCGACGCCATGATGCGAAAAGCAGTCGCGACAGCCTTTACCCGCCGCGCAGTAGAGCTCGTCACCCCCGAGCACGGCGGCCTCGACGCCAGTAAGGCTGCGGAAAAGGCCTTCACCGCGTGCAAGGGCGCCTCCAAGTTCGTCAACGAGGTCGGCGTCGGCGGCGGCGAGCCCGCACAGATCGAGTTCATCCTCTCCCTCCAGCGGGCCCTGCAGCACTACTCCAAGGGCCAGGAGCAGAGCAAGAGCGCGACTCTCCTGCCGGCGATGCTGCAGCAGCTCTACGCGCTGGACATTCTAGAGGAGGAGGGCATTCTGGGCTGGTGGGAGGATGCTCGTGCCGTGGAGGGCGAGTCCATGGCTGGGCTGAAGGAGAAGTGCAGAGTGCTCGTGGAGTGGCTGGAGAATGCAGAGGAGGAAGACGAGGATGATGACAGTGATGAAGACAGTGACTAGAAAAAAGGGAGCACACTTGGGCGCAATCAAGTAAAATCAAGCAAAATAAAAAAGCAATTCCAAGAAACAAAAAGAATTTCACAACGGATAGCGAAATTTGCCCAAGTTGGGTATCATTATATATTGCCTCAAATGATAAGCTTAATCCGAGTATGCCTTGAAAATGAATCCCGTCCCTCCCTCCCTTTCGTCCATGCTCAAATATGCATGTGCCTAATGCGCCGTTTCGCCCTATTGCCTAGATGCTCCCTAAAGGCGTGTTTCGATGATTGAAAAAAAAAAAAAAAAAAAACAGTCCATGTCCCTCCCTATTCATATATTGCGTACAAAGAAATTGTTGCTTTGCTTTGAGCAGTCTTCCTCCAGCTCATCCAGACTTCAGAAAGCTAGTATGCTATACCGAATGATATATAATCAATATGAGTAGCCACCATCCTACTTCTAATAGTAACTCTGCAGATCTGAACCGTTGGATGGTTGTCCGCCCATTGGCCGACCCCGGCCAACAGAGCCTTGGGCAGCGGCGTCATGGGCAACTTGGCTACCCTTGGGGTCGACATCATCCAGAGAGCGATAGCCATGACCACGGCCACGGCCGCTTCGGCCGCCTCTGGAAGCGTTGCGATGGCTACGAGAGTTGCCACCTTTGCGTCCCCTGCCGGTATGAAAGCTCCTGGTCTCGTTTCGGCCAGCGTACTGCACCGACCTAGCCGCCCACTCTTCGTCTGCGTTGTGCTTGCGCTTTGATGCCTTGTTTGCAAAGAGGCTCTGGTATTCGTCTTCCTTGGGGTCCTCGGGCTCAATGCGAAGAATCACCTTTTCTCCAACAGTCGTCTCAAACGAGAAGCGCTCCTCTATGGGCAGAGGCTGCCAGTTGGTGATTTTCCCTGCATCCATGGGTCGGGCACCCTTTTTGAGGGCAAGCACCACCAACGGGACGGGATTATCAGTGTGAAACTTGGCAGTGTGCGGCACGGGACGCACGCAGGCAGCCCAGATGGCATTGTCAAAACAGGCAGTGCCGGTGACCTCCCACAGCATCTTGCTGCCCATGCCACCAACTTTGTCGAGAATGCTTGTAGGACATGGCCTAGGGCAGATGAGGATGTTGTTGGCATGGAATTTGAGGTCGCTGTTTGACACGCCGGCAGGGATATGCGCAAGCTTCAGCAGCTTCTTGATATCGTCGGCGCCTATCATGTAGCTGGTGAAGAAGACTGTCTTTTTAATCATGAGTTTACCCTTGGTAGAAGAAGGCTCTTTCAATATGGCAACGTTATGCTGGTTGATCATGTGCTGAACCTCAGCAACTTCAACGACAGGATCGAGGAGTGTGCAGGAATCAACCACCTGAACAACATCGGCATTGATGGTCCCTCGTGTGGGCATTTCGGTCTGACGTCTGTTGTACTCTGCAAAGAAGTCTCGAAAGCCCTTTGTGTGCCTTGGCCGGTCCTCGTATACCTTGATTTCAGCAGCGTCCCGATAGGTCTCCATGAGGGCCTCGAAAAACAGCTGCTTGAAGTGCATCGTATTCTGAAAGTTCTGGTTTGAAGGGCTGACCCTCGGTTTCAGGCTGACCATGTCGAATTCGAGACCCTTGCTCGTCACCATCCTCTTGATAAGCTCCCCGAAGCCGTGCTCGGAACGGCCCGTCAGCAACACACAGAGGGCGTCCGGCTGCTTCGTGCTTAGCTTAACAAGATCGGCGACCTTTTCATTCCACCATCCCTCCCAGGCTCGCTTTTCTTCCTTTTCGGCGCCGTCGCCCGTCGCTGCGAGGATACGGTTGTCGTGCCACCAGCCTCCATTGGTAAAAGCTTCCTGAGTCGCCAGCAATCCTATCGTCGGCCCAGTCCATAGGGACGGGTTAGGCATGGGAGTTTTGAACACTGGAGTTTTTTTTAAAGTTAGCGCCGAAATCCAATCCATTGGTGTTGAGGAACGGGCAAGGCGCAAACGCACATGTGTTGTCGAAATCGTAGACATGAAGGACTCGGACCTTGTCGACGGCTGCAGTGATCAATTAGCTCGCTGAAAACCCTCGTCAAAGCCATCAAGGCAGATTGTGCCGGGAACAGCACATGCAGGATGACGAACCTGGGAGCGGCTTTGTCAAAATGGACCATCGACCGAGTGCCGTGACTGTGAACTGCGAGCTCTTGGGGGCGCCATGGTATGCGCTGTATGCCGATGCCATGGCGCTTGATAGGGAGACGGAGAGGCCGCGAATGCGAGCAGCGATGGCCGTAGCAGCCGGCGAGTGGAAGATGGAAGGCGTCTGCTCTGGTTCTGGGGGAGTTGAAGTCGTGATGCAACCGCTGGGCCAAGAATTTTGGGCCGGCGGGTGGTTGTCGCGGATCAGGTTGGGCGCCGTGACGGAATCCACAGCAATGCAATTTCTTATATAGGCGCCTGTAGGCCGTCTACAGCTCCGGGCCCTGCTGAAGGGGACCTGCTTTAGTGGGCTGTGCGCGCTGGAGCGTCAGCAGCAATACGGCAGTGGCTTCTGCGTCTCCCGTCATACCTACCCTACATTCATTGCCCGTCTACCAGCTCATGCCGAAGGTTGCGCAGCTCGAGCCCGACATCTGGAAAGCGATTGGAGTCTTGAAGCCTTTTGAGTTTCGCTGCCGCGTCTTATGTCTGATGTGAGATTATCTCATCAACTCTGTTGTCTAGCCCGCGAGGCTGTAAGCTGATGATTGCACCTTTCTAGCGAGTTGGTGGCGACTGGGTTGGCGCTTCCGCCTTGCTTTGTTTTATGAAAGCGGCAGAGTCGGGGTACTGGGCTGCACTTTGTTTGGGGTGCATGTGATCTCGCTTGCATCGAAACTGCAGCTTCTCCACGGCATCTCCATGGCATCTCCAACTAGTGCAGCCGTCCGCTTCTTGGCCGGTTCCAAGAAGGCACCTCAGGGTATCCTGCAACTGAGGCTGCACGTCAAACCTGGGGCTAGCAAAAACAGGGAGGGCATCCAGATCGTCACCGATGACGTTATTGAGCTGTGCGTCGCGGCCCAGGCGAAAGACGGCGAGGCGAACCAGGCCGTAATCGAGCTTCTCAGCGAGGCCCTGGATATCCCCAAGTCGAAGTTGAGCCTTGCTCAGGGTGCGAGATCGAGGGACAAGACGGTGGTTGTGCAGGAGATCAAGGGCGACGGGCCGACCTATGCTAGTACGATTCTCGAGCTGCTTCATAAGGCTAGCTTGCAGACCTGATAATTATAATCATTGATGGCGCCGTTCTAGGTCGGGCGCTTTGCTATGGCCGCAGTTTTCATCGCTGGATAAAGTCGCAGTTTTTCACTCTCGCCGGTGACTCAACGCCGACCACCCCGCCATTATCACAATCCAAGAATGGCAGCTTCAACATGGAGGAATTATTTAATGAGCCTTGGAGCCAAATGCTTCATTCCAGCATCCCGCGGCGCACGAACCACAATAAATGAAACATCCTAGTTGGCAAATTTTATTGCCATGTCTAAACAGACCTTTACCATCCAAGCGCTACAGCTTGAAGACGTGCCCGAGGCAGCTCAACTCAGTAGCGATGCCTTCCTGGAGGATCGCCAAACCCAGATGAAAGCCCTTGGCCGGAATCCATTCGACATGAAGAAGTACCACACGGAAAGCCTCCCGCAAATGCTGAAATCGCCCCGATGCGTGGTATTGAAGGCTGTCGATGACGAAACCGGGGAGTTTGCGGGCTTCTGCAACTGGGCGCTCATCGGATTCTCGCCTGACGAGATGCCAGTGTTGCCAGGCAGGATCCAGCCTCCCGAACGGCCAACCAAAGTTACAGTAGAAGGAGCGGCGAAGGATAAGTCGTCGTCGTCGTCTGATGAAGATGCGCCAAAACCAGAGTCCGACGCCGACGCCGACGCAGAAGACGATCCCATTGAGCGGCTTCAGGCCCTCACAGGCGGGGACCTGGATGCATGGCAGAAGGAGGTTATGCCTGAGGGCACGAAATGTCTTATTGTTATCGGACTCTCTGTCTCGCCGAAATTTCAGAGGCGAGGCATCGGCTCTGCGCTTCTGCGCTGGGGAACGAGCATCTGCGACGAAAAAGGCGTCTTCGCATGGGTTCACTCGTCGGAGCCGGCGTGGAGAATATACGAGAAGTCAGGATTCCAGGTCATCCGCAGCCTCGACGTGGACTTGGACGAATACGCTCCGTGTCCTCCTCCAAACGAGGGCCCGGACGCCAAATGGGGCCATTATGTTTTCCGATATATGAAGTATTTTGGCTCGAAAGATTAAAAAAAAAAGGGCGTCATCTGATAGGCATAAGCATTCCACAGCGTCTAAATATAAATCTGTGTCTTTTTTTCTTCATCTAAATCTCACCATGCTCCGCTCTCTCCCTACCTGGCATCTGGACCCTCTGTGCTTTGCATATAAATATCTACATCTGAAGCCCCAAATCTAAGATACGTGCATTACTGAATACGGCACTGATCGACGCAGTGCGGGGGATAAGGGATTCGGAAAGAGGACAAGAAGGAAGACGGATTCCGACAAAGTCTCAGGCAATGGAACAACGGGAGACTTTTTGGAATGTCGCATACCATGTGCTCCGTATTCTGGTAGGATTCTAAAAATATCACAGTCGAGAGGGAATGGAAAGGCTGGTGAATGTGACAAGCTTAAATCAGCTGTGTCCATGTAAGAAGTAAGTTTGAATGCCAGAGCTCTGACAACCAACGGAGCCCGTTCCGGCTAGCTCCGCAGCTAAACGTGTGAATTGGGTTTGGAAGGATTTGCTGACGAGCAATTTTGGGATTACAAGCATCACGTTTTGAGTTGAGATCTGGGGGGCTCCCTTGCGGTGTCTTGCTCTATTTACAGCGTGCATGCCTTTGAGCTGTCTCTGCTTCTGTGAACGAGGATTGTTGCGTCTCAACAGTAGCTACTTTTAGCACGACGAGCAGTGAAGACTGGTTCAGAGCTAATTTATTTTTGGATTACCCTTCCATGGTTGGAAGTTTGTACCACTACAAAGCGCACGATGGTGTTCCAAGTCACAGCGATATGCAGACAAGTATCTCGCTGTAAGCAGCATTGACTGGAGAGGGTGATCCCTGAGAGGCAATCTGCGGGAAGCCGGTCCGCTGAGCCTAACCGAGCATTACTACCACCTTGTCGGTGCTGACCCGAGCACCATGGGTGTAGCAGTACCTTTTCCGTATACAACAACCAGCAATGGCCATCCAGATTGTTGGAAATCCAGCAGTTCTCGTGCCTTGTTTCATGCCATTTGCCCAGTTCTGCGTATCCAGATGCCGCATGTGGCTTTTTTGGTACCGGTGCGACGGGGTCCAATTACATGTCGACGGGGGACGCCGACGGCGGAGCCGTATTAAGGCTTGCAGCAATCATGCACGCGCGAGGTGGATAGTAGTCGGCGATTTGGCGATGGGGGAGGTTATCACGGCGCTGCTGTTTCTGCTTCTGCAAGGGAGATGCGATCTGGAAGAAAGCGATTAGGATTGCAATTGCACTTGCAATGGGATAATGAAGCGAGCAGTCTAGATTTTCCATTCGCCGCCCTCCCAGAACAGATGCTGGCGGACGCTCCGATCGTTGGGAAATGCGAGGCGCATGGTAATCGGCGTCTGGTGTTCAGCCCCGCAGAGCGCCCATCGTGGGAGCATCCAATTGGCATGCATCGAGGCTAGAAAAGGGTTGAATATTCCTGCTTGAAGCGGTAGGCGCCCGAAAATACAGCAAGCCCCTTGTACATGCATACATGCACCTTTGGCCCCCAGAAAAAAACAACAGCGTTCTCCCTTCATCACCTGCTTCCCTGCATGTTTTGTCCAGGTGGCCATGGGGGCAGAGCCGATAAAGTGTACACATGCCATGAGCACTAAGTATCGTCAGGGACTTGCGCTTGGGACCAACGGCAGACGGCAGCGGCTCTGAATGGCTGCTTCGTACTTTTGTAAATCTGCCTACTGAGGCGGCTAGCAGGACTCAATCTTACTTGTATATCGCACGTTGAGATGGGGTTGCCGAGTATAACGGCAGCTTGGCCCTGTGCCGTCGTATAGGGGCCAAGTGATAACGGCTAATGTACAAGCTGCCGGCTTACGACGGACTAGCTAGCACCACCACTAAGGGCAGAGATGCAAATGCAGACGACAGCTTTGAGCAAAATTTCCGCCGGGTTGACTCAGATGCACATATGCAGCACCCTGGCGTGCTCTCTCCCCGTGGCCAGGATCAGGCTGGTCGGCGGAGGCTGCATCGCACTAGAGCGGCATCAAGCACGCAGCAATACTTGCCTGCGAGGTACATGCTGGCCCTTATCCGAACACTTACATGGCCTCGTATACTTTTACCAAGGGCTGCTTTGCCACTTTGGCGCCATATCCCACGTCCGGGTGCCCTCGTACATGTACATACATGTAGCTTACTGCTGCGCTAAGGGCAAAGAAGACGCAGAAAACAAGAGAGAGCAAAAAAGCACCGATGGCCAAGGACGACTGGGTGCATCGTGTCATCATCTGCCGGGCCTTGGCAGGCAAATGAAGAATGGGACATGCCATGGGCCAGCTGAAAGGCCGCCGCTTAACTTGACCAGGAAAACGCTAATAGCATGATGGAGAGTCGTGGCTGGCCCTAGCAAAATGAGATAGAGGGGAGAAAAAAAGAAAGAAAAAGAAATAATAGCGCCCCTGTTCTCCTGAGTTGGCTTTCAATGTCTAAGGCATTGCTAGCAGGAGGCTACGGGCACCGGCGCTCCGTGCGAGGGGACGATGCGCCACACGGCTCTAGCGCCTAACAAGGCGCGGCTATACCGTGGGCATGGCAGCCGCCACACGGATCTGGCGCGGCACCAGCTAAGTAGAACACGGAACACAAGATGGCCCCCGAATTTTGCATCGCTCGTAGCCTGGGATTTGAGACCCCCCCTTCTTTCTCTCTCTCTTTTAATCCCCCCTGTGGGTACGATTTTTTTTCTGGAATGATTCTCCTAGTAGTGGAAAAACGATGGAGTGAAGAGGGTTCTCCGTAGGATTCCCTGTTTCCTGGCTCTTCTCTGCCTTTCCTTCTTCTTCCGTTGCTTGCGGTACTTGATAACTCCAATATCGAGAGGGTGCCGTCTCATTCCCCCTCATCACCTCCCTAGCCGCATGAAGATATTGTTTCTGCATGCATGTGCTGGTGATTGATTGATCGCTACCTCAGTGCCTGTATCGAGCCCCTCCAGCGAGCTACAAGCCCCCCAGGTAGCGGTACCTCGGGCGCCGCAGCCTCTGAATCAACCGCTGTAACTGTCGCCCACCTGATCTTCCCTCCTAGCCTAGGCCCGGCCCACCCTCCATCTCGGGCCATCCATTCGCCCATCGACGGTGCTGGGCCTATCTGGGCTAAATCGTCCAACTGTCCAACCTCGATCCAGCAGCCTCGACCCTGCCTTAGCCAGGCCCATCGAGGTCGTCCGTCCTCCTCAATTGCTTCGCTCGCCGCTCACAGTCGACACGCACGCGATCCCGCGACGTCATCTGTCTTCCCGACGGGGACCGCCGCCGCAGCCTGGAAACATTGGCTCCGTCCTTCAGCCAGCCGCCCGGCGCACTCACCTCCGTCTCCGGGCGCTTCTCCTTGCCTTGCCGCCCGCACGCTTGCTCCGGTCCGTGAGGCGATCCGCCAGCCTCCAGCAGCCAAGCCAAGCCCAGGCCCAGCCATACCCGGAGAGGAAGGGCAAAGGAAATAAGAGACAGCGAGGGAGGGATAATAGACAGTCGAGAGGCATCGTTTGCCGCTACGGGATTACACAAGGCTGCTTGTTGGCGCTGCGACTGCCGCTATCGGGCTTCGTCCGTGGCCATCCAGCCGAGCCTCAATTGGGGGCGCGTCGCCTTCTCGCATACTGCCTTTGATCTTGCTCAAAGGGCTCCGGTTCGGTATACATGTCCGGGACGGAGGCTACCACCGCCCCAGGCGGCGGGGGAAACAACGCCAGCGAATTTGTGAGTTGGATTCATCGTCACTGATGCCTTCGGACGAATGCTAACTGCGATATCAAAGGTCCGCAAGCTGTTTCGGTAATTGCTCGCCAACGACCCAAAGTTTGCACACACCCGACTGACCCAGCCTTAGAATGCTCGAGGATCCATCACACCAAGATGTAGCTCGATGGGGAAAAGATGGCGACTCGTTTGTCGTCGTCGAGGTGAGGATTTTCTTTTTTTTTTTTTTACACCTCGGCTCCCTTATCTCTCTATACATGCATTGTCGCTCAACTCTCCAAACAGGGCGAAAAGTTTACGAGGTCCATCCTACCGAAGCACTTCAAGCATAGCAACATGTCGAGCTTTATCCGGCAGCTCAACAAATATGACTTTCACAAAGTAAAGCCTTCCAGCGATGGCGACTCTACCTCCCCGAATGGCAACGTAAGTCCCCATGTTTTTACTGGACGGCACAAAAATTCACATGGAGCGCATGGCTAAGAAGCGGGCCTCGACGTGCAGATTCTAGAGTTTAAGCACCCTTACTTCCGCGTCGACAGCAAAGACGATCTGGATAACATCCGCCGAAAAGCACCGGCTACGAGGAAGCCCCAGGTCGCAGAGGACTTCACCACCAGCCAGCATGTCAGCGTCATCTCCGAGCAGTTGACCGCTACGCAGCAGCAGGTGCAGCAGCTCCAGGAGCTGTTTGCCGACATCTCCCAGACGAACAGGCTCCTGGTCAACGAAGTTCTCACTCTGCAGAAGATGCTCAACGCTCAGAAGCAGGCGCAGCATGAGATGCTCAACTACCTCACCCCCTACAACCACAATCGGAATAGTGGAATGATCACCCACTCGATCAGCTCAAATGGCGGCATGGCGGCATCGGACGGAGACGAAGCCGTCCCGGTCCCGGAACTCAGGAGGGCGCGAGAGCTGCTTTCCAGTGTCGCGCCAGACACCGTGGCCGATCGCGAGCTTGAGCGTCTGCATGACATTTACGAATCCCCCGCCGATTCGGCAACCATGGTAACTCCCGTATCGATGCCCATGATGCATGACCCTATGAATGATATTAGCCGGTATCCCGTTTATCCCGTCGGACAGACTGTCGGTATTGACCCGTTTCACTCGGACCATATCAACAAGATTCCGTATGCTATGCCCAACGAGGGCAGCTCCAGCTCCATGGATCAACACCAGCATCAGCAACAACACACTCCGCAGCCCGGCGCATCTAACCAGATGAACAGCACTCCTGGCTCCTCAGGGTCGATGGACAAGCCTGCGTCTCTGTGGGGGCCAAAGAAGCCTGTCGTGTTCCTGGTCGAAGATGACGGCACCTGTGCGAAAATCGGCATCAAGTTTCTCAAGTCGATGGGCTGCGATGTCGAACATGCGGTAAGTAGACTTGACCCCCTTTAAAAGACGGCTGTGCGGAGGGATCATCCTCTTGACACGTGGTTGGCGCGTGGCGGCTAACGGCAACCGTGCAGATCAATGGTGTGGAAGCGTATAACAGGATCAGTGCCGTTGGTCGCGACCATTTCGACATGATCTTCATGGATATCATCATGCCTAGGCTTGATGGTGTGTCAGCTACCATGTACATCCGCCAGCATTGTCCAACCACACCCATTATTGCAATGACGTCAAATATTCGACCGGATGAGGTGAATGGCTATTTTGAGCATGGTAAGTTGAAACCTCTCCAAGAACAGTCCAGTTGTTTGGGCACCACGCTGACCGCCAACGCCACCCAGGGATGAACGGTGTGCTAGCTAAGCCATTCACAAAGGAAGGCATGCTCAAGTCTGTCAAGACGCACCTGCAGCATCTGTTGAAGAATCCGCCCAGCCAGTCGGATAACGGACACGGGCCCGGGTTCATGATCAACGTTCCCTATCTGAGCTCATCAGGCAACCCCATCAAGTTCGAGTCCCCGACTCCCCCTGCAGGAGCTGGTAGTTCGAATTGGTCATCTGGCCACATGTCGCAGAATGGAGTCGATCAGGGCTTCGGGATCATGGACGGGAGCAACCAGTACAACATGTCGCAGGGTAGAGCTGGATACTCGACGATGGATGCCTCCTCCGGCCGCATATCTGATCATGATAGTCCTCCGGAGAAGCGCCAGCGGTTGAATAACTCGCAACGAAATTATGCCTAACGCCGGTGCTGACGACTAATCCTGTGCATAAAGATGCTGCTCATCTTTTCTTTTTCCCTCATCTTCTGTTTCCATTTTTCCTTATTTCTTTTTTCTCCCTTTCTTGGCTCTAGGGCTCGCTCATTGCATGGAAATACTTTGTTATGCGGCGTTGTGACTTGTTTAAAACAAAGGAGGAGCTTTTCCCTTTCCCCTCCATCCTCGAGGTGGGGTTTTCATCTGTTCTCTTGGGATTTCTGGTTGGGATGATGATTTTCGCGTACCGGTTGGACATTTGTCGGGGCATTCTGCGGCTGTATTTCCCAGTGGAGAAAGGAAAGTATTTTCTCTCTTCTTTTCCTCGGAAAGAAAAGAAAATCGGAGTTGTAACGATATATGCTTGGCTAGGTCATGGGTTTTATGGAGAGAAATGGCTGGAGAAGGCGCCTTTCCGTATGCCGCCGTGCTGGAGGTGACGGCACTGAAGCATGGAGAACATGGAGTGGTGACTATCGATTATAGGGAGTGGTTAATGATATGATCTGTTTGCATGAGCACATTTTGAAACACTTACCATTTCATGAATCTCGCAAGTGAAGGCAGCCTCTCCTATTTGTGCGGAAAAGGAGAACTCAGCAAAGAGCTCTGTTAAAGATGAGTCCACAGCACGGAATTACGGGCTATACGGATTCCGCTAAGCAGCTTTGACAGGTGGGAGGCCGTCCGAGCATTAATACTTTTTTTTTGCCCAGTCTGCGGAGGGCCGAAATAGGCCCCGGTGAGATTCCGATTTCGCATCTCAGCAGACGTCACGTCTGGAAGAAGAAGCCGTATCAGCACACGGCGGAGTCACTTACACTCATATAGGTAGGCACGGAACGGGATCGGGAGTCCACACGACGTCACTCCTCTCTCCCCCCGGTGACGGGGTGCAGGGGCATAAAGAAGAAGGAAGAAAACAGTTTGGAAAGCAGATAATCATGCCTTGGGATGCCCGTAGCCGTTAGATCCGATGATGCAGGCGCCGCGTTTTGAGGGTTCCATGGTGGTCTGGACCGGGGGTTGATGGAGACGGGCGGTCGCTCAGAGGCTCTTTTTGGGGGTTGCCGGAGGGGCGGGGCGGCGCATTCGATGACGGAGGGCGAAGGGCGAAGGAGACAGACATGGGGGGAGGAAGAGAGTAGTATGTAAGCTTAAGCTGGGATTCGGCAATGCTTATATATGCCCTGTAGAGAAGGTCTTATAGAGCGAAGAAGTAGTGCATGGTGGCATCGGCGGGCTTTTGAGGCCACTTATAGAGCGATGGATGGATGGATGGCCATCCTGGTGCAGGGGCCTTGTCATCAGATGTTTGCTACTGCAGTCCAGCAAGCTCTGCTCTGCCTATCCAGGTGCCTGGGTGGATAGTCTAGACTCGCCGGCACAGGCTCCGTTCTATATACTGCTGCTAGCAGTGGCACCTGTATTTATGCGGCAATCAAATGTCGTGCCATGGACCTTCATGTCGGAAGCCATGTTGATGCTACCCTCGCCAGATGTAGATGCGGCAGGCGGGCTAATGAGCAAACGGCGTCATGTAGCGCCCTGTTGTCTATGTGATACGGTGGGAGGCCCTTTTCTCGTTGCACTTACACGAGCTATACGAATCTTGGCCTCTTATTCATGTTTTCTTTTTTCTTGATTAGTGGTGGCAAAGGGAGAAAAGAATGCTGTGTATGTTGCTTTTGCATATAGACAATGCACCTCGGTACTATCCAATAAAGAAGCAATAGCGCAGACACTATTGTCGAGAAATGACCACATCCTGGCTTGACAAACAAGAAGGTGTCTGCGAGGAACATGAAAACCAAGAAACACCCCAGTGGAGAAAACGCTGACTCTTGCCCGCCAAGCGGAATAGCCTGTGGTTTTTGGACCTTTCTAGGCCCTTGTTTTTTTGACGCATGAAGCTGGGAATAAGGACGGAGTAGAGTAGGTCGGGAAGATCCTTACCAGATGGGGCAATCTGCGTGCTTTCGCGCTCGGAGACGATCCGAAGAAAGAGGCGTCATGAGCGTTGGGCTGCTGGCCGGACTGAAACTCTAATATATTATATTGACATTATCAATTGAAGAGGGAGCAGATGTTCCGGTTGCTGTTCCTTTTCATGCCTTACCTGTACAGGAGAGGATAGTTGGGTATCAGCCAAGAAATGAATCGCCGTATCCGGCAGGTCATGAAGTTGCTGCTTTGGGACGCCTGGCGCTGGACGCTGGTTGGCAGTGGAGCTTTGGGCAGCTTCAGTGGGCGTAGCAGCTTCTGAAGAGCACCGATAGCATTGCGAACTGTATAAATACAGTGCGTTTACAGTGCATCTACTGAGTACGAAGCTACAAGCTCTTAGCAGCTCAGCTCAGCTACCGAGTGGCATTTTCACTTTACGCGTCTAGACGCGTTTCCCTAATCTGTGTGAGCGTCTCCCCGCGCAAGGGCTCGTTTCTCCATTGCCAGGCCAAGCATCTCGACAAGGGGATTGAAGCAGACATTAGGCCCGTACCTAATCAATTCGAATCCGGCTTTCAGGCATCTGCCAAAAGAGGGAATCGACACAATGCCGCATTCACTCTCTCCCAATTCGGGCGACCCTGCTGGTGTTGTCAAGGACGAGCCGATGGATGGCGAAGCAGGAATTCCCAACAGCGTTGCGCCAGCAGCGGCAGCCGTGACAACGGCAGACGGCGATGTCGATATGAGCGAGGAAGAGGCAGAGGCAGAGGCAGAGGCGCCTCCTGCGGGCCAAGCTGAAGAACCAAAAAAAGAGGTCAAGTTGGACGAGTTGTTCGCAGATGTCGATTCGGATGACGAGTTTCCGAGCTCAGCGCCCGTTAAGCGCGAAGGCGTGAGCTCACCGGCACGAGCAGCTTCACCTTCGTACGTACTCGTAACAGCTGCCGACAGAAGAACTCCAGCTGACTGCTGCCTGCAGTGATATCCCAGCCTCGGATCCAGAGGTCATGCGCAGCTTTTACCAGCGTCTCTTCCCCTGGCGGCAGCTTTTCCAGTGGTTGAACCATAGCCCGACGCCTACCAATGACTTTGGCAATCGAGAGTTTGCCTTCACCTTGCAGAATGACGCATATCTGCGATACCAGTCATTCGCAACCGCAGATCTGTAAGCCGCCACTCGTTCAGGCGCAACAACGGGCCCGAATTTAATACTCACATTCGTCTAGACTACGGAAAGATGTCCTCCGGCTTATGCCCTCTCGATTCGAAATCGGCCCCGTCTACACAACGAATCCTCGAGATCGAAAAACCTTGCGCAACTCTTCCGCCTTCAAACCCCTTTCAAAAGAGCTCTGCTTCGATATCGATTTGACAGACTACGATGATATCCGAACGTGCTGCGATAAGGCGACGATTTGCAATAAATGCTGGCAATTCATGACCATGGCGATCAAGGTTGTCGATGTGGCCTTGAGAGAAGACTTTGGCTTCAAGCACATCATGTGGGTGTACTCTGGACGAAGAGGTGCCCACGCCTGGGTGTGCGATAAGAAGGCTCGGTCAATGGACGACCAGAAGCGCAGGGCTATAGCAAATTACTTGGAGGTGATTAAAGGTGGTTCACAGAGCGGCAAGAAGGTAAATGTCAAAAGGCCGCTGCACCCCCACCTCAGGTACGTGACACTTTGTGCTTTGTGTACAGGGTTGATTACTCTAACATGATTCCCAGTCGGAGTCTTGATATTCTCAAGACTCACTTCCAAGAAGACGTACTGGCTGTGCAGGATCCTTGGGGCACGGATGAACAAGCCCAGAAGTTATTACAACTTCTTCCTGACCGGACCCTAAATGATTCATTGCGTCGCAAATGGGAGGCTGCTCCTGGTCGATCATCGACATCAAAGTGGGCTGACATTGATGCCGTGGCCAAGACTGGTGCAAGTAAACACTTGGACTCGAAGGCACTACTCGAAGCTAAGCAAGACATTGTGCTGGAATATACCTATCCTCGTCTCGATATTGAAGTCAGCAAGAAGCTGAACCATTTGCTCAAGAGCCCCTTTGTTGTGCACCCGGGCACGGGAAGAGTCTGCGTGCCCATTGACACCAAGGCTCTTGAGGATTTCGACCCTCTTGGTGTACCAACGGTACAGAGCTTGCTTGCGGAAATTGATACCTGGAAAGGAGAGGATGGCGAGGATGGCGATGACAAGTCCAAGGTCAACGTTGCAGACTGGGAAAAGACGAGCCTCAAGCCGTATGTTGAGCAATTCAGGTCATTTGTGTCGGGCATTATCAAAGACGAAGGGATTACAAAGGTAAAAAGAGAGCGAGAGGATGATTCAATGGATTTTTAGATCATGACGATATGAGGCATGGACGGGTTGAGAGTGTGCTTATAAGGCATGGCGCTGTCACTGGATTGCATATAAATGGTGAATGTATAATTTCACGCTGGTTCATTCTGGTCTGGATACTGCTTGGTATTAGGTATGAAGTAGGGGCCAAGAGGAACGTCCCAATTGTGTTTTTGTCGAATCTCTTACCCCGTAAACCGCCAAGTAAGCTCTTTGTGCTGCAAACCATTTTCTAATTTCGCGGTTTCCTGCTTAGAGACAAGGAGATGGCATCTGAGGATACACTCTTTACCCTCCTTTCTTTGATCTCTTTGATCTCGTGTTTTCTTTGCCTACAGCATCTAGGTACCTTAATCCCGAAATATTGGATTATAGCACGGTTTGCCCAGGAACTGTATGAAGAATCTCTTCGTGTATTATCTCCTACGAGAGCTCTAGATGAAAGCACTAAGATCTAAAAGCTAAAACACGAGCGTAAAGAGACACTTCTGGCTTATTCCCCGTGGCTTCCCATTCCCTTACCCTCATGCTTAATTCTTCAAAAGCTGAGGGCATCAATATTTTCCCACATGAAATCAAAGCTCTCACTCCTAAAGTCATCATCCAACAGGCCGTTATTAGTGGCATTATACCACAGCAGCTGGTTGCCATCGGTCCACTTGGGCCAGAAGACGTCTGGCTCAAATCCATCGTTAGGATCCATGTTGTACACGAAATTAAGGTAGTACTGCCGGCCGCTAAGTGTGGGATAATTATCATTATCTTTTTCAAAGAAGACGCCGGTGTCTGACCCGTGCTTGGTACCAAAGTAGCCGCTCAGAAAAGCTTTCAGATAGTCATACGAGGCGAACGAGGACCAGACGCACAAATCTGGGTGAACTGCGGTGACAGTCTCCAGAGTCCAGCGCCGGATCAGGGTAAAAACCATGTCGCCGAGAATTGAGGCAACTCGCTTCTGGCCTGGGCAAAAGAGAAACTCCAGCAATCTGCCCGTGCGGTAAGGGCTTCCATCTTCGAACTCGGGACTATAAGTATCGACGAATTCGGTAATCTGACTGGTGTTCGCGTGTTGGAAATAGAGGTCTTCAAGGTAGCCGACGATCTTGTCAGTCGTGCCCATATCTCCCTGGAACTGGCTGAATAGAGTTCCCTCATCTTCCTGTGAACCGAAAATCATTGGTACAGCATGGAATCTCCCCTCTCTTGCTAGTACGTGTGGACTTGCTGTTAGGACCTTGCCGTCTGGTCTAGGGAGGTATGTAAGGGCCAGAGACTCGTACGATATCAGGCCAGGAACCGAATTGGCTGCTTTGGCGAAGTCGTCGCAAGTAAGATTTCGGAGACACTGTAAAGAATCGTCGCCTTCGCAGCCAGCCACTTTCACAACAGAGTCGTACACAGCCTGTCCTTTGGGCGAATCTATGTCGTCGACGGGAGTGACAGATCCCGAGTTCATAATGGCAGCGCGGAAGAGAGGGTTGCCGTTATAAATGGCATCGCCGTCGTAGAGCACCAACTGGTCAAAGACTGAGATTGAGCCTGCAGACTGTCCCCAGATGGTCACCTTCTCTGGATCACCGCCAAAGGCAGCGATATTATCGGCTACCCATTCTAGACCCATGCGTTGGTCGAGAAGGCCAGCATTGGCGCTTTCGTCACGTTTAATCTCAGCCCCTGGCATGAATCCCCAGCCGGCAACTCGATAATTGACTGCGGCGAAGATGATTGGCTTGCCAAGATCAACGCTGGCCTGAACCAATTTGGCAGGATCATTTATCTTCGCCGATGTGCCACCGATCATGAAGCCTCCTCCAAAAATATAGAAGAGCACTGGAAGACCATCGCCGGCCCCTGTGCCCCGAGGACGATGCACAGTTATTGTCAGGCAATCTTCAGACTGTTCGGGAGCATCATCGTCACCCCCCGTTATCGCGTCAATTATTGCATCAACCAGAGCTACTTTCGCAACTAGACACTGCTCGGGGTTCTCTGGGAGAGTGACGATAGGGCCCTGAGGGCAAAGTTTGGCCACACCCGTAGCATTAAAGGTTCCAAGGTGAGTTGATAGCTTTTGTGGTGGCTTCAGGCGCAAGGGGCCGGTTGGAGGATCAGCAAAAGGGATGCCGTTGAAATACTCAACGTCTCCAACGGCGGATCCGATGATGGTTCCCGATTCAATTGTAACCTCTGCGTCTGCGGCCTGGCCTTTGGTTGCCTTGGAAGGAACAGCTCCGGATATCGGCAGCAAACCAAGGCTGAGGGTTGCCAAAGTAACGAATATCTTCATCTTCAATGAGGATTATATTCAGAGAAGTCACAATATCTCGCTGCTTTGATTGGCCTCTAAGAAAGAAGCCTTGAAGGCGATGAGGGTGCAAGACTCTGCACGATGAGGGTGAACGACCCATGATAAATAGCCGAATCATACAATACATTGTCATATCAACGGAGGGCGGCTTTGGAGAAGCTCTCGTAAGTTGCTCTCGAAGGATGTTTCAGTCTCTGCTTGTACTAGACTCAAATTGAGGACCTCAGCCATTCTACCACGGTAAATTACGTACGATCTCTGTTGTATCTAGTCAGATGTGGTTGGTCTTCGAGACACATGGAGATTACTGGCGTTGGGGGTTGTGTGCCAATTTTGCGCCTGTGACTACGAGCTCCTGTGAGCACAATGCACTGCGGGTTCAGATGGCGACGGCATATGATGTGATGCATGTCTGAGAATGGAATCTGCTGATTATCCTTAGAGATATATGATGGTTTCACTTTATGAGACATTGGGGAAAAGCCAGGATTGTAGCGCAGCTATTACTAAGTAAGTGAGACATATTCAAGGGGTCGCGTAAAATGCTGTACTACAACAAGTTAACATTAGACATTATGAGATAATAACCTGCTTTTGAAACCCGAGGAATTACTAGTAGAGGTGTAAGTGCTGATTATGACTACATAGATTATTTTTTAGAAGCATGGTTATATTCGTTTTTGAGCTAAAGAGGTGAGAATATTGTATCATTAGAGAGTTCAGGGCTTATATATATTTTAGACACGGCGTAATAAGTTGAGTCCTCAGAGAAGGCTAGTAGAGTAGATAGTTATCCCCAGAATGTCGTAATCAATAGCATATTAATGAGCATTGGGTATAAAAAAACGCCTCGACCGTCAACACGTACTGAGATATATCTAAATGTTACGTATTTAGCAATAACATGCTATGGCGATATAGGAGGCGTGATGTGACTATGGATTGTCTACACGACACCGCAATGTTTCATGTCTCGGTGTAAAAAGGGCCATCCATTCAATTACCAGTCGTTGGCTAGTGTCTACTCAATACTGAGGGCACAATTGGAAAATGTACGGAGTAAGTCAACGTCTGCACTATACCACGGATGAAACCACGGCAGGGAGATTTCCATCTGTACGGTAAACCGTCATTGTAACATAGCCTGGACATCTTGCTCCAGTTGCCTCTGGCCTGCATGCAGGTTTACATCTAGGATGACGTCTGTTTTACTTCTTTCACCCCTTGTATACTTTCACCTTCCACTCCTGTCGATGCTTCGTCTTCGACGACTTCACCCTTGGCTTCAGATGCCTCTGCGTCTGCCTCAGCCTCAGCCTCTTCGTCCTCGTCCTCATCCTCTTCATCTCCCTCCTCTTCTTCGCCATCGCCAGCTTCTGACCCAGCATTTTCACTTCTCAGTCTCCCACCCTTCCTCTTTGGGATCACGCTCAAAAACGCCTGGCCCCAGTCTCCGCACTCCAGCCACTTGAGCATAATCTCAACCACGTGGTTCGTCGCCAAGACCTGCCGGCTCTGCATCACCATGAACTGACCAATTGGCAATCTCGCGGTGCGAATGCCCTTTTCCCGCGCCCGTCTATAGCAAAGGCCCTTTTCACGATTCTTGTCGACCAGTCCACCCACGACATAACATGTATTTGGTTCCAGCCGCTCAAGCGTATATGGGGAATCAGACGACAAGTACACTATATCCTTGTTGGCCTCGTCCAGGGGAGGTTCCGGACCCGGAATGGGAAAAGGGTCGTTTTCATCGCGAGTCCATGCTGGAGCCTCGTCAAGACTGCGCTGCAGAGACTCAATCATTTCTCCTCCGCTGCCATCAGCAGCGTTCATCCGCTCGCGGATCTTAGCCGCACAACTGATAAAGTCTCCATCATCGAACCAAATGCCTTTCCAGTTTTTATGCTGGGCGCCTAGTACTTCGTGAAACCGCTTTTCAATTCCCTTGTTGAAGCCTGCCACCCAAATATGTGAGCGGTATCTCGCCTGCTTGTTGTCAGAATAGCACCGTGTGACCTGGCTAGAGAGAGAAACGCGCTCCTTGTCCATCATGTACTCCTCAAAATCACAATCGATGATAATGCCCACTGGGGTCAACGTAGAAGGCTGCTTCTTCTTCTGCAGCTCTGAAAGATCAACGCCCTGTGCGATGAGTGCGGCGCGTTCAGTACGGACGCGAGCTTTGCGCTCGTGGCGCTTTTCTTTGCGGCGCTTGCGGCGATCATCTTTACCGGCTTCCCACTCTTCTTGTCTGCGGAGGCGTTTGAGCGCGTTTTTGGACATGGGAGGGTTTGATGGGGCGGATTGATCTTGCTGGGTGTCCATTGGTTCAGAGACAGGTTGTGCTCCGGGCTGGGATGAAGCCTCGGTAGATTCCAGTGAGCTCATCTCTGGAGTAGTATTCGTTTTTAGACTTTATCAATGGGTTGGAAATGAGCTAAACAAGTGCCGGAGATTCAGTCTGAATTCAGCTGCCGGTCTGATTTTGAGATTGACTTCTACCCGGTTTTGTTGTTGCCTGTCCCTCACACCTTGTTGTGGACTGTTAATGCGTTGATGAGTCGCAATACCGCTTGTAGAAACGACTTTTGTTGCTTGTTACAGGCTTCAAAAGGACAATGAGTGCAATGCAGTGCCCGAATTATATAATTGATGACTGAAGGGCCGCTAGAATGCCAACAGACGTCCTCTATCACGGAAGTTTTCAAGGTCTTACACACAGGCCTTTTTGTATGGAGCAATCTTTTGCTCCTTCAAACCGACTCTTGGTGGGCTGGTGGGGCTCGGAAAGTACTTTCGTACTAGCACCCAATATCTGGGACGCTCGAAAACTTTTGCCCAATCATGGCGTCCCAATTGCTGACATTTCTATCACGTGACGCGCAATTCCCAGCTTCAAGTCCCATCAGACGTCAAAACAGCTCCTCCTCTCTTTTCCTCCCATCACGGCGAGATACGCCCCTTCCGTGCCTCCCACCACCAGACGCCATGGCGAAGCCTTATGTGCCGCATGACGTCCTCGACGAGACGGCCAAGACTTCATTAGTCGGCCTGGGCAGCGGCTTCTTCATTGCGGCCGTGCAGAATGCGCTGTCAAAGCGCAATGTGGGCGCTATGAGCGTCTTTACGCGGGGAGCTCCCATCATTGGCATTTGCGGTATGACTCTGTCTTTGCCGGAATCTGGCTTTGCCTTTTCAATTGGGCCGGATTCTCCCCCAAAAGCAATCTTAAAGAATGCATTTCGGCTGACAATGCTTGTTTTTAGCTGCGGGTCCCGGTGCCTATGCTTTCTTCTCCCGGACGATGATGAACCTGCGTGAGAAAGAAGATGCTTGGGCCGCCGCTTTCGGAGGTTTCATGTGTGGCAGCGTCCTCGGACTTCCTTGTAAGAGCCTTCCAAACTATACATAATTTTCGGTTATTGCGGATGCTAACCCGCGACCCCTCTCGTTGCACTTTACAGTCAAGCGTACACCCATCGTGTTGGCTCTTGGTGCCTTTGTTGGTACCGCTCAGGGTCTCTTCCATGTCACTGGAGGACGGCTGGACAGCTTCTACAAGGAGGAGGATGAGTTTGAGCGCAAAGAGATTATTCGACGGACAACCCGGTTGCCTGTCGAGCAGACAGTTGCCGAGCTTGGCGAGGGACGAGGTAAGTCTTTACTCAAATATTCAAACGCAAAAAATGCAACGGATCACAAGAAACTGACACTCTCCAACTACAGGCATCCGTCCTCCTGGATATGAGGAGCGGAGACGAGAGCGGATCAAGGAGAAGTATGGTTTCGAAGTTAACCCTGTAAGCGCCACAGTTGAGGGCAGTCAATAAATGAAAAACAAGAATCAAACCAGCTGCCAAAGATTGAGGTGAGTCCGCGGCAGCTTGTATATATACGCATCGCGTTCCAGTGCGGAAGAGATGCGATGCTAGATAATCGGAATTTTTTGTCTTTTGTTGCCACGTCGCCATCACCATTATCATTTCTGGTCTGCATGTTTTCGGATCGGGGCTACCAGTGTGTTGATGACAAACTAGTGACAAAGGTACGTTGCTTCATCGTTCTCTTTTATACGTTTTGTTTTTCTCGTTTTCCATGATGAAATCTCTTCAGAGGCTGTTTATGATATCAATGATTAATTATCACCATATCTACATTGTATTGTCTGACGGAACCCTTTCTTTTATATCTTCTGTATTATACTGGCTGTTTTGCACGAATAATACGCTGACACACTGAATACACAGGCTGTAAAAAATCTTTCATCGATCAGTAAAATCGCGGGTCTCGTCATGCCCATCTAATATTGGTGCATCTTAGTACTAATTTATGTATATCCATCCCATCACGGGATCTGGTTCCCGAATAAATGCCATCCATTCCAACTCCTAGCGCTATTAAATGCGATATTGCTGCACTAAATGCCCTTCTCAAAAGTAATCGATGCTTTTCATCCAAATGATCATTTATAGCGCTTTGACAGATTGAAAGAAGGGGTTGGCGAGGAGTTTCTCATCCCCTGCTACCAACTCCTTCAACTTGGCCACTTGCTCTTCTTTGCTGAGCTCCCCGTTCTGCACTGCTTCTTTCCACTGAACCAGCACCTTCTTGAGCATGGCACTGCCCTGCTCGACATCCTCAGTGCTGTAGCTCACACCAAGGTCTTCGTGCTTGGTAGTAAAGTCCTCGAGCTCGTCGGCCTTCCGCTTGGCCATGCGGACAACCTTGTCTGGAAAGCGTACCAGTTCAGCAACGTGAATGCCGAAACTCTGGTCGCAGATGCCAGGTTCGACCTTGTAGAGCAGCGTGACTTCGCGCTTCGCGTTGACATCGCCATTGGTGCCACTGATGTGGGCTGTGACGTGCATGTTCTTGACCTGAGGATACTGGTCTGCCAAGGCAGTGAGCTCGTGGAAATGAGTCGCAAACATGGCGAAGCAACCGATTTCTTTGACAATGTGCTCAGAGATGGCCCACGCAAGACCGAAGCCGTCATAAGTAGAAGTACCACGACCGAGCTCATCGATGATGATGAGGGACTCGGCGGTGGCAGATTTGAGGATATTGGCGGTCTCAAGCATCTCGGCCATGAAGGTTGAGACGCCCTTCAGTTGAGAATCAGAAGCACCAACACGGGCAAGGATGGAGTCGAAAATGGTAAGTTCAGCCTCTGAGCAGGGGACGAAAGAACCGACTTGAGCCATGAGGGCAACGACACCGGCTTGGCGGATGTAGGTGGATTTACCACCCATGTTGGGCCCCGTGATGATGAGGAATGAGGACTTGTCACGAGTGAGATCCACGTCATTGGTGATGAATTGGACGTCGTCTTGGAGCTCCATACAAGGGTGACGAGCACCTGTGAGCTTAGTCTGGCCTTCACCGCGAGTGTGCATCTTGGGCCGAACGTAGGCATCAGGAGCGTGGACAGCGGCGTGAGAGAGCGAGACAATGACATCCAGGTGAGCTAGCACGCCGGCAAGGCGCTCAAGAACGGGGCAATACGAGGACGCTACCTGGACGACCTCGTTTACCAGGCTGCTTTGAGTGCGATTGTAGTTTTGAGACAGCTGGTCGTGCTCACGACGATAGGCTTGCAGCTGCTTCGTTGTGAAATAGACGCCATTCTTCTGGGTGGAACACTCCTGATATTTTGACTTGCCACGGATGCAGCCAGCCTCTTGTCTCGTCAGACGCATGCACACACCATGGACCTTGTGGTTCGTCTCGAGGAAAATCTTCTTATCGGCCTCCTGGTCCAGATCGCGCGCGGCACTGTTAAACTCTTGTCTAATATCACGATCGAGTTGATCAAGCTTCTTGCGGATAACGCGTAGGCTCTGGTCATACTCTGGCTTGATGATGTACTCGTGACGGTCCAAGGCGTCGAGATCGACAGTTTGTTCAACCATCTCCTGGAGCTTTCCGAGACTATCAGACAACTCTCGGAGCTTGTTGGTATATGCATCATCGAGAGGATCCTTGTAAGCCTCGTCCATGACGCCTTCCAAGGTACCGATGAATCCCGGAAGGCGGATGACAACTTGGTACGCGCGGACAACATCTTCAAGGTTAGCTTTGCCGCGCTGAAACTTCTTGGATAGGCGATAAAGATCAGGCACTGAGCGAAGATGCTCTTCCTGCATGGTTTGGCGAAGCTCAGTGTCAGTAAAGAAGGCCTCGACAAGTTGCTGTCGCCTCTCGATTTCATCTTTGCTCATCAGCGGCTGCTTCAGCCACTGCGCCAGGAGGCGACTGCCTACAGGAGTCTTGCAGTGGTTCAGCACACCGTAGATGCTCATGGTCTTTGACCCGTCTCGCGGACCCGGCATGAGATTGAGGGCCTTGAGAGCGGCAGCATCGAGCTTCATAAATTGAGCCAAGTCGTGTTGGTAAAGCTGGTATTGACCAAAGTTGGAGGGGTCTTGGAGGGCGCCAATATATTTGATCAGGCATGCTGCAGAACCCATGGCCAACTTAAGGTCTGTTTGTGGCAGCATAGCAACTGACTTTTCGTCTTTTAGCAGGCGCGCCAAATCTTGCTCAATATCCTTGATGCCAAACTCGCCAGCAGGGCGCTCCGCCAGAGCGACGCCGCAGTTGTTGATGATTTGCCTTATCTTTGCCAATTCGGGATCCTTCTCCTTTTCTTTTTCGCCTTTGTCATACTGGATGAGACACTCTCGGACGCCAAGCTGGATAAGGAGAGCTTCAAAGTTGGAATAGAGATCGTTGTCGAGGAACTCGCTGACACCGAGCTCTCGTACACTGGCATCGGCGAAGCAAACGCCAACACCACGCGCCTCAGAAGCCTTTGCGGATATCTTGACCGCCATAATCATGGGTGCAGAGTCAATCTGGCCACCCAGCTCGTCTTCGACATCTTGGAGGTTTCCTGGGGACGCCTGCTTGATGCATTTCCAGTTCATCCGACCGCTGGAGCTCTGCCAGATTTCGACTCTCTTGCCCAGCTTGAAAAGCGCCTCGCGGAGGAACTGGCGGAAGACCGTCATGGTCATTGTAACGGAAGGTAGCCCTGTATGGTCATTTTTCCCGAGCTGTCTTACAACGGATGTCGTTTTGTAGACCTAGATGCGTTGGGTTAGAGAAATGAATTCATCAACAGCGTTGACGAGACCAGCATCGTACCGTTTTAGCAATGAACATGGCATCATTACCATGGGAAGTATACCAATCGCCTCTGTCGAAAATCCGTACGGCATCGTCACCAATGTCAGGTAGAGATTTGAAGAAGCGGATGAAGCCGCCCTCGTCGTCGAGCTGTTCCCTAGATGTCAGCTTTGATGCTCACAACTCGGCTGCCGTTGCAATCGGCTACTAGGCGGACGTACCTTCAATTCGGGTCTCGAAGCCATGATTAGGGATAATTGAAATACAATTGATGTGCCCAGACAATCCCTCGAAATCTCCGATGTTCTCTCTAGCTGGAACAAAGGGGATGAAGCATGGAGAGGGTGCAGCTGGTCGAAGAAGCGTGGCTTTGGCTTGCAGAATCCCCTGTCGGCCACAGGCGCGTGTCTTGGAGGGGAGACGCGTTTTCGGCTGCAATCAATTAAAGTCGGAGTTGTGACGCGAAAGGCTTGGATTAGATAAGCGCCGATTCCTGCTTCTAGCACCACACAGCACTAAGACGCTCCATGGCTTGGTGCTAGCAACTCAGCTCGGAGAATTGGCTATTTGCTGTTGCTTTGAAACATGAAACTGTCGCCATCATGATATGGCAAAGTGTGTAAATATTTAAAGCTCGACTCAAAATGGTTCTATGTGAAGGAAAGGGTGCATCCGTTTTATCGCTTCCATCCCTGCCCCTCAACTGAGCCCTGTCACTTTCTCTCTCAACTTCACAATGGATAATCCTGTTGCTGCAAATGTCCTTGGGACAGCAGGCGCTGTAAGTCGTTTCATGTCAATCGTCTTAGATAGTAGATCATACATGCTGCGGATGAAGATTATTCTGAAGGGTAAACTAATAGAATGCTTCATAGGTTTGTTGGTCAATACAGGTATAAGCTTAATCTCTCTCCATACCCGGTATTAGGAACATATGGAAAAGATTGCTAAATGAGAGGCAGCTTATCCCCCAAATCATCATCAACTATCGTCGTCACAACACCACAGGCTTACAGCCATCAATGATGATGCTATGGGCTTGGGCAGGCGTTCCTCTTGGCGTGTACAACATCACCAAAAACTTCAACATCGCCCTGCGCATCCAGCCTCAGATCTTGACACTCCTAAGCCTAATCACATGGGCTCAATGCCGCTATTATGATAAAGTGCGTAAAAATGTGCTTCAATTTTCTTTATCCAGAAGCATAAATCGCTAATTTCAATATCAGAAGTGGCCCATTCCTCGCTGTCTGCTCGTAGCCATACCAATTACTCTCCTTATGGCTGCCACACAAATCGCCCTCATTTTCGCCCTCCGAGCTGCCCACTCCAAACATCTTACGTGGCCGGACATTTTGATGGCAAGTCTCTCTGCTGCTCTTCTAGCTGCTGGTGTCCTCAGACACTATTGGGATATATATATCCACCGATCAGTGCGCGGGATCTCGTTCATATTTGTGGGCATTGATGCCGGCGGCGATCTCTTCTCATTGATCTCTGTGTTTTTCCAGCCTGAGTTGGATATCCTCGGTATGGTGATATATGGGACTGAGTTGGTCCTTTGGATCGGCGTTTTCGCGTGTGGTGGATATTTCAACTTGCTTCCCTGGATAAAACAGAACCTGAAGCAGTCTGATGTGTCCCCTGATACATCTCGCCAGGCTTCTGAGCTATCTGCAGATCTTGCCATCACGCCAACCCACGAGATAGCTCTTCGGAATATGCCATCTTCCACATCTGTCTTTAGAACGCCATCCAGCGAGTTTGCTGTAGCAAGAGTCAGAGCTGGATTTCAGGACACCAGCGATGAAAGCGGCGCAGTTCCGCCTAGATGAGCTCAGCTCTGTAATCTTCTTTGGCTCTAAAGCGATTCTCGTTTTTGCAGTTTGTGATGAGGGGACCTGATGGGTGAATAATTTCCTGAGGAAAACGCTCCCACTTCCGCTGTCGCTTAAGAAAAAAAAAACAATCAATCGCTGGGAGACGAGTACAACAACGGTCGACATATCACAGCAGCAAAACCGCTAGGATTATCCTTTCTGCAAGACCGTACGGGCACTGATCCACAATAAACTGGAAGGCGGCTGCATTCAGGCTCGATACAATCAGCCAGCTACGTATAAGAGCAACGAAAAGCATGACCTCGGGACTGAATGCTGCCCATTGTCGAAGCGCCCTGCCTAGCCATCTTATGGGGGGATATTCGACCTCTGGGCGACGCCTCGGGTGTTCGAGGCATATGTATGATAACAAGATCAAAAATATAAGCAGTGATGTGCGGCGCAACGAGATGATGAATTCTTCCGTGGAGCCTAGCGGGAATCGCTCTTCAGGGGGGAATATCCGGAAAGTGGTGGATGCAGAGAACCCCGAGTTGAGAATGGCGGTTGTTTCCATGCTGTGGCAAAGAAAGACAAGCGCGTCTATTACGCACATAAACCACAACATTGTATAATGAGAGAAATCGGAGTGTTCCTAGTATAGGGCGAATATGATGATGTTGATGCTGATGTTGATGTTGGTAGAATAATATCTGTGCCTGTACTTTCTGTTCAATAAGGTTGGGTTTGTTTATGTCAGAGTTGCCTCTTTTAAGTGGAAGGTAGAATCCAGAAGACTTTATTCTAGTTCTTGTTACTTGCTAAATGTTCATAATTAGAATTGTACCGCTTTCTAAGGGAAGCAACAATGCCGTTTACCATAGGTACCGTGCGATCCAAGAGCTTATCGTTCAAAGTTAACTCAGTGACAAGCATTTCAGTTAAAATGCACAAGGTCATCTCTGTTTACATTTGAGAAGAAAACAGGCTGGCTGCCGGGTATATCTACGGCTATGCTCTGATGCTATTTCGATCACAACGAGGATAAGATTCTCATTACTATCTCGCCACATCATCAAGAATCATAGCCGCTGCCTTCTCTGCAATGGCATAAACAGTCGATTGGATATGCGCACTAATCTGAAGCGGCATTACGCTCGCATCTACAACCCGCAGGCCCTTGACTCCATAAACCTTTAGCCGCTCATCCACGACTCCTCCTCGAATACCCGCGTGGCCGCCCATTGCGCATGTGCCCACAGCGTGTAATGCAATAACGGTACCGTCAATAATCCACTTCTTGATATTTTCGTCGTCTTCAAATAAGCTGGCAGGCGGATTAAGCAGTTGCTTCACGACGTCGTTGAAAGGAGGCGCATGTAAGATGGTGTGCGCAAATCGAGTCGACTCTAACATGACCTCCAAGTCGATTTCACCGGGAGGGCCATGGTAGTGTCCAGGGTCAATCACAGGATCATCTCCACTGGCAGGTTGCGGTTGTACGTGAATTGAGCCAACAGAGAAAGGATGCTGTAGAATCTGGAACATCATACCATACTTTTTGCTATTGTCTGGAGGGAGCCCGACGCCAAGTTTGAAAAGGTACTCTACTTGTCCAAACTCGTCACGGCTTCTCAGGCGCCGTTCCATGAGAGCTTTCTTTTCTGGCGGAAACCCAGTTAGAGCATGAGCTCGAGAGTATAACTTTTCCAAAGTCTCTTGCGGTATGAAGTTGGCAAGAGGAACATAGGTATAGGAAGAAGGAAGGCTAGCGAGAGGGCCAGCTCTATCTCGGTCATATTGTTCGCGAGCTGCGGCTGCAAGATTAGCATCGAGATTGAGATCGTCCGTGCTCTTGAACTCTGGATCAACTTCAAAGATATAATGGAGTGCTATTCAACATCGTTAGCTCATCATCACTTGACCAAGTACAAGTTTGTAGTTAGTATGGCAGAAAGTGTACATACCCTTGTGTTCCTGTAGATTTTCTCCCACCATGGGACTATCTACTTTAACTGCAATGCCAGCTCGAGACAATACTTCGGGACTGCCAATACCCGAGAGCTCTAGAATTTGTGGAGACTTGATGGTTCCAGCAGACAGGATCACTTCGTGAGCCGCGGAAGATACGTATTCCTGTCCCTTATGTG